>JAHRHJ020003762.1:0-120198 GCA_019776745.2 Taxus chinensis
ATCTCTTGCTAATTTATATGAAAAACCTAGTGCTTCAAATAAAGTTTATTTGATGAAGAAATTATTTAGTTCTAAGATGTATGAAGGTGGATCTGCATCTAGTCATTTGAATGATTTCTGATCTATTGTAAATCAGTTAAAATCGGTTGCTATACCATTTGATGATGAAGTAAAAGCACTTTTATTCTTATGTTCTTTGCCTGATAGTTGGGATAACTTGGTAATGGTTGTTAGTAATACATCATCTACTAATAATATTTTGAAGTTTGATGATGTGGTTAGTATAATCTTGAATGAAAAAAATTATAGGAAGAGTACAGAGGAAATCATCATCTGGAAATGCTTTGAATGTAGAAAGCAGGGAAGCAAAAGGAGAGATCTAAAAGTAAGAGTAATGGGAAATCAAAGTCAAGGGATAGCAGATCTAAATCCAGAAGGTAAGGGAATTACTTGTTGGAAATGTGGAAAGAAAGGACATGCAAAGAAATATTGTTGGTCAAAGGATAAAAAGAACCAACAACCAGACAAATAGGTAAAGAGGCAAATCTTGTTGCATCAGAGGTAATGCAAGATGCTCTTATTCTTTTTTTAGATAATAGAATTGAATCATGGGTTTTAGATTCAGGAGCTTCTTTCCATGCAACCCCTAATAAGGGTTATTTCAGAAATTATGTCCAGGGCAATTTTGGGCATGTTTATTTGGGTGATGATGAACCTTGCAGTATTACTGGTAAAGGGGAAGTTCATCTAAAAATGTAGAATGGAAATACATGGGTATTGAAAGATGTCGGGCATGTGCCAAGCCTCAGGAGGAATCTTATTTCTGCAGGGAAACTAGGTGAATCTGGTTGCATGGTTACTTTTACAGGAGACTCTTGGAAAGTCACCAAGGGTGCTTTTGTTGTGGCAAGAGGTAAGAAGGTAGGAATGTTATATTTATCTACCTGTATTACTGATTCCTTTTCTGTATTATCTACTTCAGATTTAGATGCATGCATGTGGCATAATCGGTTGGGCCATATGAGTCAAAAAGGAATGCAGATCTTAAAGGCTAAGGGTAAGTTATCATATTTGAAAGATTTAGATCTTGATTTCTGTGAGCATTGTATCTTTGGAAAGCAAAAGAGAGTGATATTTCTCAAAGTTGGGGCAACTAAGAAGGAGCATAAATTGGAGCTTGTACACTCAGATGTGTGGGGACCAGCTCAGGTAGCTTCTCATGGAGGATCCCAATATTATGTTACTTTCATTGATGATGCTACAAGAAAGGTATGGGTTTATTGTATTAAACATAAATCTGATGTTTTTAAGACTTTTAAAAGATGGAAAGCCCTTGTTGAAAATGAATCAAATTCAAAGTTAAAGTGCCTTAGATCTGACAATGGTGGTGAATATTGTAGCAAGGCTTTCAATGATTATTGTTCAGTGAATGGAATATATAGAGAAAGAACGGTTCCAAGAACACCACAAGAGAATGGTGTTGCAGAAAGAATGAACATGATAATCATGGAACATGCTAGAAGTATGAGGATACATTCTGGATTTCCCTTGCAGTTTTGGGCAGAAGCAGTTGATACAATGATTTATTTGATTAACCATGGGCCTTCAAGTTCACTAGATGGAGGAATACCAGAGGAAGCTTGGACCGGAAAAGAGGTAGATCTTTCTTTTCTTAAAGTTTTTGGTTCAAAAGCTTTTGTGCATGTTGATAAGGAAAATAGAAAAAATTTGGATGCAAAATCCAAGAGATGCACTTTCATTGGTTATGGATCTGGTGATTTCGGATTCCATTTTTGGGATTTAGAAGAATTCTAAAATTATTAGGAGTCATGATGTTGAATGGAATGAAAAGAGAATGTACAGGGATAAAATTTTAGCACTCAAGGATGAACCGATTGATAATTTTGTGAATGAAAATGAACTCTCGGATTTAAAAGAATTACGACCTACAGGTTACACAGTAACCGGTGTTGGTTGACCCCTGACTAGCATCGGTCAGATGAACCGGTATGGTTACAGAGGATCCAAAATGGCATCGGTTAGCAGAACTGATGTCGGTTAGAGGTGACCAGTGTCGGTCACTGTCAGATTTGGATAGGAATGTCCATGAGGCCCAGATTGAGTCTCTGGTACCCCAAACTCCTGTGAGAAGGTCACAAAGGGTAAGTAAACTTCCAGAAAGATTTACACCTTCTCTATTTTATTTATTATTGACTGATAGTGGTGAACCAGAAAGTTTTGAAGAAGCAATGCAGGATAAGACCCACATTCAGTGGGAGCATGGCATGGATGAGGAGATGGACTCCTTGGAACAGAACCAAACTTGGGATTTGGTTAAGTTGCCAGCAGGTAAGAGAACATTACAGAACAAGTGGGTTTACATGATCAAGGAAGAAGAGGGTGGATAGAAAAGGTACAAGGCAAGGCTTGTAGTAAAGGGATTTACACAGAAAGCAGGTATTGACTTTGGTGAAATATTTTCTCCTGTTGTTAAGATGACTTCTATTCATACTGTATTGAGTTTAGTTGCAGTAGAAGATTTGCATTTAGAAAAACTAGATGTGAAGACAACTTTCCTTCATGGTGATTTGGATGAAGAGATTTATATGCAGCAGTCGCTTGGGTATGAAGTCAAGGGTAAGGAGAAATTAGTGTGCAGGTTGAAAAAGAGCCTATATGGGCTCAAGCAAGCTCCAAGACAATGGTACATGAGGTTTGATAGTTTTATGCATGAGCATGGTTACTTGAGATGTGAATCTGACCATTGTGTTTATTTCAAAAAGCTTGAAAATGGGAGCTATATTATTTTGTTATTGTATGTGGATGATATGTTTATTGCAGGATCTAGTATGCAGGACATTGGTGAGCTTAAGAGAAAGCTAGCTCACACATTTGCTATGAAGGATTTAGGAGCTGCAAAAAGAATCCTTGGCATGCAAATACATAGAGACAGGAAACAAAACAAGAAATTGTATTTGTCTCAGGAGGATTATATCTACAAGGTGTTAGAAAGGTTCAACATGCAGAATGCAAAACCTGTTAGCACACCTATGGCTGGACACTTCAAATTGAGCAAAGATCAGTGTCCTATCATCACATGAGGAGGTCAAATACATGACACGAGTACCATATGCTTCAGCAGTTGGAAGTCTCATGTATGTTATGGTTTGTACCAGACCAGACATTACACAAGTAGTGGGAGTTGTGAGTAGATATATGGCTAATCCAGGTAAAGAGCATTGGAAAGTAGTCCAATGGATACTCAGGTATTTGAAAGGGACATCTAGCATGTAGTTATGCTATGGAGGTTCAGATATTTCTTTATGTGGCTATGTTGATTCAGATATGGCTGGAGATCTGGATGGTAGGAGGAGCACTACTGGATATATTTTCACAGTAGGTGGAACAACAGTTAGCTGGATTTCAAGATTGCAGAAGGTTGTGGCTTTGTCTACTACAGAGGCAGAGTATGTTGCAGCTATAGAGGCTAGCAAGGAGATGATATGGATGAGTAGGTTCATGGAAGAGTTGGGAAAGGAGCTAGGTGATTGTAAATTGTTTAGTGATAGTCAGAGTGCAATTCATTTGGCAAAGAACTCAGCGTTTCATTCGAGAACGAAACACATTCAGTTGAGGTATCACTTCATACGACAGGTATTGGAGGATGGAAAGTTGAATCTAGAAAATATTCATACAAGCAAGAACCCTGTGGATATGCTAACGAAGCCATTAGCAAAGGAGAAGTTGGAGCTACACTCCACTTCTGTTGGTCTTCGAGTTTGAGAATTGAAGAGGAAGAAACAAAGCTAAGGAAGGATCCAAGAATGATGTTGTACAGTATGGTGCAGCAATTAATCTCCAAGTGGGAGATTGTTGAGTTGTGAGCTTAATTACTTCATTTTAGCATGCAATTGGAACTTGCTGGAAAATACAGTAAAGTACATCGGTTAGGGGGGACCGGCATCAACCTAGGACATCGGTCAAGATCGGCATCAGTAAGGAAGATTTGCATCGGTTAGGGCTAAACCGGTTGGTTACCTGTGAGAAATGTTTTAATTAACTCTCGGGAATTATATCTATTTTTAGCATTAAAATAGATTTATTGATTGTAATTGCATGGCTAAGTGCCCTAAGTCTATAAAAACTATATAAGCATAAAAGCTAGGGTTTAGAAGTAAGTAATTAAACAAAAATTAAAAGACTTGAAAAATGTGAGAGAGAATTCTTGGTGATGAAGCAAAAGCTTGAGGGAAAGAAAGTATTGAACATCTGAGAGGTGTGGAATATTGTAAATCTTCATTGTATATCTTGTCAAAGCTTTGGATAATAGATTGGCTATTTTCTTGGTGGATGTAGCCCACACTGGGTGAACCACGTTAAATATGGTGTTGATTTATGTCTCTTGTTTTGTATATTTATTTTGGTAGAATATCCACTTTTATTTGCATGTATTCTTAGATCTGATATATTGTCTGTACAACCGGTATGCTAACCCCAACAAAAAAATTCTGCTATAGATAAAATTTTTACAAAACTTAGAAAGTAACTGGATTCAATTCTAAGTTATAGGATTTTACCATTATCTAGTCTTGATTCACATAGCAACCATATGACTTCCTATAGCCTATCTTAAATTCCCAAGAAAATTCCATAAACATACCTTAAGGAAAAAAGCACATCCAGCCCATGAGAACCACTTAATCAGCTTGATAAAAAGACCTTTTGCCCAAACCCCTAGAGAAAAGTTTATCCAAAAAATATGAAATATTATCCAATTCATTTAATATAAACTACTAATTTGATCAAATATGTTGACATATGTTCTAAGAAACATGATTATAATGGTTGTTGTAAGAGAATCCAAGGGTGATAAATATTGTTTTGGAATTTTTTATCAATGGATATTTAAAGGTCTTAGACCTCAACCACTGGGCTTTGTGGCATATTAAAACAAAATTGTATTGGGTCATCAACCTTAGAGAGTCAAGAAAAATTGGGTCGATTTACCACCACAATTCTTTGGGTAAAAATATTGTAAAGGATAATCTTCGGCTCATAAAACCTTCAAATGCAAGTTAGATGAAACTTTAGCAAGATTCAGTGATGCACACATTTAAGATACCACAATATTAATGGAAATAGTTGATCCATTAAGAATCAGTTGAAAGTCCTTGGTAATAAGAAGCTTTTCAAGACTCCTAACATGCAAACTTCGAAAAATTTTAAATATTTTTTTGAGCCAAATGATTTCACTTCCTCACATAAATTTTCCTTGTGCATGGAATAGAACCAACAAAATCTAAGGAGCTTTTTAATGGTTTTCTAAAAAAAGATCAGATGTTGTTATTTTGGATTTATCGGGACAGATCAATTTTTGTATTAAAATGAACCAATAGGAAAGTTCAAGGCTAGGTAATTGTCACTCTCCATTTTCAGAATATTTTGCAACCATAAGTAGAGCCTTGGGGAAAGTTGAAGAAAAACAATTCACATGAGAAAATATATCTATGGTCTTCCAACTGCTATCCATTATACTTTGAAAGATAAAACCCAGTTTTCTATATTTTGCAAATATGGAAAAAAATCAAAGAACCAAATCTATTAAGTTTGATTAGATGCAACCACTATTCAGCCTCCAAACCATAATCATTGAATATGTTTTGTTTTAGTTTTCAACACCTGAAAAACCCATTAACGTATTGTTTGCCTACAAATTTTATCATGGTAAATTATAGATCATATTAAAATATATATTGACCTAAAGTCATGTGTTCTTTGTCAATAGAACTGGGTTACCTTGCACTATTAGAAGGCTAGTATGGGTTTGTCTCCAACTGAGGTTCCATTTGATTGTGTTGAAATAAAGTTTGAGGCCTTGAAGCCCTTTAATTTATCCTTATAAGTCATCTGCCCTTTGTAGATTGAATTTTTACCATCTTGTTCATGAAGTAATAATGAAGACAACCATTCAATATGGGTTTTATAATATACTATTTAGTGAATCAACTATGAAATCAGGTTGAATGTGCTTATATTCCTAAAATCTTATCAGAAGAATTTATTTGAATGGTTTTCCACAAGCTTCCCCATCATTGCAAATCTAATCAATTTTAGTACTGGCCCAATATTTGATATTATTATATATTATCTTCATTTTTAGAACTTGTGAATACATATACATCAACATTCTTGTGGAGTTTTCCTTCAAACAAGTTGTGTAGAGATCTTAGATCAAGCCAAGAACCCATGTTTGTCCTGTTAGCTCACACTGGAGCTGAGTAAGTAATATATCAATGATATGGGAAGATGTATATATTCCAACTAATTTTGACTTAATTATCTTGTTATTGCCTCCCTTTTAGATTATAGAATCTTCTCTATATTTTACGACCCATCAACTTGATATGGAAATAAACTGTCCCTGCAATCTTTGTCCATTTTATGGATGCTATTATCCTAAAATATTTTGAACGAATCAGATATAATATACTTCCATATTATCAAATTTCCTTATCCATCCTCTTTAGGGAACCTCACATAATACATAGTCATCCCTTATTCTAAATTCATGTAAGGAAATTCCCTTTAAGGGAACCCATCATTTCAAACTCACTCGTATCAAGGTTATCTATAATAGGGATACTATAGGCTTACTTTTACAAATTATAATTTACTCTAAATCTGCAGTCCATTCTTGATGTTTTAATTTTTGAATGACATTAGTATGAGATTACTTTTAGAAGAAAATCAAATTTCAAGTTTTATATTTATATAGAATTAATGACCTATCTTAGTAATGATCAAGATATTTCAAGTAAAGGTTAAGAAAAATTATGTTCAATGGAAATTCACAATCTCAATCCACCAAATTTTGGTTCATTATTTGATGTTATATTAGACTACTCTTCCCCATATTATTAGATTGTATGAATATGAAACCAAGTTGTAATATCCAAAATATTTGGAAGCAAAGATTACTTCATGACTTGTTTTGATCATTGATATGAATATTTGTTTAAATGTACTACGAAGGTCAAAGGATAGATTTCCTTATAATGAAATATTCTCATTATTTCAAATTAATGCAAATGATTAGCCAAGTGGGTGACTTCATGCAAGTTCTGTTGAACTGACCATACAAACTATTTTATCTCTCCAATAACCATGCATGATGGAGTACTTCATTATGAAGTGATTGATTGATTGTTATGTCGATATTGTCATGCAATGATTGTTACAGTTTATTTGATTCAGATTATTTACTAGATTGAAATGCAAAATTATTACTTCATGACAAGATTGTATAAAAAGGAACTTTGCCTTATGTATTATTCTTGATTATGTTGATCATTATTTCCAAGAACATGAAAGTATTTCATTTGATTATTAAATATAAATAATGTTATTTTAATCATCATTATCTGTATGATACAAAATTGTATAAGAGTTATTTTACAGTGTTGTATGAATTATCATTTTTAATGTTGACTAACTTAGATATTTAAAAGTGTTATCATGACATCATTATTAATGAACAATTAAGCATTATTATTCAAATATAAAGATGAAATCAACAAGATTGACAATGACATATTATATAATTGTACTTTTAAAAATAAATACACTACCATGATATTAATACTATACAAATGTTTTGAAGATTATCATGTAGACCATTATGATATGCATCGGTTATAAGTTATATAATGAAAATATCATAATCTGTATTTTAAATAGTGGTAAAACATACACATCAAAATAAAGTTCATTCTTATGAAAAACAAAACACATGAATCACACACACCATATTGTAAACCATTTATTGAAAAACAAATATGTCGTTAGTAAACAAAGTTTTTGAAAGGTACATTGTAATCATAAAAAAAGTACATATGTACTTGATTAATCCAAGTGTACGAATATGATTAAATGATGAATTATTATATGTACTATCTCTCATTAAGTATAAATTGGATTATCTTTATATTTAAAAAAGTTAATAATAGCATCGTAGGATGACATAGTTCCTTACGATAGTGATGTATGAGGTACTTCAAATTTTCGGTGACTCAATGAGTTGCTGTACACCTCTACCGAGTATGGATAACACATGAGATTCATAATAACTTATGTCTAGAATGAAAGCATAACAGAATAACAATGGTCTAGATACCATGAAACGAAATTCGTGTCGTATGAATCTTGTCCGTGTCAACTTAGGATGGCTACAGGGAGGATAACAAACATGTAATGTAATGCAATGTCAAGTTGTTACATGAGTGTTACCTTTCATATATGGGACTGAGAAGGATCCATTCGATTATGAATATCGAGTCATGATCCTTGCAACATTAAACTAATACTTAAATATTAAAAATGAAATGAGAGCTAGATAACTGTGATGAGATGGTTCATGCGCTGATGGAGACAAGTTTCAATGTTTATGTACAAACATGAAACTAAGCATGCAAATTAATACCCTTGAACCTTTGGCCAAAGTAGTATAACTAGCTAATACACTATGATCACCATTATCATGCACTTTGGGTATTATTTAGTCTTGGTCTCATACTACTATTCATATGGTTTTTGAGTGAAGAAAGTACTAATTAACCCATGTCCTTTGGCCATTTTACTTTGCTTTTTGTTGTCACTGCCGACCTCTCGCATGTACTCACCCAATCATTTTTCCATTTGGCATCATTCTTATCCCTGACTGGGGTGCCCAACTCAGTACTGGGGTGCACCCCAGGCACCCTGGTCCCATTGGGGCACCCTGATCCTTTTTACACTTTCACTCATCTTTTGGGCACTTTCTAGCCATTTGAGCTTTCCATATTTTTAGTGGTCAACCTTTTCAGGGTTAATTATGAAATTAGATCAAGAGAACCATATAAATATAAAGTTATGAGACCATAATGAGGGACCAAGCACTAAGCACTACTATCACCACCTAAGGTTGCATCCATCAAAGGCATCTAGAGCTTTATTTGCATCCATCTAGCTCCATCACAAGGGAAAAGGTTGGTTCATCTGCATCACACTACATAGGAGGGAAGTTTATTCTATTCCATCCACCATCTATTACATTTCTACATCTAGTTATTGCTCGCTACTTCACAAAGTGTGACTGACACAAGAGCACCTAGGGAACAATTTACACACACACACACACACCTAGAACTACATTTGGGTCTGAAATGTAGTGCAATGCTCAGTTAGTAAGTCCACCATTGTGGCCGTTGAGGACAGTCCAACCCCTTCATATGCATCTTTATTTTTTAGGGTTTTGATGTTTGGTTTGGGGTTTTGCAGGTGTTTCTTCATCTTTGATTACCAGTGACATATAACACAGTTTAATGACATCACACGAAGAAGGAAGGAAGGCTTCACATCATTCAGTGACCCTACAAAATGTTGGTTTTTGGACCTCCTGCACAGACCAGGGTGCCCATATCTTAGACCAGGGCACCCCAGTGCCCCCATCCCTTCTCCAGGTGCCCCAGTCTACTCAGACAAGCTCAGATCTTGCACTTTTTGGAGCTCCTGTGTGGTCGTTTCCTCCATTCTATTTATCAGTCTTCACTGCGACACAGTCCTGACACATCTTCAAATCAGCTAAGGCCTTTCTAACTCTCCTAACACATTATGGTTTCACATTTATATTTTACATAGTTGTTTGGTTCATTTATTTTATTTATTTAGTTGTTATTTACTGCTTTACATAGCATTAGATTAAACTAAATTAGGCCCAATATTTCCATTTTAGTTTAATCATTTTGGTGAACCCCTGATCTTTCACGCTTAGGATCCTCATTTTCCTCTATCATGGCTCCTCAAATTCCTCAAATTTATTTGTCTGATTTACTTAAGATGCATCCCAATTTCCAAGTTGTTCTGCAAAAAAGCCTTAGACACCATGTATCTTCCTAAAGATACACCGCCACATGAAATAAGTCCTATTTTTGATCGTTTATCTGATGACCCTAGTCCTCGTGATCCTCCATCTAATCAACCCATGTTGGACTCAATTCAAGCTTTACATTCTTTATTTCAAGACAAATTTAAGGCTATGGAATCCATGATTACATCTCTCAAATATGAAATCCAACATCTTAAGGATGCTTCTCAGGCTCATGTTTGTTCTCCTTCTACATCTCATCTTCATTCTATGTCTACTACATGTGCTCATATCAGTGAGCCTCAAGTCATACCATTACCAGAGCCTCTCATCTTTGATCACAATACTAAGCAACATGACCTTCTTACTGAGCTCCTTAATCATCAATTGATCACTTTACCGCCTACTCATTACTATCCTCCTTATCGGCTAGTAAAATATCAAGGTCATCCATATTGCAATTATCATCGAATCAATGGACATAATGACAATGATTGTTACACTTTACAATGCAAGAATCAAACATCTTGAGCGTCAGGGATTTATCTCATTCACTACACAACATTCTGTTGCATGCCCATCTACAAATGCTACATCCCAAATGGGTTCCTAAATTCTCCTTCTATGTCTAATGAGCATCACACACCACTTCTAAGTGCCTTCTTCAGTCAGTCAAGCATCACCTATTCAACTCATTCTAACTAAGCAATCACCTCTAAAGGTTTATCTTCCACCTCCTCCTACTAAGTCATCTACAACATTACCTAATCAAAACTAAGCAACCTCCTCTTAATGATCTAAATCCTCCTCCATTCAAGGTATATGCGACATCACCAGGTCATGCTCAACAACCACCTCCTATAGTTAAACTTGTAATTCCACCACTACTATAGACCATACCTATGTCGATGACTGGGACCCAGATGAAGCTTACTATGATGATGAACCATTTGATGGTCACACTCCTCTATCACCTCAGCATCCCATCACTTTTGTTAAGGAAACTACTCCTTACATTGATCCACTTAGTGTCTTTTGACTAGACTTCCATCACTTACATACTTGGGGGCATAACATTCACACATCCCCCCGCCCCATATTAACATCAACACATCTCTCATTAGCACATTATCATACATCAACCTCATAGCATAGGCATCATCATCTACACTTTCACATCATCATTACCCGATGACACACTCTTGTGCTTTGGTTCACACTTGACTGTTGAGGGGCACATGAACCCCTACACTACATTAACATCTACATCACACATCTCACATCATATGTCTTACATCATATATCATACTACACATAGTCTACATCATTTCACATTGCACATCTACACATCATGCATATTCTACACACCATGCTAGCTTCATCATATATGTATCACACTCCTATTGTCACTCATATTACCTATACACACTACATAGCACACATTTCACACTATTATATATCTACCACTTGCATTACATTACACATCGCATATACACATCATCACATAGTCATCTCTCATCCTTGCACATACTACACATATCTTTACAACACTGCACTCACTACCCTATGATGCACTCTAGTTCCTCGGTCCATACTCAACTGTTGAGGGTTTACAAATCAAATGGACCTTATCATACTCACACGTTCATCATTCAACCTTCTATCATGTGACATTACTAGGTTAGTGACATACGCTATAGGCTAAATGGTCACCTATTCCTTCATCTCTTGTAGTGATATACGCTTTAGGCTAAATCATCACTCCCTACGATCATCTTGTTGTGATATACACTTTTAGGCTATAGGGTCACACATTCATCATCTTCTAGGTCACATTATCATCACAACACACATCACACTCATCACAATGCGCTACACACAACACACTTCGACCATTTCCTAATGACACACTCTCATTTATGGTTCATTCTTGACTACTGAGGGGGAAAAAACAAATGAACCTCACTGCATACAAATCCATTCACTCAGGGGGCACATGGCTCCTATCATCCATCTTGCATTCCATTCCATCCATCCACAACATGTTGCATATCTTGGTTGCTTTTACTCTTGCTTGCATTTTCTTGTTCATGTTCTCTTTATTACACATGCTAGATAGATCTCTTGTATGTCATTATCTTTACCATACACACATGCACGTTCACACCTTTACCTAGTTGTGATCACAGATATAGGTCTCTCACATGTAACATGGAGTCTTGGCTACTACCAGTCCCACAATGGTTACTGGGGGCATCCACATTCATACACTACAGGTGTTATTGTTTCATTTTGTACTTAGCACTTTACATTACTTGGTTATACACACTTTTGACATATGGGTTATCTTTCTAACATGCTAATGGGTGCTTCATGTGCAACATTTTTTTTGCAGGATTACTTGCTTCCATGGCTATTTGTTGTTTGTACTTGCTTGTCTTTATTTTCTCTTGTATGCGGGCCTTGCCCTTTTGTTTAGTGTGCACACTTGTTTGTTTGTATGCGGCCACTATGGCCTTGAGTGTCTTGTGACATCGTGAGTGATGTCCCATGTTTGCAACCCACTTTGGTGGTCTATGATTTCTTTCTTTGTGTTTACATGTTTACTTGCTTTCTAGCTTTCTACATTATTTGCGTAGCTTACACTTGTTTTCTACATGCATGCTTGTTTGTACTAACACTTGTTTTTCTAGCCACTTGTTTGTGTGTGCCTTGGTTTCTACCAAGCACATTCCCTCCCCCCTACAGGGCACAATTTATGTGGTTGGTCCTCTTTTGGGGCCACATCCTCCTATCTGTGATGTTGCATGCACCCCCAAAGAGGGGGGCATCATTTGGGGTTTTAAACTACACAACGCTCTACACGGTACAGTTCAGTTTCAGTTTTCATCCTTGACATTATGGGTTATACAATGAGTGGGTTCAAACAAGTCTATGAACCCCATACACAAAGGATTTTACAGGACATGTTGTCCTTAGCATTCTGGGGAGTAGTTACAGGTTGGAGGATACAGTGGATTTCCTCCCTACACTACTTTGGCCAATGGCATCGGATCACCCAAAAAACTAGGTAGTACAGAGATCTCTTCATACATTCTCAGGGAAGTAGTTACAGGTTGGAGAATAACACAACTTTCTCCCTACACTTCTTCGGCCACAGTGGCGTGAGATCACCCAAAAAACTTCACACTACATGTAGTTCTAGGATATCCTTTTCTACACCCTTTCTCTCATCATGGATCAGGTGCACATGTTCCTTTTTCATTTTTTTCACTTTCCATTACATATTTTTACTATATACATGTCTTTACATTTTTACATATATACATGTGTATTTGACTACTTGATCATCTTTCTCCTTTGTAGGTCCATTCGTATGAGAAGCAAGTAGTCAACAACAACACAACAATGACATCAAAAACAACAAAACAATAACACATCAGCATTTTGTACCTCATACTAACATGCAGGTACATCACACACATAACATCTACACACGTGTTTCTGCCCTAGGTTCACTCTCATCACTTTTTACACTTTTGCATCTTTAGTCTCCAGGCTCCATCTTTTTGTCACTCCACATTTTGTCTAGTCCTTTGGCATGCTTTCTACATCACTCTACATGGACATCAGGTACGCATCTCTATCTACTTTATGTTACCGAGCATTCTGCTCACCAACATAAAGTGGGGGAAAATGTAGACACAAAATCACACACTTTGGGTATTATTTAGTCTCGGTCTCATACTACTATTCATATGGTTTTTGAGTGAAGAAAGTACTAATTAACCCATGTCCTTTGGCCATTTTACTTTTCTTCTGTCATCACTTTCGACCTCCCGCATGTACTTCCCAGTTCAGTTTTGTCATTTTACATCATTCCTTATCCCTGACTGGGGTGCCCAACCCTGTATTGGGGCACTCCAGGTGCCCTGGTCCCATTTGGTGTTCCCTGATCCTTTTACACTTTACTCTTATCTTTTGGGAACTTTCTAGCCATTTGAGCTTTCCATATTTTTAGTGGTCGGCCTTTTTGGGGTTAATTACGAAATTAGAACAAGAGAACCATATAAATATAAAGTTATGAGACCATAATGAGGGACCAAGCACTAAGCACTACTATCACCACCTAAGGTTGCATCCATCAAAGGCATCTAAAGCTCCATTTGCATCCATCTAGCTCCATCACAAGGGACAAGGTTGGTTCATCTGCATCACACTGCATAGGAGGGAAGTTTATTCTATTCCATCCACCATTTTATTATGTTTCTACATCTAGTTATTGCTCGCTACTTCACAAAGTGTGACTGACACAAGAGAACCTAGGGCATGATTTACACACACACACACACACACACACACACCTAGAACTACATTTGGGTCTGAGATGTAGTGCAACTCAGTTAGTAAGTCCACCATTGTGGCCATTGAGGATAGTCTGACCCCTTCATATGCATATTTATTTTTTAGGGTTTTGATGCTTGGTTTGGGGTTTTACAGGTATCTTCTTCATTTTTGATTGTCAAGTGACATCCAACGCAGTTCAATGACATACATATACACGATAGCAAATACTTCACATCACTTCAGTGACCCTACAAGTTGTTTTAGACCTTCCTGCATAGACCGGTGCCCAAATCTCAGACCAAGACAGGGTGCCCCAGGTGCCCCCATCCTTCTCCAGGCCCCAGTCTACTCAGATTTCTAGATATGACACTTTCTAGAGCCCATGTGTGGTCATTTCTTTTTATTCATGTTTCTTCTCTATGACACAATCCCAACATTGTGAATCAACTAAGCTCTTTCTAACCCTTTTTACACATTAGGGTTTCACATTTATTTACTTAGTTGCTTGGGTCATTTTCTTTATTTAGATAACTGTTATTTACTACTTTACATAGCATTAGATTAAACTAAATTAGGCCCCTATATACCATTTTAGTTTAATAAATGTGTCAGATGCCAGATGGAATTCAATTTACTAATTTTCAGGTTGACATAAGGAAATTCACATAATTCTCAAGAATTGTTATAATGAGGTTAACCAATTGCTCATGTAGAGTGAAATAAGGGGGATCAGGTAGATATAATTGACCCTTACAACTACACATGGCTATCATTTGTTATTAGATGGATTGTAAACAATTAAATATGTTGGATTTTATTTGTTGCATATTGAAAATCATTAAAGGCATTAAATATGATTAATTAATTAGTTTTCAAAATTTCCCCTTAATTTGATGAAGTATAACAAGGGTGTTACATTATTTGTTCAAATTTGTTTACAAATTATTTATACTTTGAATTATAATTTAATTTCTATCATGCGATTACAATTTGTGTTACATGTTTCACCATTGAGCATGCCAATATTAGTTACATCAGATGTAAACTATTGAGCGAAGAAAACTCTAGTATGTGTAAATACTCATATATGTTTTTCATTTAAGCATGTAATTTTTATTTACACAGTTTAACGAGGAGGAAAATATAGACACTCAAACTCAAAACTTATCCTTTGGCAATTGGTTAGTTATGATCCCTTATTAAGACAAATGCTCACATTCTAACTCTAGTTTAAACATCTCTCTATCTTTCTTAAATTTTTCATCTCCACACTTTTCTATGTCATCAACTTAGGCAAAATTATTAATTCAAGAAAATGTAATGAATCATAGATGCAACATCCATTCCATAACTTGTGGGATCACAAGATTCGTGTCCAAAATTGTACAAAATGGTTAGGATAAGTTGTACAACCTTGGCTAACTTGTATGGTACCGCTCCTTTGCATCTTCCATCTTTGATTTAAATTTGAATATATTTATTGTGTTAATAATTATCTTACTTTCAATATTATGTACATCATTCCATAACTTGTAATTTCCCATGGAGGACAAGATCTGAATCCAAAATATGTATATCTAGTTGGAGATAAGTTTTTAAAAATAATCTTGGTAGTAATGCTCCTTTGATCAACTGATTTCAATTTGAATATATTTATGGTTAATTTATCTTCCTAGGGAATTCAATATTATCTCAAACCATAAACAAAATATACCTCAACTCAATACCATTTACTCATCCCAGAAACTTTTTCAAGAATAATTAAATATTAAGCCAAAACCATCAAGCTCATTCCTAGATCTACAACATATTGTTTCATATCATAGATAAATCCAAACCTTAGGTTTAAGCACTAAACCCTCAAATATTCTTATCTTCAACAAGTATCCCAAAGTCTTAGTGCCATGTTTTATCTGCCTAAACCCTAAACACTGAAAACTGATTTTAAATCTAAAGGTACTTAATATTAACCCATTGTATTTCACCCTCACCCATACATGATGTTACTAGTTGACTATTATCTAATGATTTGAGTGAAGGGTCATAAGGTAAATATAAAATCTAAATAACTGTTCTTCAAGTTTTTAAACCCTTGTGTAAAACAACATGAGAGAAATGTAACCTAACATTTTTTAGGTAAGTAAATGACTAAAGAAGTATAAAAGCTTGAATTTGGTTCAAATGGGTCTAAGAATTATAAATTGAATTATAAAGATAAACCCTGCAGTCCTCTAAAGTTTACTGTACACTAATGCCCCTATATTCTATTTTCTAGTTTCAAAAAGCTGTAAAAACTGAACTTTATTAGGAATAGAAATTTTTTTTCAAATGCACATTTAAATATCCTTATTGTACTGAGATATTGTTCTAATCATTGAAAATCATTTTTTCAAGTATTAATTCTTTTTTCTAACTATGCATGGTTAATGTTAGTGCGAAATCACAACACCCCCAAATGAGCACTATATATCTGTTTTTCTAAGGCAGAGTCATTTGGTGTGATTGCATAACATTGAACTTCCCCCAAGGTGTGGGACCTTGCAAAAATGGGAAATCTCTCCAGATTAAAGGCTGTTTCCTATTACCCTATTTAGGTGCATACATGAGAACTTGCAGAGGATCTATCTCTATACCTAATCTAAAATTTGCGAAGGAGACAGGGATAAAAAGGGCTATAAGAAATAAGAAATAACTAAACTACAAGGTGATGCACCGAAGGAATGATGAACACTATTTTTGCTGATAGACACAAGCCAACAAAATACATGCAATAATCAAGCACAGATAACCAATACTTATAATGAAAGACCAGATGTGAGAAAAAGAGACAGAAATGATCTAGAATCGATCACAAAAGTGTTTTATTGCTCTGTAGATTGATACAATGCATTACAAAATAGCCAGGAGGCAAGAAACATATTGTAATTTTAATGGAAGGCCTGAACTCCACAAATTCCTTTGCTAGAAGGAAAAGGGAGCCTGCAAAACAAAGAATGTCCAACCCTTTACAATGAATCCTGCCCCTACATTTATAGATTCAATCAGAGAGAAGAAAGAGAGAGAGAAGTGGGAAAGTAGGTCAAAACTCAACCACTGCTATTAATGACTCTTACAAAATCTTCCTCTGAATCCATCTTGGCTACATCAATCACTGGTTCGGTGCCTTGGAGGGAGAAGAAATGGTGGAACAGATTGAATCTGATTTGGTTGTTGAGGCAGATGGATCCTGTATTGATGGCCCCTGAAGATTTTTCCTCCATTTTTCACCTACTAGAGCCTAAAAAATGAATATTTATGTTTCCATGGTGTAGAAGATGTTGAGGTGCTTCCAATGCTGTCATATTTATAATATTTTGAGCCATGTGTCGAAAGATATGCCCCTTCGAAGTCTGTATCGAGTTCGTACAAATGGGGTGGGAAAATAGTTTGAAAAATGGGTCCCCTTTTTGATATGAGACACGTGGTAGCCAGATTAGAGAAAAAATATAGCTTAGGGGTCCATAATTTATCCTTTTCCCTTTTCTGCAAAACTCAGAAAACCCCTGCGGCCCTGAAGCTCTGCCTGGACATGTGGCACCCTTTGGTTGGCTGGGGAGATGTGCTTCCATCTTTATCTTTGTACCTTTTTGACAAAAGGAAAATTTTTAACTTTTCCTCTGACTCCCCACTTTGGCCTTGACTCGAGCTCAAATGCATACTTTTTCCCTTGGGCGGGGTTGCGGCCCATCTTGCAACTTTTATCCTTTTGGGATGACAAAGGGTGAACAACTAACTTTCCACTGGAGATCCTACTTTCCTTGGGACACACGGTAGTCTGGCGCTCATTTAGAGACCCTCTTTCTATTCAATCCTTGAATTAACGCCATTTTGACACTTGGCAGCTTCCACCGGCCTGGCCTGTGCATTGACTATTCAACTGACTCTGTCACTTTTTTATATTAGACACGTGGCGGTACTGCACTTGATTGAAAGATTGATTCAAAATTTTCCTTTGGGGGAGCATCGAGTTGACACTTGTCACCCTCCGTTGGTCTGTGGAATTTTCAACGGTTCCTCTTGTTTTTTGGACTTTTGGTTACGTGGTGAACTCGCACTCATTTGGGTCTCCACCCTGGGACTAACTCTTGGAGATGCGTCACACTGACACTTGGCATTCTCTGCTTATACTTTATACTTAGCCAATTTTGAGGCCCGCCCTATCCACCTTTTGACCCTATTTGACTATTTGCTATGTGGAGGGTTGGCACAAGTTTGAGTCTCCTGCCCTGGGCTCCCATTTCAGATTTGTGCCAAGCTGACACTTGACACCTTCTTCCTTAGTTGAAGAATTTTAAATAGTCCCACAACTTTTGGGACTCTAGACGCGTGGAATCCTACGCAAGTTTGGGCTTCCCTTCTTAGATTTACATTGGAGAAGCGTCGTTAGGATACGTGGTTATTTCCGGTGCCTCCTCCATACTTAGTCAATTTTGGACTCTTTTCTGAACCGTTTTCGAGTCTGAAGACTTCAAATCTTCACCATTTTCCCCCTTTCTTTCCCTTGGTTTCTCTGCGGCATTGCCTCTTCTTTTCTGACTCTGCTATTCCATTGTTGGGTCCTTCTGCAACTTGGAAAATAGATTTAAGACATGGAAACGGATCAACAGAGTCATTTCTTTTACATAGGTCCTTTAGTCTCTCTCAGCCCCCACCACTCCATGGTTGAGTCCTTCTGTGACCAATTTACAAGATCTGAATGAGTTTTCTCAGGTTCTTTCTATGCGGGGTCATGGCTGATCCAATATTTGGCCCGGGGGTGAAATATGGATAACAATTTGGTGACTCACAGGGGTATCTGCCTGCTAGATGAAAAGACCAATTGCCTTGTCATATCCATTGGGCATGGAGTCAAGAATGACAGTCTGATACTGATTCTACCTCTGATTCATGAGCCCGCCTGTTTGTACTCTCAATTTTCATAAGAAATCTAGAAACGAAGGTTTCTAAGAGTAGAAAATTGTTTTGACCTGGGGCTTCATCTGTCTCTTTGAATAGACTGCACAAGAGCAACAAAACAACACCACAACTATATACAAAATTTGAAATCATACATGCTCCAAATAGAACATGCAGAGTGTGCAAAGCACTTAGGAGAAAAGCAACCTAAACTACAACAAGACAATGTGCACAAGCACTTAGAGGAAAGAGAAACTAAACTAATATGTACAGGGTGAGAACTTCCCTTTTAGTAGCAGTGTTTAAGATAGATTCCATTCACTAGAATCTGCAACTCTTCACCATCCAATGTAGACAATTGGAAAGCATTGCTACTTTTGCATCTTGTGACCATATAGGGGCCACTCCAAATGGCATCAAACTTGGAATGCCTTCCTGGTTTTTCTCGATCTGCATCCCATTTCAAAACCAGGTCTCCTTCCTGGAAGGTCCTTGCTTTTGCCTTCTTGTCAAAGCATCTCTTGATTGAGGCCTGATCCTTCTCTATTGCTTGAAGTGCATGCTCTCTAGTTTCTTCTAATTCTTTCAGCTTTGCATACCTGGCCTCCATTGGTTCAAATTCAGACATCTCTAGTTGCTTCATGAGCTCCAATGCTGGAAACTCAAGTGATATAGGCAACACTGCCTCTTTCCCATAGACAAGTTTGAATGGAGAGCTTCCTGTAGATCTCTTGGGTGTTATCCTATCAGCCCATAAGGCCGATTTGAGCTTTGTGTGCCAGGTTCTCTGATTTTCATCAAGAGTTCTTCTGATGATCTTTAGCAGGTTCTTGTTTGTGGACTCAGCTTGGCCATTACCTTGAGGGTAATAGTTTGATGAAGTGCTCAAGTAAGTCCCGTTCTTAACAGCCCATCCTGTGATCTTGGAACCTATGAATGCCAATGCATTGTCTGATATAATGGTGGCTGACACTCCAAATCTGGTCACTATCCCTTCATAGAAATCTAGTATACTAGACTCATTAGCTTCCTTGAGTGCCACTGCCTCGGTCCACTTGGTGAAATAGTCTGTTGCTGTCAGAATCCATTTGTGGCCTTGGCTTGAATTTGGATTGATGACTCCAATGAAGTCCAATCCCCATTGCATGAAAGGTTGGTCAACTGAAATTGGGTGCAATGGAAGTGCTGCTAGCCTTTCTTTGCCTTTGAAGAATGCACAATTCTTGCACCTTTTGATCCATGCATAGCAGTCACTAAACACTCTGGGCCAGTAATAACCCACCTTCATGATCTTGAGTGTTGTCACCCTTGGAGAAAAATGGCCTCCAGCTGCTTCAACATGGAATTCTTGTAACACTCTCTCAACCTAATTTGTCCCAATGCATCTCAGCAGAATGCCATTGATGTCTCTTTTGAACAAGACACCATCAATAAGAACATATGGGATGGCCTGTAGTCTGAAATGCCTCCTTTTTTTCTTTATTCATCCCATGAGGACACATGCCTATTTGAAGGAAGTGCACCATGTCTTGAGTCCAACAAGGAGTAGGCATACATCATCATTTTCTTCCTCTTGACTATTCTGTAGAACCAAAACAACTTCTTTTTCATCTTTTGCTTCTTCTTGTTGACTTGAGGCCAGCTGCTCACACAACCCCTTCCCATGGACCAGCTTGGTGACTTTGATCTCAATGTCATATTCCATGACATGAGTGATCCATCCTGCACATTTTTCATTCAGGTCCTTGCTGAGAAGGAATTCTTTAACTCCTGCATGGGAGACCAACAGTTGGATTTTGTTGTTTGAAACCAAATGCTTAAACTTCTTCAATCCTCTAATCACTGCCAGGACCTACTTCTCAATGAAGGAGTATCTCACTTCATAGTCTTCCAGACCCTGGCTGAAGAAAGAAATTGGCTGCTTCTGTGTCTTCTTTGTTCTGTTGTACCAGGATTGCAGAAATTGTGTCACTGCCACCAAAGGCATATAATATGAAGTCCTTAGAGAAATATGGATTCATGAGAGTTGGGGCTTGTGATATAGCTTCTTTGATGGCCTCAAAACTTTCTTTTCCTTCAGCTGTCCACCTAAATGCCAAACTCTTCTTCAACATCAATGTTATTGGCTTAACAAGGGCAACAAAGTTTGGTACAAACCTGCGGACAAAATTGATTTTTCCCAGGAAAATTTGAAGAGCTTTCTTGTGGCTTGGCAATGGCAATGCTCTTATTGCTTCAACTATCTCCGGGTCAATTGCCAATCCTTGCTTTGACACAATGTGTCCTAGAAGCCTACCCTCATGGGCTAAGAATATGAATTTTTTGGGGTTCAATGATACCCTGAATCTCCTACACCTTTGGAACACCTGCCTTAGGTGGAAAAGGTGGTCTGCTGCATTTCTAGAGAACACAGTAATGTCATCCAGGTAGATCAGTACTATTTTGTTGATCAGCCCTTTGAATGCCATATCCATTGCCCTTTGGAAAGTGGCTCCGACATTAGACAACCCAAATGGCATTTTTCTGTAGGCATAGGTGCCCCATTTGGTGGTGAAAGTAGTTTTGAACTGATCATCTTCCTTCACCATGATCTGGTTGTACCCTGAGTAGCCATCTAGGAGAGAGAATCTCTCTGATCCAGACACCACTTGCAGATCTGCTCCATTGAGGGAAGTGGGTAGTGATCTTTGAGGGAGCTCTGTTCAAGTCACAAAAGTCAACACACAACCTAATCTCTCCACTCTTCTTCCTGACTGGGACCAAATTTGTGACCCATCTTGAGTGTTTGATTGGAAATATGATACTTGCCTCTATCAGCTTGTTCAGTTCTTTCTTCATCAGAGGCTCAATATGTGGATTGACTGGTCTCTACTTTTTCCTGATGGCCTTAGCAACTGGATCTAATTCGATTGTGTGTTGTGCTAACTTCAGATTGAAACCCTCTGAGGTCCTCATATCTCTAAGAAAATACATCTGGAAACTCTTGGCAGAGTTGCAT
Source organism: Taxus chinensis (assembly GCA_019776745.2). Classification (NCBI taxonomy): domain Eukaryota; kingdom Viridiplantae; phylum Streptophyta; class Pinopsida; order Cupressales; family Taxaceae; genus Taxus; species Taxus chinensis. The sequence goes on from JAHRHJ020003762.1 coordinate 22,182, forward strand.
GAATTCATACCTTTCTTGCTCGGTGGCCACTTTGCCAATTTTAAGCATTTTGCTTTCTCCAACTAGAATTTACTCTGAATCTTCCCCCTTGATCTGTATATTAGCCTTTTCTTTTTGAAATTGATCATTGGGGTTGAAGATAGACTCCAATGTCACTAAGCCCTTGGGAATCTTGTTTGTATACAACTGTACTATTTGGTCTCCATATTGCTGCTCTAGTCTGCATTGGTTTCTAGATAAGAATTCAACTTCCTCTTGCATAAAATTGATGATCTGTTGGTCACTCTCAAACACCTTCCAGCATGTGTTATTATCTAGCACTTGCTGGCCTCACAACCACATGGATATGTGGCTGTTCTTTGTCCCTCTTGATGTTGTCAACCACATCAAATGTTGCTCCAACTGCTGCAAGCCTATCAGCAGCTTTGTTCTCCTTCCTGGGTATGGACACAATGTTGAAGGCCTCAAAATCCTCCATGAGATCCCATACCCTACTCTTGTAGTTCTTGAGCAGGTCATTCTTGATAGCATTAAGTCCTCTGACTTGATTGGCAACCAGTTCACTGTCACCAAACACTTGCAAGTTCTTGATTCCTAGCTTCCTTGCCCAATGAAGACCATGGACCAAAGCCTCATATTCAGCAGTGTTATTTGAGCAGGAAAACTGAAATCTGAAGGCTGAATAATATTTCATACCTTTGGGGGACACAATCATAGCTCCTCCTCCAGCTCCTTGTCTACTCCTTGAGCCATCAAAGAACAATTGCCATACCTCATTGTCATCTTTATATTCTGGCTTAATTAGGTCAGGAAGAGGATGATTCTCTTCATGTAGATAGTAGACACCTAGCTCAGATTCTTCCATCTCCTTATAGGGGTCAAAAGCATGTCTTTTGTTGGCCCACTCATCGAGAGTCAAGTCTGGGATACATCCCACCTTGGTATCTGCTTCACAAGTGCTTAGGAGGTCTTCCTGATCAAAATCTTAGCAGTTGGCATTGATTGGGCTAGGCACATAAGATTCAATATGATAATCTGCAATGGGCTCAGATCTGATTGTGGCCTTTGCTCCATACCTTGTTCTAAAGAGCATATGTGACCAGTCAATAGACAAGTAGCCTCCAATTTTGGCAGTGAAGTCCCTAGACAAACACAATGCAAAATGTGGTGGAAAGTCTATGACTGACACGTTCTGCAATACACTCACATTAGGGCAGGCATGTAGAGTGAGACTCAGATCCTTGATGATTCCAACAGTGGTCACTACTGTCCCATCTAATTGTACTACTCCTTTAGAGATGACTTCATACTGGAGACCCAGTTGATCAGCTATTTGTTTGGGCATTACAGAACTACTTGCCCCAAAATCAATCATACAATTGTGCACCAATTTGTCTCCAATAATCAATGAAACATAAAATGGAGGAGGCTTCAGATTCTTACCTTGTTGTTCTCCATGGTTTCTCTCAGGTTGAGGCGCATTGGTAAGCACTTTCTCTTGTTGGTTAGGGGGTTGATTTGAACTTGACCAATTTTGCATGGTAGTCTGCAATAGATCCCTCTACCCTGGAATGGCCAATGACTCCCATAGTGAAATGTTCACACTTGTCCTCTTCATTTGCTCAATGATATTGAATGAGCTATCTTTCTGCTGTCCCTTCCTTGAAACATTTTTTTCATGCACATGGGTTGTTACAACCGGTGCTTGAGTAGGATTTGGAAGGTGGCTTGGATTGGTTCTGCATGTTGGGAGTTATATTTTGAATGCCAACACCTTGCTGGAGTGATGGAAGGGTTGAGGGTCACCTGAGCTTGGTGGTTGTCCTTCTCCAATATTTCTCCTCTTAGACCGTGTATTGGCAGCCACACTTTGAGAAGGGAGTCTGATTCATCCCACAGAAGTCCTCAGCTTGCCAATTGACAAGCATAGTTTCACTTGGGGGTCCCTCTTGTTGAGCTCCTTGCTGCTGAATCTCTTCGTGGCTAGGTTCTTGTGACACCCACTGGTTTGCACCATCAAGGTCTGATTTAGTGCACCATTAAAGCACATTGATTGGTTATGTGGTTGATTACAAGGGAAACACCAATCATATTCCTGTGTCATATTGTTCTGTGCTGGAACCAATGCCCTTGATGTTGAAGCTGTGTTTGGATCATATGACCTGAAAGGTCTAGCAACTTGAGGTTGTCCTTAGTTTTGGCTCTGATTTACAGTTTGAGATGGTGGTCTATTTTGCTGATACTGGGGTCTAGCTTAATACTGAGCCCTGAGGATGATACGGCCTAAAACTCTAAGCTTTCTATCTTTTGATGGTTACTAACTCATTCCCCAGGTTTTGAAGCTATTTCATGACTTCCTGGAGTTCCTTAGAGGTGTTAGATGATGAAGTGGAGGCTTCAGCTGAGCTTTGACTCCTGGGAGTAGGTACAGGGGCTAATGTGGGTGTTTGGCTGGTATCTGGGTTTCCTAACTTAGGGTACAGAGGCATGGATGGCCTAGGAGTGATTTTTCCAGCCTGAATCAAATGGTTCTCAGCCCCTATGGAAAGGCTATAGGCTGCAGGTAAGGTTGTGCCCCCCATTGACTGAATCATCAAAGAAATATCAGAATTTAAAGCCCTAAGAAAGTATAAGAAGGCACCTTCATTAGTGGGCTTTACTGCTGTTGGAATCCTATCCCAGGTCCACTGAAATATGAGGTTGAAGTCTGTCAGCTACTCATTTGGGGCTCTCTTGATTGTTGTTAGTTGCTCCAACAAAGATAAGTTATCACCTTTTTCTCCAAACTGGTTGTGAAGAGCTGTGCACAACTGGTTCCAATTTTGGATAGAGCCTGCTTCAAGGCTCCTGAACCATTGTGAAGCTTTACCTTTGAGTGAAGAGGTGAGCAACTTGACTGCAATGTCCATCTCATGGATTTCATGGATTGTACAGACATTTGCAATATCTTGGACATGATCACCAGGAGAAGTCTAGTTTTCCCCAGTGAAATATGGGATGCTCTTTAATGCTGCTATCGGGACCGGATTTTGTGCATTCAGAGCGAGTGGGCTGCTGCCGGTGAAATTGACATAAGGATTTGGCTGAGCCATCCTGATGGCCTGAGCACCCCTCTTGATTGAGAGAATGGCCTGCTGGGAGGAGGTGTTGATAAGGCTCTATTTGGTGGGGATAGAGACCTCTGGGCTCTTCTTCCTCCCCTCCCTCTATCTGGGGATAAGTCTAGATAGACAAATAATCCCTCTTCTCTGGTTCTTGACCGTGTTTGTATTCTTCTCATGAACTTTCTTGGACTGCTGAAACCAGTGGATTTGTTTCTTTTGGAGTCGCCAGATGTACAATTTTAAAAACTTCTTAAAAGTTAGAATCACAGCAAGTGCACATCAATCTTACTGTAATAAGATGGAGACTTCTCTGTCCCACCGGGCGTGCCAAAACTATTAGTGCAAAATCACAACACCCCCAAATGAGTTCTATAGATCTGCTTTTCTAAGGCAGAGTCATTTGGTGTGATTGCATAACATTGAACTTTCCCCAAGGTGTGGGACCTTGTAAAAATGGGGAAAGCTCTCCAGATTAAAGGTTGGTTCCTATTCCTCTGTTTAGGTGCATACGTGAGAACTTGCAGAGGATCTATCTCTATACCTAATCTAAAATTTTCCAAGGAGACAGGGATAAAAAGGGATATAAGAAATAAGAAATAACTAAACTACAAGGTGATGCACCAAAGGAATGATGAACACTAGTTTTGCTGATAGACACAAACCAACAAAATACATACAATAATCAAGCACAAATAACCAGATTTATAATGAAAGACCAGATGCGAGAAAAAGAGACAGAAAGGATCTAGAATCGATCACAAATGTGTTTTATTGCTCTGTAGATTGATACAATGCATTACAAAATAGCCAGGAGGCAAGAAACATACTACAATTTTAATGGAAGGCCTGAAACTCCACAAATTCCTTTACTAGAAGGAAAAGGGAGCCTGCAAAACAAAGAATGTCCAACCCTTTACAATGAATCCCGCCCCTGTATTTATAGATTCAATCAGAGAGAAGAAAGAGAGAGAGAAGTGGGAAAAGTAGGTCAAAACTCAACCACTACTATTAATGCCTCTTACAAAATCTGCCCCCAAATCCATCTTGACTGCATCAACCATTGGTTTGGTGCCTTGAAGGGAGAAGAAATGGCGGAACAGATCGAATCCGATCTGGTTGTTGAGGTAGAAGATCCTGCATTAAATGGTCCCTAAAGACATGTTTCTCCATTTTTCACCTACCAGGGCCTAAGAAAAATGAATTTTTATCTTTCCATGGTGTAGAAGACGTCGAGATGCTTCCAACGGTGTCATATTTGTAATATTTCGAGCCCTGAGTCGAAAGATATGCCCCTTCGAAGTTTGTATCAGGTCCGTACAAATGGGCGGGAAAATAGTTTGAAAAATGGGTCCCCTTTTGATATGGGACACGTGGCAGCCAGATTAGAGAAAAAATCAGGCTTGGGGGTCCGTAATTTATATTTTTCCCTCTTTTCGTAAAAAATGCAAAACTCAAAAAACCCCCACAGCCCCGAAGCTCCGCCTGGACACGTGGCACCCTTTGGTTGGCTGGGGAGATGCACTTCCATCTTTTCCTTTGTGCCTTTTTGACAAAAGGAAAATTTTCACCTTTTCCTCCGACTCCCCACTTTGGCCTTGACTCGGGCTCAAATGCTGACTTTTTCCCTTGGGCGGAGTTGTGGCCCATTTTGCAACTTTTATCCTTTTGGGATGATACAAGGGTAAAAAACCAACTTTTCCCTCGATGGCCCACTTTGACCTGGGACACGCGGCAGTCTAGCGCTCGTTTGAGAACCTTCTCTCTATTCAATCCTTGAATTAGCACCATTTAGACACTTGGCAGCCTCCACCGGCCTGGCCTATGCATTGACTATTCAACTGACTCTGCCCCTTTTTGAGATTGGACACGTGGAGGCACCGCGCTTTCTTGAAATCTTGATTCAAAATTTTCCTTTGGAGGAGCGTCGAGTTGACATTTGTCAGCCTCCACTGGTCTGTGGAATTTTCAATGGTCCCTCTTACTTTTTGGACTTTGGGCTACGTGGCAAGCTTGCACTCATTTAGGTCTTCACACTGGGACTAACTCTTGGAGATGCGTCACACCGACATTTGGCATTCTCCACTTACACTTTATACTTAGCCAATTTTGAGGCCTGCCCTGTCCACCTTTTGACCCTGTTTGACCATTTGCTACGTGGAGGGCTGGCGCAAGTTTGAGTCTCTACCCTGGGCTCCCATTTCAGATTTGCGCCGAGCCGACACCTGACACCTTCTTTCTTAGTTGAAGACTTTTCAACGGTCCCACAACTTTTGGGGCTCTGGACGTGTGGAAGCCTGGCGCAAGTTTGGGCTTCCCTTTTTGGATTCACCTTTGGAGAAGTGTCGTTAGGACATGTGGTTCTTTCCATTGCCTCCTCCATACTTAGTTGATTTTGGACTCTTTTCTGAACCGTTTTCGAGCCCTGAAGACTTCAAATCTTCACCATTTCTTCCCCTTTCTTGTCCTGGTTCCTCTGCGGCACTGCCCCTTCTTTTCTGACCCTCTTATTCCATTGTTGAGTCTACCTACAACTTGGAAAATGGATTTAAGACATGGAAATGGCTCGACAGAGTCATTTCTTTTGCATAGGGTCCTTTAGTCTCTCTCGGCCTCTGCCACTCCATGGTTGAGTCCTTCTATGACCAATTTACAAGATCTAAATGAGTTTTCTCAGGTTCCTTCTATGCGGGGTCGTGGCTGATCCAATATTTGTCCCGGGGGCAAAATATGGATAACATCCTTTTCTTGATGGGGTTTCCCTGTCTCATAATGAGGCCCTCATTGGGTAGATCTTGTGTTTTCCTTACCCTATGTATATAAACATTTTAAACCTACAAAACATTTAATTAATAACATAATATAAAAAAATTCAAATATTTACAAAAATACAAAATCATGACCTATATATGACTTGTTTTGTTATCTCTTTACTTCACATATATTGTTTGTCACAAAATTTGATATATATATATATATATATATTTCTATACATTCTTTACACATTTATGCTTACAAGGTAGGATTGAGATTTTTTCGTTTAAATTTTGGAATGAAAATGGAAGTAGGACTATCAAATATTTTTAAGTGTGAGATATCAGGTTTTTTGTTTTGTCCATACTTTAAGAGGTATAATTTGATACAAGGCTTTATAAGAATACTATTTACAATGTAGAGTGCAATATTCATTGCTTATGCTCATAGAAACTTAGTAACATTTAACATATGATATTACTATCCATTTCTAAAATAATCATATTTTTGCTTTTTGTGATTTCATTTTGTTATAGGGAATAGGGAGTGGTTAAATCACACTAAATCCCACACAACACACATAAATCATCAATTTTTTTACTAACGTATTCACCTACATTATCTGTTCTAATTATTTTGATTTTAAAATTAAAGGAATTCAAAAATAAAGATTTAAACTCTTGAAATTTAGACAAGATATCAATTTGTTTTGATATAGTATGACTAGGTCATCCTAGAAAAGTCATCGATGAAACTGATAACAAACAAGGCTCCATCGAGAGAAGTTACTTCAAATGGACCTCTAAAATTACTATGAATGAATTCTAATAAATGAGAGGTATTAGGATCTTGATGTTTGTGAAACAGTTGAACATTTTGCTTACCACATAGGAAACTTTCACATGTTTCATGATCATATTTCATCTTAGGAAGACCTATTGCAAATTTTTGATGATACATTTCATGCATTCTCTTAAAATTTACATGTCCTAGTATTTCATGCCAAAGTTGAAGATCATTCTTAGAAGAAGAAAAACACACTTTAGAAACAAATTCATCAAATATATTAACCATTTTTTGAATACCAGAAGTAATAACATCACGAAATTCATTTTTAACATACCATTCATTTTGCAATAAAACAACTTTATAATTTTCCTTAGTAAACTATGAGAAAAGATAAAAGGTTTTATTTTCAATTTAGGGACAAAAACAATATATTTGATTATTCCATTATCAAGTTTTACATTCCCAAAATTTCAGATTGAATAATAGGATTGTCTCCTAGATATATGTTTTACCGACATTCTACCATATAAGAGAGGATGTCACATAAAAAAGTCATGTGTATGGAGGCACCACTACCTAGGTTCCATTCATTGTCATTCGATGCAGAAAGTGATGTATATAATGCAATAGTTTTGGTTGCATTATTTTCTTAGTTTTTGTTTTGATTCTGATTTTGATCTTGCTTCTGGTTTTTGAGTTTCTTCCCTTTAAGTTTTTTTTTTAATTTTTTTCTTATTTGATGACAATCTTATTCTTTATGACCAAATTTACCACATTTGTGATAGGTTTTGTTGAATTTTACCTTGAAATTCTAGTTATTACTATTTCTATCAGGGTTATTTTTGAATTTTGTTATGAATTTAAGCCTATATTTTGGGTTTCCATTGTTTTGAGATGAAGCTGATTTTTGATTACGAGAGAACAAGGTTTAAGTTACATTTTGTTTTGAATCAAATTTCTCCATTACCCGTTCTTCTTGAATTAGGAGAGAAAATAAGGTATCTAAATTAGGTAAGTCTTATTCATTTTGATATTTTTAATTCAAAGTGTATATGAAGTTTCTACATTTTTCATGTATGTTAATCTAAATTATGAAATAAAGAAGTTTATCTTGAAATAATTGACAACCACAACTGTCTAGATGAGATTTAATATTTTTATTTTTGATAGATAATTCAATATTTTTTCATCCCATTTCATTGGAGTAGTAACGAGTTACATGATTTTTGAGAGACGAGTGCCCTCATGCATAGACTTGAGCTATTTTTAGGCTTCACAAGGAGAGTCCTAATGTTTGATATGGAGTAAAAACTCATGTTTTATGCTTCTTAGTATGATGGGCATTGCCACTTGTGATTTATGTTGAAAGGAACTTAGGTTATTTGTTGTAGCATGTCTCTTGGTAGGTTCTTTTCTATGCCACTGACAAGATCCCATTATTTTCTGGACAAAAATTCAGCTTTTAATCTAATATTCCAAATGTTGTAATTTTTTCCATTTAATAATCATGAATTTTCTATAGAAAAGTTTCCAAAAGATGCCATATTAATTTAACTTACTTTTTAGAAACACAATATACTGAAATGTAATGAAATTTGTATTTAAGTATATTTTATATAAAAATAAATTAATACTTATAACATTTTTTTGTATTTTTGTCAATTATCAAAATGATACTTTTTAAAGTAATGCAAAATATAATTATAAAAAACAACAAAAACATTGAAAGAAAATAGAGGTGTGGAGAGGTTTGTATCCTTGAGCCTTTTAAAGGTTTTACATAAAGTAATTAAATTGCCAAAAAAATCTTTAACCTTAAGGCTTGACTTTACTAGGAATATTTAAGGAAAACAAAAAATTGCACAATTTAAAAAGGTTGACTTGAGCTGATATAGATGAGAGGCTTTCACATCCACCACCTAGTCAATAATTTTTCTAGTTAACTGATATTTGAAAGTTAACTTTATTTTAAGCTAACTAAGACTCATAAAAATAATAAAAAAGAGGGTCCAACTCAACTTTGCTGAGTCAATTTTTTTTCTAAATTTTGTCATTAAAATAAATTTTATTTAGGGTTTTGAGTTTATAAATTAAATTGCAATCTTTTATTTATTAATTATTTTATTTATTTATTTTTCTTTGCATGTCGAATGAAGTATGGTAATTTCTGGATAGGATTAGAAGGCTAGTAAGGTGTTTGTGTGCGACCACAAACCAATATTGTAGCAGGCCGTATAGGCCATTTTTTTTATAGCAAGCCATATAGGCCAAGACGATTTTGATTTTATATATTTGATATAATTTCTATGAAAATTGAAATTAAATAATATATATTTATATAATTGAGATTGAGTTTCATCCGGTACACAAATAAAACTATTTGGTAATTTTTTGAGTCTCTTGCACCTGGAATATTTGAGAACTTGATTTGTTCTATAGCTTTCAGTAAATTAATTTTCCTTGTAATCTGCACACAATTCTTAATATTGCTCTGAAACCATGTAGGAAATTTTTACTAAATAAATGAATATAATTTGCAATGGATATTTACTAAGATTTGTGCAAATATACAAAGAAGTAGAAATAAAAATTATGAAATAATGAAATGTAAATTAACTGTACACAACATAATAGCCAGATAATTAACGAGGGGAAAACCTGAAGGTAAAAAAATTCATAGTGAAAATACACCTTTCTATTATACGAGGAATTTAACAATATTTACTTAACATAATAACTGTAAATATTCACTTCTCCAATTCACCTGAGTGCACAAATGTTTTCTTAATAATGCTATATATCAAATATGCATCCAATATTGCATTCTCAAAGAGATCACCCTATTATAGAGGGTGGGTGATTCAGTTACATTTATTGAATGCATTGTTTCAATCTTTAGTTAATTCCATAAGTGGATTAATTAACACTTCCATATTAAGGTGAAATACATTGAGAAATTAATTATATTAATATAAAACTAATGAATGTGTATGTGTGGTGGTCCATCAAAGGTAACCCCAATTAATACTATAAACTCTAATAAGACTTGTGACTATGTCATTAATGGATTTGGGATGTGTACAAAACTTGTGACATGTAGATAACAACTTACTACCTTCCTGCATGCAAAAAGACTAGACCTTACAACTACATATGAAATTATACTCCACATGAAATTATACTCCACTATGGCCCTCTCCCACACGGTTTTGGAACTACAACTAGTGTACTTATGTATTTATGCATCACTTCACCTTCTCCTATGTCACATCTTGATATCTTCAAATATTCAGTAAACCTCTCATCTACACTTGTACTTGCAAAAAACCATAGTAGGTAGCTTCCTACAAATCACTTCAAACACACATTAGATAACAAAAATATGGTTATGTGAATGAGTTGGATTAACCTTGGCAGTCACCCTGTGTGATTCAGACTAAGCACTACATGAAATTTCAAACTCCATGTAGCTCTCCTAGTGTGCGTGCATGTGTGTATGTAACTAATCCCTTGACCCAACTTTACACATGTAGATACCTCTGGTGGGTGACCAAAATAACCTACCGGTAATATTTTTTATTGGAATTTTTCAATCACCCTCTAAACTAGATACAAAAATCGATGCCAACATACATAGATACTTATTATCCAATATTAACACCTGTGTTATTAGCTTCTAACTATGAAAAATTTGAATTAACTGTGCGTAAACATCAAGTTAATAAACCTACATGATTTTACATAATACAGTTTGTCCCATAAAACTAAAAAAATGTTTTTAATTCCAGCATAATGTGTAGCCATTCAATTTAATCATATTGAATAACGTCTATTCACTTAAATTTATACCTCATAATTTCCTAGTCACATTAATAAACAAAGCACATGTTAAACTATTAAGTTATTAATATAATCTTATTTTCAATTGCCATATGTGTATACAAGATTGTTTATTATTCACATGTAATACATATGATTCATGCATAAACCAATACATTGTGGTTCAATTATTTGATTACAAAGGTTATATTTCTTGTCTCAATACACAATTCAATAAATATCAGTACATAGATAAGATCCGATAATCTATCGTAGCAAATATATTGTTGCATGTCATAAGAGATCCATCCTATTGTTGACTCTGCTATGTGAGAGAGTATCAATGAGGCACTTTCTTCCGTATACGACATAAAAAGGATCCATACCTAATGTTGAGTGATATGAATTATAAGAAAATTCAACTAATGGTAAGTAATATTTCCATTTGTATTGTTGTTCCAAACAATACATCTTGAGCATGTCTTCTAGGACTTGGTTATATCTCTCCATTTGACCATTTGTCTCCGAGTGATAAGCAGTACTGAAATTCAATTTTGTTCCCAAAGCAACACTTGTGCAAGGTTTTCCAAAACCTTTACGTCATATAAATATCTCTATCAAAGATAATCTTCTTTGGTAATCCATGCAAACAAAATACTTCCTAAACAAATATTTGTTCCAAAAATAGTGTAACATCTTCTAAATTACCCAAAATAAAATGGGCTACCTTAGTAAGTTTTTCCATAACTAAAAATATAGTGTCATGTTTGTTCTTAGACATTGGAATTCCTTGAACCAAATCCATACTTATACCTACCATTTCCATTTGTGATGCTCATGTGGGTACAAAAACCCAACTGGATGAATGTTCTCAACCTTAACACGCTGACACTCCAAACATTTTAAAACAAAATTTATGACATCCTTTTTAATTCCCAACAAAAAAACAACCGCTTGAGATCAACCATCATCTTCATCACTCTTAGGTTATATGAATAATGAACATTGTGTGCCTCCTCCATTACTAGGGTACTCAACTCCCTAAGGTCAGGTACATATAATTTTTCATAGAATCTAAGAAGTCCATCTCTATCAAATTGATAACCCTGATGTCTATGATACAAACTATTTGTCTCCAATGCAGATTTGAACATATTAAAAAAAGTATCTAAAGATAGTTTACTAAAAAATTGTTGTTTAAAAGTGGTTAGGCGTTGAGGACATGGCCGCTACATGTTTTATTATGATAAGGGAATCCAAAATTGGTTTTCCTTTCCCGTGATATATCTTGAGTCAAAATAATATTCACTCAAAAATTCTAACCAACAACTCTGTCATGTATTAAAGTTTGTTTGAACGAAGATATACTACAATCCTAAATGATTTGTCTTAAGAAAAAAAGATTTCCCAAAAGGTAATGTCTCCACATCTGTAAGGCATGTAATATGGATGCATGCTCAAGATCAAGTGGATAATAATTTAACTCCCCTTTCCTAATTTTTTGTGACTCATAAACCACTACCTAATTATCCCACATTAACACTCTAAACCCTTCACGCGATACATCCATGACTATGGTGAATTCTCCATTAGGATCTGTAAATTTCAAAATTAGTGTTGTAGTTTAAGGATTTGGAAGGATTTTTCACAATTTTCAGTCCATAAAAACTTCTTTCCTTTCTTTTGTAGTGAGGTAATAAGACTGTCAATCTTTGAAAATGCCTCCACAAATTTCTTGTAGTACACTATAAGCCCCAAAAAACTACATACCTCATGTGTGTTCCTTGGGGTAGGACATTCCATGATAGACTTTATTGATGATGGATTCCCTGTAATTCCCTCTGTTAATATAACATGCCCCAAATAGTGCTTTTTTCTTTAGAAGAAAGTAAATTTCGACAACTTAACATATAACTTATGTTGTATCAATCTTTGAAAAACTAGCTATAAATGTTGAATGTGCTCTTCTTCTATCTGTGAATAAATCAATATATCATCAAGAAATACTAGTACAAACCCATCTAAGTAATTCCTGAACATACTATTAATTAAATTCATAAAAGTTGTTGGTGCGTTACTGAGTCTAAAATAAAGAACCATGAACTCATAGTGGCCATACCTAGTGTGAAAATATGTCTTAGGTATGTCACTCTTATTGATTCTCAATTGATGGTACCCGATCTCAAATCAATCTTTGAAATTAATGTAGCTCCCCACATTTGATCAAAAAAAAAAAAAATAAATGTTCTTTATTGTTTCCTTGTTCAACATTACGTAATCAATACAAAGTCTAAGGGTCCCATCCTTCTTTTTCACAAAAATAACTAGTGCTCCCCATAGTGAAATACTAGGATGGATCAATCCATTAGATGAAATCTATTGCAATTGTGCCTTTAATTCAAATTTTTTGGTTATATTCATTTTATAAGGCACTTTTGACTTTGGTTTAGATCCTGGATTGATGTCTATAGAGAAATCAAATTCTATATGAGGAGGAATTCTTGGAAATCCCTCTGAAAACATCAACAAAATCCTTTATAAAGGGGCAATCCTCCAATGTAAGTTCTATTTATTCACCTACATCATCAATGTGTACTACATACATTATATGTCCCTTTTTTTAGCCTTCTTTAGATGCATAGCTGATATTTTCCTCAACCTAGTGTCTTTCTGAATCCCTTGGAAAATCTTATGCTTATCAATATCACCTTAGCATAACATCATTTTATGTAACAATACACCTTAGCATGATGTTGACATGGTGAAATCACCAATAAAATGACATCATATGACCCCAAGGGTACAACATATAAATTCAAATTTGTTGACTTGGCAGCTATAATTCAACTGTGAATAGACATTGCTCTACTCTTATTTCCATCTAATTTACATACTAGAATGTCCAAGTTTTATCCATATAACTAAATTTTATAGAAATTTTTATCAATAACTCAAGTGTAAAAAAACATTCCGTAGCTCTAATATCAATTAAAAAAGCATAAATACCAAAAATTTTACCTAGCACTTCTACTGGAGATGATTGGAAGCGTCCTTGATGATTTTCGACTATTGCATGTATGTGCATATAACCTTGAGATTGTGAAGGATGTCCTCTAGCAATGTTTTGGGGACAATGGCTAGCATAATGTTCCCCTTCACGTTTAAAACATCTAGCCATATGCCCTTTCTTTTGTGGAAACTTCTCTCATGTATTATTATTATGATAGTTGCCACCATTTCCATTTGGTCAATTTATATGATTATTTCCTAACTTAGATGAGTTACATGTATTATTCAATTTCCAAGTGTTACTTGATTGTTTCCTCCATTATTTTTAAACTTGATAAATTTATTCTTGAATGGTCATGTTTTCTGTTGGATTTGTCTAGTTAACGAGGCCATAAAATCCTTCTAGCAGCTGAAAGTACATGCAAATTTGGTTCTTATTTCATTTCTTTTTTGAATGCCTCATCCATAGTATTCGGCCAATGGACATCCACCTCATGTCCATTACAAAGATTCAACCCCATAATAAACTTGCGGATTTGGAACCGCTCATCCTTTTGGTATTGTGGTACATATTTGAGAATTTTGATGAGCTTATCCTATTATTGAGTAACTGTAAGATCTCCTTGGGTAAAATTATAAAACTTGGCCATTTTTGCATCGAAATATAACCGCGGAAACCATATTTGCCAAAATAGTGTCACAAACAAATCCCACATATTTTTCTTAGCACTCAAATTTTGCTTAACCTTATTGTTGTTCCACTAAGTGGATGCTTCACCTGAAAGCTAATATGCGACCCATACTACCTTTTTTTCCTCAAAAAGTTTCAAGTCTTGAAATAATTCTCCATTTCAATTTCAAACCTAGACCTCTTGGGAACTTGTTCAATTATCTGATCAGGAGTATTTTTCATAGCTTGACCACTCTTTTCATTACTCTTTTCGAACTTGGTTCTCTCATTATTTTCATCCTTTGGTTCGTCATTGGGACCCCTTTGCTCAAGTGTTATAAGTTGAACACAAGTGTCAGTCAATAATGCCAAAATTTGATCCAATTTTTCTTGTTGTTGTTTTGCAACATCTTCATCAACATTAGGAATGTCGTTGTCATCATTGGCATTATTACAATTTCAAGTACCAGATCTTTCCCTTTTCCTTGCCATTTTCTAATCCTGACATGACACAAATTTTTTTTTACAACTTACAAATGTAGAAAACATAATTAATGCCACAATGTTGAACTTTCACTTTGATACCAAAATGTAGCGACCTCTAGCGGGTGACCTGGTGTCCCCAGATTTCACCCTAAAATCTGAGACTACCCCATGTTAAAAATTTCGTTCTTTTAAAATAATGGGTCATTTTGTGTTTTTATTGCCAGAAAGTTCTTGTATTGTGTCAAGATATTCCCAAGGAGCCATATTAGCCATTTTTGCCAAATACCCAGATGCCTAAAATTGTTATATTCTGTCATCGGGATTTACCTGCGGGAAATTTGTATTTAATTATTTTGAGCTCCATTTGAGGAAAATTGTGCTCCAGTTTAACCCTGTTGTGATCGTACATGTCATTATTCCCATATACCAGTAGGTTTTTAACCAGGAATGCATTCTGGGCTTTATTTGTAACTTCTGGCAACATTTTGTGTTTTTTGTGTTTTCCCGTTTCATTTTCTGTGAAATTTCTCTGGATCAATTCCTTTGCCGGTTTGGCCTGATTCTTGGCCTGGAGTATCTGGAGATCACATACGCACGTTGTGCTAGAAGGAATTCGCCATCGGAGGTCTGGTTCTCTGGGAAAAGATGAAGTCATGCACCAAAAAGCCTCTTCTGGGCAGGGCTGCATTAATGGACAAAAGGAGGTTAAAAATAGATAGTTCTAAAATTAAATAAATATTATTTATTTAATGCAGCCCCTTCATGTCAAAAAGTGCGCCCCATTTGGGAGAGAAATAATACTTTTTAAAGTATTAAATGAATTAATTAATTCCTATTTTCAGTGGCTAAGGTCAAAGCATACTGTGAGGCTTGAGTTAACTGGAAGCAGAAGTCTAAAATTAAATAAATTTAATTTATTTAATGGCAGCCATGAGCATGCACAAAATAGGCACCCCATTTGAAGAGTAAAGCTTATTAATTAATTAATTAATTGCCAGGAATAGGAAAGGCATTAATTAATTATAGAATCATGAGGATTATATAAGCAGGGGCTGCCATAAGGATGAATTAATTAATTCAAAAGCAGAGAAGTGCAGCCCAGACAGGAAAAGTGTGCCCCATTTGAAGAGGATTTTTGCTCAAAGAAGGTGTAATTAATGCTAAAAGCTTTCAAGAATTGGTGCACAGGTTGAAGGAGGTTTATTTGTGTCTGGATAATTGTTTGCATAAGTGATACAGGTGCTCAGGTGAAGTTGGTAAAATTCATGCTTGCTTTGCATGCAAATAAAACATCAAATTTTGGGGCAGCAGGCTTGAATTATGCAGATTTTTATGATTAAAATCCACTGTTCATGTTCCGGTTGCCATCTTTGTCTGAATTAATTGTAGGAATTCATTACAGGTGCTTTTATAAGAGAAAGGGAGCTTAAATCAATGTCCAATACATTGAATATATCCTCCGAATCTGAAGAATTATCCAGATCTGCACTAGTTTTGAAGAATTCTAGCTGAATAAAGAGAAAAAGAATTGTTCAGACAAAGATTGCTCCAGCCATGGCAAAGCGGGATGAAAGAGAAAGCTCAGCGGAATCATGCATTACTTCCAGATTTGCTTGAAGTCAAATCAGACATAGGCCCAAAACCAGATCACTGATTTATTCAGATCCAGATCTCATAATTGCAAAATCTTCTAGCAAAAATTCATCCTCTTGTTTCGAATGCAGCCCATGAAGAAGTCAATGCATGGAAAATTCTTTCCAGGATCTTGTGCATGTGCTTTCAATCTTCCAGTGGAAGCCTTCATTGAATTTGCATTCACCCGGAGTGCTTTCCAGAATTTTTAATTGCTCATATGCAATTAAAAATAAAAATGATGAGTTATTTACGGCAAACATTGCACTGATGCATGTACTGGAGAAGAACTGCAAAAGCTTCAAGGATAAAAAGGGGAAGACAATGTCAAAGGCAAAATCCAAGATCACTTGGCAGATCCAATCACTTCTAGATCCAGCTGTTTCCAGATCCAGTTTGGTGAGAATCAAAGGAAAAAGAATCAGCTGCATGTAGAATATGAAAAAGGACAAGACTGCAGCTTTCCTCTTTCTTCTTCTTTCTCTTATTTCCTCTGACAAAGTAATTGAGCGATCAATTAAATTATAAAACTTAAGTGATTGGTTTAAAAGCCATTACTTGAAGAAGTCAACTACTTGGAGATAGGTGGCAGACATGCAAAATAGAAGGTTCTATTTTCAGTTGCAAATCATGCATGTCATGCAAAGAGGAATTCCAGGAGGGAGATTGTCAGTTGTTTCCTTTCCCACTTCCACATGTGCCAGTTCAACTAAAAGCTTCCGACTTGTAATTGCCCCTCTACATTCTATAAGTAGAGGAAGAACCTACGGGTTAAAGCATCAGAATTTGTAAGCAACATTCTTGTGTTCCAGACTTTGTGCTGAAACCCCTGATAGCCACTTGAAGCAAAGGAATATAAAGGAGCAGGTTTCGGAGAACTTTGTGTCACGGTGCAATTTGTTTCTAGCTTTCTATCTTAGATCTTTAATAAACTTTGTGTTATTTTAGATCTAGATCTGAAACTGCCTTTGCTTATAAATTTGTGTGTTGATATCTATTGGTTTCTTCTATGTGCATGTAATCAACTCTGTTATCTATTGATTGGGATGCACATCTTCCCCATTTCTTCTCTGTGTTTTATTATTCCCTTCCTCTATAAATATTTCCTTTCTTAAACAGCTGCTTACTTGCTGCAGAACTATACAGCTATGGTTCATGAGCTGAATAGTTAAAGTAAAACCCCATATAGATACTAGCATATTTTAATTGACAAATCTGACACGGGAGCCTCACCGGTAAATGAGGGAGATTTATCTCATGACTGCCTAGGTTTTATGCTATGCAGAAAATCTAGCCAACAGTTTTTGGTGACTCCGCTGGGGAACAAACTATATTTGCAGATCAAAGCTTATCTCTTGAAGATCAGAGTGTTTTCCATACAAATCTCAACCTGGCTGAATGTCCATTCACCCGATCTGTGAAGGTGCAAGGAAGGACTGATCATTTCTTTAGACTGCAGGAGCAATTCAATTTCAATCATCCTCCTCAAGTTAGAAGCCGCAGATCTAGTCTCTCACCAGGAAGGAGAGTGCAAACTCATCTAGATCCGGATCATTTTCAGCATAATCCGGCAGCTAGAATTATTCACCAAGTCTATTCTCAAAGAAGACGTACTCCTTTCATGATGCTGAATCAGCCACTTGCCACTGATCACCTGTTCCATGGGGTGCAGCTTTTGGACCTCTGAATCTGACTCCTCCTATGCATGATCTACCTAAAGGGACGAGAAAGAATTTTCTGAAATTCTTTGGAGATGGCAAGCAGAATCCAGATGACCACTTGGCTGCATTTTTCATATCCTGTGGAGTGCTTGCAGTCGAACATGAAGATGTATCTGTCAGACTCTTCATAGAGACTCTGCATGACTTGGCTGGAGAATGGTTCTACTGGCTAGCTCCTGGCACCATAACCAACTGGGCTACTATGCGGGGATGCATTCCTGAAAAGATTCAAGGGCAGCTGAAGATTCCAGTACATTGATAACTCAACTGACTCAACTGAAGAAGGAGCCACATGAGCACATGCGGGATTTTATTGCAAAATTCCAAAGATTACTGTACAAAATTCCGGCTTCTGCTTCTCTGAATGACGAGAATCAAAAGGTATTCTTCATCAATGCTTTACTTCCTGAAGTAAGCTATCAACTTCGAAGAGCACGTCCTGCTGACTTGTTAGCAGCCCAAAACATGGCGGTTGAAATTGAAGATGACCTCATCATGGCTAGAAAAATAAAGAGCAACACTTCTAGAGCTGAAAGTTCATCTTCTGCTACTACTTTTGATTCACTACTGCAAAAATTGGCAAATGAGATGTTGCAGATAAAGAAACAAATGGCTCAAATGGCTCAAGGCAACAACACTAACCCTGCTCGGAATTTCAACAACAACAACCGCATTGCTGGTTCCCAAAGATTAGCAATTGAAGCTGCTCCCAAGAAACAATGTGGAGATGAATGAAGAAGACCACGAAGCTGATGTTGATCAAATCGAGAATGATGATTTTGTAGGTCCTGCTGGCGACTCCAACATTAATTACCTAAACTACAAATTTGAACATGACGATGAGAAGCTTCATGAAGATGATCATGGTCATACATATGCAGTACTTACAAGATCACAAACTCGCCAAGCTGAGGCATTAGCTGACGAAAAAAGAAGGGACATCCTTTTTCCTTCTTCCTTAGCTCCTAGAAGTAAGCATGTGAGTTTTTCATCTCAACCACAGAAAGTGGCTCAGGTATCTGAATCTATTTCTTCTTTTGACATTATTGATCATGTCAAGAAAACCAGAGTTCAAATGTCAGAAGTTGAATACTTGAGAGCCTTTCCTGAGCAGTTAAATAGGCTAGTCAAATATGTACAATCACCAGGACAATCCAATACATCAAAAGGCCTTTTGCCTAAGCCCAAAGATACTCCTCCCCAGAACAACACTGCAGTTGTTAAATCCTCACCATCTTCTGAAAGAGTAGAACCTTTCTATGTCTCCTTATTGCTTAATGGTTTCAAGTTAAGCAATTGCATTCTAGATTCGGGTGCTTCTGACAATGTCATGCCAGCTAAAGTTGCAGATGCTCTTGGGCTTACCTTGACAAAGACCATAAAAAGGTGCTACTCCATGGAGAGACAAGTCCCTTTAATCGGACAAATCAAAGATGCACAAGCTGTTCTGGCAGCTTTTCCTGACAAAAGATTAAAGATGACAATCTTAGTTGCAGATATTCCTGTCTCCTATGGGATGTTGCTGAGCAGAAACTTCTGCAAAGAGCTGGGAGGAGAAGTAAAGATGGATTGGTCCTGTGTGCATATTCCTATCAAAGGGATTAACCATAAGCTAGAGCCAGAAAAGAAGTCCAAGTACACGGTTACAAAATCTGAGGATCCTAGATCTCAGATTCTTTTTCAGGAATCTGACTGTGGGGTCTATTTCTTGGAAATGGATAAAGACATTCCAGAGCCAGAACTTCGACCAGAGCTAGAGCCAGCAAAAGAAGAAGAAAAAGTTTGGACTCTGGAGTTTAAAGGCACTTGTTCTTTTGGATCAGGAGCTGGCATTCTACTAATATCTCCAGATCATGAGATATTCCCATACTCCCACAAGCTGATGTTCGAGAACACCAATCATACGGTGGAGTATGAAGCATTGCTTCTAGGAATGGAGCAAGCTAAAAAGAAAGGAGTAAAACTCCTCAAAGCCCAAGGAGATGATGAACTTCTAGTAAAGCAGGTTCGAGGAAAAAATCAAGTCAAAGGAGATAAGCTGAAGCATTACAGAGATAGAGTGCTTTCTGCCACATTCGATTTTGTAGCCTTCTCTATCGACTTCATTCCAAAAATCAAAACTCCAAGGCAGATTCTTTGGTAGTCACTGCTACACTATTGAGTCCGGATAGACCACCATCCATATTTAGCCAAGGAAACTATAAAGTGGAGATGTTCTACCGCCCCAAAGTCCCTGATAGTATGGAACAATGGCAGATTTTCAATGACGACAATCAAACATGTATGGAACTAGACAACTTTGGCAGGCTGTGTGTTGAATGTAGGAAGTCACCACCACGACAAACAATCACAAGAAAAACTGATCCAGGTTATGATGACAGTAGTGGAGTAATCCAACTAAAAGGTAACAAAATCCCCAAGGTTTAGTTTCCTTAGTGGAGACTTTCAACAAGCATGATCAGTACCTGAAGAAGAACAAAGAATATGGTGATAGTTCTTCCTCAGAAATGCAACAAATAAATCTGGGAACGGAGCAAGTTGATGCAGACTTACCCACGCAGAGAGAAGAAAGGATGAGCCACCACAGATGAAGTTGATAAGGACTTGCCCAAAGTATTGACAAGAAGGCCAGAGAAAGGAAATTTGAGATCGGAGACTGGGTACTCTGTGGGACAAGAGACATGAACCGAAGGGCATGCACGACAAATCTGATTCACTCTGGAAAGGGCCCTTCGTGATCAAAAGAGTGGCTAGGAATGGACACTTTCTTCCTTGCCTACCGGGATGGAATTGAGTTATCACTGCCTTTCAATGGCAACATCTGAAGCTTTTCCGGACATAAAAAAGCAGGGTAAAACATGTATGTATATTAAACTTTGTTTGTTTTTCCTTGTTTTGTTTTTGTGTTGTGTTGTTTTTGTTTTCTTGACCATGTGCCCAAAAGACAAGATACGAAACCAGAGATGCTGGGATCTCATCTTTTCCCTTGTCATTCTGACAGAGAAAAAGATGTCCACAGACGGAGCTGACTGGTGTCCCCAGATTTCATCCTGAAATCTGAGACTACCCTATCCGAAAAAATTTTGTACTTTTAAAATAATGGGTCATTTTGTGTTTTATTGCCAGAAAGTTCCTGTATTGTGTCAAGATATTCCCAAGGAGCCATATTAGCCATTTTCGTCAAATACCCAGATGCCCAAAATTGTTATATTCTGTCGTTGGGATTTGCCTGTGGGAAATTTGTATTTAATTATTTTGAGCTCCGTTTGAGGCAAATTGTGCTCCGGTTTAACCCTGTTGTGATCGTACATGTCATTATTCCCATATACCAGTAGGTTTTTAACCAGGAATGCATTCTAGGCTTTATTTGTAACTTCTGGCAATGTTTTGTGTTTTTTGTGTTTTCTCGTTTCGTTTTCTGTGAAATTTCTCTGGATCAATTCCTTTGCCGGTTTGGCCTGATTTTTGGCATATGGAGTATCTGGAGATCACATACGCACAAAAAAGTTGTGCTAGAAGAATTCACCATCGGAGGGGTTTTAATTGCACCAAAAAGCTTCTTTTGGGTTGGCCGCATTATTTGAAAATGACAGCAGCCTTCATGTCAAAAAGCCCCATTTGGGAGAGAAATAATACTTTTTTAAGTATTAAATGAATTAATTAATTCTTATTTTTGCTAAGGTCAAAGCATACTGTGAGCTTGAGTTAACTAAGTCTAAAATTAAATAATTATTTATTTAATGGCAGCCATGAGCATGCACAAAATAGGGCCCCAAAGAGTAAAGCTTATTAATTAATTAATGCCAGAATAGGAAAGGCATTAATTAATTATAGAATCAAGGATTATATAAGCAGGGGCTGCCATAAGGATGAATTAATTAATTCACAGGTAGAGAAGTGCAGCCCAGAGGAAAAGTGCGCCCCATTTGAAGAGGATTTTTGCTCAAAAGAAGGTGTAATTAATGCTAAAAGCTTCCAGAATTGGCGCACAGGTTGAAGGAGGTTGATTTGTGTCTGGATAATTGTTTGCATAAGTGATACAGGTGCTCAGGTGAAGTTGGTAAAATTCATGCTTGCTTTGCATGCAAATAAAACATCAAATTTTGGGGCAACAGGCTTGAATTATGCAGATTTTTATGATTAAAATCCACTGTTCATGTTCCGGTTGCCATCTTTGTCTGAATTAATTGCAGGAATTCATTACAGGTGCTTTTATAAGAGAAAGGGAGCTTAAATCAATGTCCAATACATTGAATATATCCTCCGAATCTGAAGAATTATCCAGATCTGCACCGGTTGTGAAGAATTCTGGTTGAATAAAGAGGAAAAGAATTGCTCAGACAAAGATTGCTCCAGCCATGGCAAAGCGGGATGAAAGAGAAAGCTCAGCAGAATCATGCGTAGCTTCTAGATTTGCTGAAGTCAATAGGCCCAGATCCAGATCCAGATCTCATAATTGCAAAAGCTTCTGACATAAAGGCTTCATCCTCTTGTTTCTAATGCAACCCGTGTAGAAGTCAGTGCGTGGAAAATTTCTTCTAGGATCTTCTGCATGTGCTTCCAATCTTCTAGTTGAAGCCTTCATTGAAGTTGCATTCCCACTCGGAGTGCTTTCCAGAATTTTTAATTGCTCATATGAAATTAAAAAATAAAAATGATGAGTTATTTACGACATACATTGCACTGATGCATGTATTGGAGAAAAACTGCAAAAGCTTCAAGGATAAGAAGGAAGACAAGTCAAAGCCAATTCCAAATCCAGCTACTTCTAGATCCAGTTTGGTGAGAATCAAAGGCAAAAGAATCAGCTGCATGCAGAATATGAAAAAGGACAAGACTGCAGCTTTCCTCTTTCTTCTTCTTTCTCTTATTTCCTCCGACAAAGTAATTGAGCGATCAATTAAATTATGCAACTTAAGTGATTGGTTTAAAAGCCATTACTTGAAGAAGTCAACTACTTGGAGATAGGTGGCAGACATGCAAAATAAAAGGTTCTATCTTCAGTTGCAAATCATGCATGTCATGCAAAGAGGAATTCCAGGAGGGAGATTGCCAGTTGTTTCCTTTACAACTTCCACATGTGCCAGTTCAACTAAAAGCTTCCGACTTGTAATTGCCCCTCTACATTCTATAAGTAGAGGAAGAACCTACGGGTTTAGATGGGAATTTGTAAGCAGCAGGGGAATTTGTAAGCATCTTTCTTGTGTTCCAGACTTTGTGCTGAAACCCCTGATAGCCACTTGAAGCAAAGGAATATAAAGGAGCAGGTTTTCGGAGAACTTTGTGTCACGGTGCATTGTGTTTCTAGCTTTTTATCTTAGATCTTTTAATAAACTTTGTGTTATTTTAGATCTAGATCTAATTAGAAGTATTATAAAGGTTATTAAATTTCCATTGAGTGGTCACATTGAATATTTTATTTTATTAGAAGTGATTTGGTGACCTTATGAAGTTTCCAAGGTGCATGAAACAACTATTTTGATATTTATAAAGGGAATTGGGCTTAGTAAATGAAGTAATTTGATTGTTTAATAAAATTTTCTACCATACATGAATGTAAAATGATAATTTTATTCATATTTAAGGGGTTTTTTCTCATGAATATGTATACATTTAATATAAGGGCATTTTTAAGAATCTACCTATGGGATTTTGACTTATTTTGAGGATCATGCATGCAAGCATAGGTAATTATTAGTGGCTTGAGATATTGAGATATTTAATTGTAATTTTTATTATTGGATATGTTATAGGGATGATTCATAGTGATATTAGAAACTTTCATGTGCCAATGTTAAGTATTTTCCCAGATATGATTGATTTTGTGAGATAGGGTGAAAAACAAGGCACGTTCCAGCTCAAAGTGCAACTTCAGATGGTCATTGTGAACAATGTGATTTTCATGGGACCTTATTACTTTCAAGGAAGATTATATGATGATTTTATAAGGTTTCACAAAAATAATTAGGTTTTTTTATTGTTA
This sequence comes from Taxus chinensis, assembly GCA_019776745.2. Classification (NCBI taxonomy): domain Eukaryota; kingdom Viridiplantae; phylum Streptophyta; class Pinopsida; order Cupressales; family Taxaceae; genus Taxus; species Taxus chinensis. Next base: position 46,146 of record JAHRHJ020003762.1, read on the forward strand.
TTTTTTTATGAATGAATGTTAAGAAGGTAAAGAGGTCTAAAACCCTAGTTAAACCCTAACTATGAGCGTAGTTAACAGAAAGTGAAGTATTATGACCTAGTTGTGATTGGTTCATAAAAATTGATGATTTTATGTTGTATAAGTAACTATTTCAGGATTTATATAAATATACTGGCTTAGGTCATGGTGATGAGTGGGCCCCACCTATAAATAGATAATTTATGAAGAAGACGATATTAGGAACAAGGTGGTCCAAACAAGTATCATGAAAAATTTAATGGTGCATGATGTATTGGGATTTTTTATTGATTTCCATGAAGGTTTTAGCATAAATTTAATATAGGTTTCATGGTATTTTGAGGTCTATACAGGTTGACTTGGTCAAAGGGTAGTTTTGGGGATCTCAAATAACAGGATCTTTAGTAAAATGAGCACAACTTGAGCTAAAAATGGAGTTTTGATATGATTAAAGTTGTCATTGGAAATAGGTAATTAGAGAAAGTATTTCCATTTATATTATATATTTTATAACTATGATAGGTGATTTGGTATGGTTAATAATTTCATTATTTGAGAAAGAATAGTTTTGGTAGTTCAAAATATGACATGTTTCAGTGAAATTTTGATGTTGTATGAAGAAAGAGATGGATTGGGTGATGCTTCCTATCACATGGAATGTAAAGAGGGATTGATTTTGAATTATAAATAATCAATTTAGAGGTATTGAATGTATTTATAAATTATTTTATGAGCTAACCTTTAGAAACAAATGTTTCTGGCAGGTTGTTTTGGTAAAGGAAAAAAGTAGTTGTAGTTTGAAGATGAATTTTGTTTCATGACTTATAAATAGATTATAAGTGATATAAATGTTATTTAATTTACATTCACATGGTCACATGGAATGGTTTTCTCTGACTATAAGTGGTTTGGTGGTCATTATGAAATTTTGTGTTGTGTTGAAGGGTGTAGGAAACAAGTATTTTGATAATTATAAAGGGGAAATGGGCCTAGTAGATGAAATAATTTGAGTGGTTGATATTAATTTGAAACCATGTATTAATTTTAAATGATATTTTAATCATGTGTGAGGGAGTTTTAGGTCATGAAAAAGTATGGTGCTATGTAATATAAGGGTAATTTTTAAGAATTGTGCCCATGGGGTTTTGAGCCATTTTTGACAACTTGAAAATGATGGGTTTGATCTAGGGACGACATATCTAGGTCACTATATGAATGATGTATTTAAAATTTATGAATTTTTTCCTTTTATATATGGGTCGAAATTATCATGAGGAGGTAAACCTATTTTGTAATTTTGAAATGAGGAGTAAAGCATATTAAAGCATGCTTGTTTGAGTGCATTTTTGGAACTAGTTAAGCTGTGTGCATGTGAAGAAGTGCAACCTAGAGTAAAGTTGTGATTGCAGGTGTTTCAGAATTATTTGGAATGATTACAAGTTTATTTTAGGTTAAGAGCATGAAAGTTATGAGGAACATGATAGATTAAGTTTGTATGTGATTAGAGCTTTGATAGAGGGTTTGAAAGAGCTTGATTTTGTGCAGATGTGAATCACCTAGTATTTGAGCTGAAGAAGTTTGTAAGCTGGATATTGTGATCTCTATCAAGTTGTTGGTATCAAAATAATCAGATATATACACATATCTTCAATTTGGCCGAGTTTATGCTTGATTATATTTGGGGGCTTTTAGCATTCCTTGTGGAGTTGGTGCTTCACTAAATCTTTGTAGGGTTGGTTTTCTACTAATACGGTTAGTGATCTTGTGAGGTTTGGTGCTTCCCTAAATTAATTTCATTTCCCAATATAAGTTCTGTTTTAGTTGGTTTTTGTTCCCCTTGAGGGTTTGATGCATACTTAGATCACTTGTGTTTTTATGTGAATGATTGTTTTGATGGTTCATGTAAGTTAATGGTTAATTAAGTAAAAAATAAAGACACTGATTCGAATAGTGATTGTTCTTCTAATAGTGCAAGTGATTGAATGAAGCAAACATGTAAGATCAATGTTATCCTCAAATTCTTGGTGGATGAAATGAATGTAAAAATGATTCATCCCCCCCTCTTCATCCCTTTGCTTCCAACAGGTTGTATTATGGTGAATGGAAAGAAATGAAAATTCTTGACATATCGTATAGATGCATAGTCCTTCATGAGGAAAGTACATCCTGATGCAAGAGATGATGTCAAGGTTAATATCAAGCTAGTATTTATAGAAGGTAATTACATAGGATTAAAAAGTGATAATGTGCATGAGTCTTGTGAATAGAGTCATATCCATCTTGTTCTCATCATCTCTAAATGCCCCACTGATTTTGGAAATGATCTCGTGATGCAACATTCACTCAAAGGTGATGAATGCTTCAATGAAAATCTCCTAGGGACTTCATTTTTGAAAACATGGGAGAGGCTCCTTACAGTCATGAGGCATCAAGTGGAGACTACAAAACCAATAATTTCAAACATGTTACAAATTGGTCATGAAATAACATAAAAATATGAATATGGAATCCTGGTCTCTCTCCTTCTTCTCAAAACATGAGAACCATCACGAGGGCATGGCATGATCGGATGACTATCTTCAAGCTTTAGAAAGCATTGGTGAATTCAACCATATAGGCCTCTATAAATAAGACACACTTCTCTTAACCCATTTCCAAGTGTAGTGTACATTATTCTCCCACCTCAATAAATTTCCCTCCCTTGTAAAATCACTTAAACTTTCTGATGTGTTTTTTCTTTCTAGATTTTATGTGTTTCCCTGATATCTATTGTGTTTGTTCTAGATTCCCTTTGTGTGCTTTGTTGCTAGTGTTAGTAATGAGGAATTAACTTTACAAAAATGATTAAAGACATTGGTATGCTCAATAATGATATTTATGAGGTTCTCCATTTCAACAGTCTAAGGCTATCCTCGATCTAGAGTCGGTTGTTGTCACTACAAAATGAATAGCCCAAAAATTCATAAACTTGAATCATAGGGACAACTAATCCACAAGCCTGAAATAGAGGGCTATAGCCAAAATCTAGATCATGAATCCCTCTATCACTAGTCATATTGTCTTATGTGTCATGATATTCCTAACCTTTCAGGTTTTCCTATCATGCATTAGATGAAAATGTAAAATCTTGAAAAAATATGTGATAAGGTCCATTGTTCCATTTAGTAAAGTGCAACAGAAGACTATGCTCTCTGACACATTTTGCCTAGAAAGCCCAAATTTGGTCATGTTTCAAAGCTTGTGTGCTTCCTCCAAAGGTTATTAGAGAAAAATTGAAAAAATCATAAGAGTGATTTAAAGAATGAAGAGACATTAAAAATCCATTTATAGAATTTCTATATGTTGAAAGAGGAATTCCTCAAGAGCAATCTGTGTAAAAGCAGGTTTTCAGATGCAAGGAATGAGTAGTCAAAATATGAACCTGAACTTCATCCTAATGATTGTGGGAGATCCATAAATATTTAGAAATAAACAATGAATATGAAATGGAAATTTAGGGGAATTATCTACATGGTGGAAGAATCAAAATTGTTCCTTACTTGTAATTATTTTTCTCATAGGAAGTTAACAATGTTTTTAGGTATACCTCGTTATCCATGAGGGATAAAAAGAGGATTTTTTTGGAGTCACATGGTGATATATATGATCTAAAAATTGTTCCATTGATCTTAATTTCTCTTGGATGACACATTTATATAAATTTTTATCTTTGAAGGCCATCCCTATCTCCCGAATATGAATTTAACAAGTTCTCACTAGTTAGAAGTGTGCATACTCCATACTTAGCCAAATTTATCACCGCCACATGTCAAAACAGTAAGTCCATAGATTCCCTTTATTATCATAGCTTTGTAGGCCAAAATGCATAAGATAGAGGGGATCTAAGAAATTCTTCCAAAGTAAGCCCATTTCCTACAGTCCCCCATGTGACCTCTTCCAACTCCGCAGGGTGCTTATATGGCTTCCTCCATCTGATCCTATAAACAAACCTTACCAAGATGACACCACTTGTTCATTAGGACTTATTTATGGATTTTTTGTCCCTTTTTACTAAGAGAAAGAGAAGAAAAGAAAGGGTGCTCATGAGAAAGCCCCATCTTGACTATTTTTTGAAGGTTGTGATTAGTGAAAATCTAAGCAACTCTCTGGGATTTTCTAAGAATGCTTTTTCAATCTCCTCCCATGCTCATATTTGCTCCCATGTTGAAACTCCCCATCATATTACTCCAAGGAACAATTTATTTCATTGTGTTCTATCACTTTTTCCCCTTTTCACCATGTAAAGGGATAAAATCTTTAACTCCACATAAACTCATTTTTGAACATTGGTCATGAACCATAGTTTGCAAAGTTGCTCATGACAAGGTGAAATATTAACTTATTCTTAAAATGCAATTTCTTATGCATGGTTCTTGTGAATGTATGTAATGCTACTATTATAGCACTGAAAAACATTAGAATATAAAATATATTATGGAAAAATTGTTCCACAATAACTATGGCTTCCAAAACTAAGTTTTTCTCATATCTCACTAACTGATTAACTAAAATATGAAATTGAGGAATCTATATTCTAAGTTAATATAATGTAAGTACATAAATGCAGTAAATGATACATGGTGAGCTGAAATACATGATTCTAGGATTCTTTTGATATTTACAATGATAATAAGTTTCTCAGGGGTCCTTATGTTCATGGTACTAAACTTAAAATAACTTACCTCATTAGTGCTGTTGTACTTGAATAGGATGATGTGTGGATGAAACAAAGTATGATGGCACTTCCCAGGAAATTACAACAAGTGAAGGCCTGACTGGATTGGAGCATCCTTGAAGAGGATTGGAGCACCCTATATGCACCCTAGTCTACAAAGGCATAATGGTCTATAGAAAATATCAAAACTTAAATCTGACAATGTTGATATCATCTTATATCTTTATCTATGTCATATGGTTGTCGTAATATCTGTGCTTATGTCACCGTGAATCTCAATGATGAAGATCTACCCGCAAAACCCCATATAAAACTTTAAATCCCTAAAAAAAGAAAGATTCGTATGAAGGGGTTAGATTGACCTTAGCTACCACAATGGTGGACTTACAAATAAGCATTACATTACTATTAATGCAAAGTCAGCACCACCTAGATGCAAATCAAGGTTCTAATTGATGTTTTAGGCATCCAGTGTGATTGCACAACATGGAAACCTCTCTCCAAGTGTGGGACTTGTGAAAATGAGAGAGGAATCTCCAGATTAGAGGCTGGTTCCTCAAACTCCTCTGATTTAGATCTATATTTTGCACAACTACAGAGGTTCAGATCCTAATCCTACTCTAAATTGCAAGGAGACAGGGATAAAAATGCAAAAATGAAACTAAACTAAAGATGGTGATGCACCAAAAGGAGTGGTGAAACATTTTTTGCCATGTAAATAGACACAAATTCATGAAATGCAACAAGGGAAAACATACACAAGCTGATAGATGTAATTAGAGGTCTTAAAATGAAGTAAAACAATACAAACAGAGGACTGAAAGCATTCACAGAGTTTGCACTGTCAATTCCATGTAAAAATCTCTTGCATTCCACCATCAAAGAGGTATAAACCTATTACAAACTATGAAAAAGGTCTGATTCTTACAACTATCACTTGCTGGAGGTGAAAGAAGAAGTTTTCAATGCCAAAAAGTGTTCAACCCATGAAGAAATGAGCCAAATCTGGCTTTTACAGATGCATGGGTGAGCCCAGGAGAGAGAAAATGTAAAAAATGTGGGAGCCATTCCTCATTGATGGAAAATGCATTAAAATAGCATGGAAGACCTTACAAACCCATACCTTGTCGTTTTTGACCATATTGGAGAAGAATGCGACCCATTCTGTATTAATTTTGGTTGTTGAAATGTCATTTCTGACCATGGACACGTACCAGAACTGTTTTTGAATTTTCTCTCTCCAAACTGAACCAAAATTAGAAATTGACCATGGAATCATGTAGAGAATTTTAACATGCTTTCCTAATTGATATAAAGAACGTGAAAATCCAAGCTCTGGATCAAAAGATATGATCGTTTGAAGATTTAGGGCAAAAACGGCCCAAAAAGGGATCGGCGGGAAAAAAATTTCAAATTTTACCTCTGTTTTGTCTTTGGAAAATTTTTCAAAAATTCTCCGTGCTCCGCTGGTTGGATGCCACATGGCAAGCTCTGATGGGTGCAATTCTCTCTCCTTTCTTTCCGCGGGTTTTTTCTTTGAAAATTTGACCTTTTTCCTTGGCTTTGACTTTTCGCAAAAATTTCCCATTTTCTCCCACACCCCTTTGAGAATTTTTCTGATTGGGCGGAGTCGAAAATGCGGGCAATTTCCGCCCCCCCCCCCTTTGAAAACTCACAACCTTACCCCCTTTGAACCTTCGACCAAAAACTTGGAAAAATTTCCAATTTTCCTCCGAACCCCTGAACTCCTCTGCCATGTGGCAGCTTCCTATTGGCTGCGGGCCTCAAATGGGAAAATTTTCCACAAAAACTCCGCCGAGCCATAACTTGAAAAATATAAGGAGTTAGGAGGCAAACTTTACCTTTCTGGAAAGCTGAGAGAGAGCTCTATCTGATGGTGCCATTTCTAGAAAGCCTTGAGTGCCTTAAAATAAAAAAATTGGACTGAGGCACAAGAGAGGCAAGAACACAAGGAGTTAGCCACAAAAAATGAGCTGGGGCCCATTTTGGATAACAATTTTGGCGACTCAGAGGGGTCATCTGCTTGCTAGATGACAGTACCAGTAGCCTGAAGGAGTCCATTGGGCATGGAGCCATCAAATATTCTATTTAGAACCTTAACTAACTTAGAATGTGCAAGGACAAAGATGGAATATCACCTGATGGAAGCAAGGACTGCAAAACATCTCCATGGGACAGCAAGCTGTGCCAAAGCACTTAGGGAAAACAAAACTAACCTACAACAAAACAATGTGCACAAGCACTTGGAGGAATGAAAATCTAATCTAATATTTACAAGGTGGTAAATTTCCCTCTAGAAGCAATGCTTGAGATAGATTCCATTGACTGGAATCTACAGTTCTTCACCATCCAATGAGGCCAATTGGAAAGCATTGTTGTTCTTGCACTTCGTGACCATGTATGGGCCACTCCAAATGGCATCAAATTTTGAATGCCTTCCCGGTTTTGCTCTATCCACATCCCATTTCAACACTAGATCTCCAACCTGAAAAGATCTATCCTTGGCCTTCCTATCAAAGGTATTTTTGATCAAAGCTTGATCCTTTTCCATTGCTTGGGATGCCTGATTTCTGACCTCTTGCAGCTCCATCAACTCTGCATATCTCACCTCCATGGGCTCAAACTCTAGCAACTCTAATTGCTTCATGAGTTCCAATGTTGGCAACTCAAGTGACATGGGCAAGATTGCCTCTCTTCCATAGACAAGTTTGAATGGAGAGTTACCTGTGGATCTCTTGGGAGTTATCCTATCAGCCCATAAGGCTGATTTCAGTTTGGTATGCCAAGACCTCTGATTCTCATCAAGAGTCCTCCTAATGATCCTCAACAAGTTCTTGTTTGTAGACTCAGCCTGGCCATTACCTTGAGGGTAATAGTTTGATGAAGTGCTTAGGTAGATCCCATTCTTGACAGCCCACTCAGTCACCTTGGATCCAATGAATGCCAATGCATTATCTGAGATTATTTTAGTAGGTATACCAAATCTGGTTGCTATCCCCTCATAAAAGTCTAAGATGCTGGACTCATTTGCTTCTTTGAGTGCTACTGCTTCAGTCCATTTGGTGAAGTAGTCCGTGGCTGTCAAAATCCATTTGTGCCCTTGACTTGAATTGGGATTAATGACTCCAATGAAGTCCAAACCCCATTGCATGAATGGCTGGTCAACTGAGATTGGATGCAATGGAAGGGCAGCAAGTCTCTCTTTTCCTGTGAAGAATGCACAATTCTTACACCTCTTAATCCATGCATAGCAATCACTGAAAATTTTAGGCCAATAATAACCAGCCTTCATGATTTTTAGAGCTGTCACTCTTGGTGCAAAATGACCACCAGCTGGTCCACCATGGAACTCTTCCAACACCCTATGAATCTGATTTGTGCTAATGCATCTCAGCAGCACTCCATTCACATCTTTCTTGAACAAAACTCCATCAACAATGGCATATGGGACAGCCTGCAATCTGAAGTGTCTTCTTTGGGTCTTGTTCATCTCCGGGGGGCATAGGCCTATGCTTAGGAAGTGTATAATACCTTGGGTCCAGCAAGGAGTGGGGGCAGCATTGTCTTCTTCTTGATTGCCACTTGGCTCATGGCTGTCCTGGACTGTCAAAACAACCTCTTCTTCATTGCATACTTCTTTTTGCTTCCCCAAAACCAGCTGCTCACACAATCCTTTCCCTCTTACCAGCTTGGTGATCTTGATCTCAATGTCATACTCCATGACACGGGTGATCCAACCTTCCCTTTTCTCGTTCAAATCTTATTTGAGGAGGAAGTCCTTAACCCCAGCATGTGAGACCAGCAATTGGACCTTGTTGTTCGAGACTAAATGCTTGAATTTCTTCAAGCTTCTGATTACTGCCAACACATGCTTCTCAATAAAAGAGTACCTCACCTCATAGTCATCTAGGCTCTGGCTGAAGAAGGCAATTGGCTGCTCATCATTATCCTTGTTCTGCTGTACCAAAATGGTAGAAATAGTGTCATTACCTCCAAATGCATAGAGGATGAAATCCTTGGAGAAGTCTGGGTTGATGAGAGTTGGTGCTTGAGAAATGGCTTCTTTGATTGCTTCAAAACTCTCCTTGCCTTCTGCTGTCCACTTGAAAGCCATGCTCTTCTTTAACATTTTGGTGATGGGCTTGACAAGGGCTGCAAAATCTGGGACAAACCTCCGAACAAAGTTTATCCTCCCCAAGAAACTCTGAAGGGCTTTCTTGTGGCTTGGCAATGGTAGTGCTCTTATGGCTTCAACCCTCTCTGGATCAATTGCTAATCCTTCTTTGGAGACAATATGGCCAAGGAGCTTTCCTTCATGTGCAAGAAAGATACACTTCTTAGGATTCAAAGACACTCCAAATCTCCTACACCTCGTGAAAACTTGTCTCAAATGAGAGAGGTGGTCTGCTGCATTTTTGGAAAAAATAGTGATATCATCAAGGTAAATCAGCACCACGTTGTTAATCAATCCTTTGAACGCCATGTCCATTGCCCTTTGGAAGGTAGCACCAGCGTTGGACAGCCCAAATGGCATTTTCCTGTATGCAAAAGTTCCCCATTTGGTTGTGAAGGCTGTCTTGAACTGGTCTTCCTCCTTCACCATAATCTGATTGTAGCCTGAGTAGCCATCAAGTAGTGAAAACCTCTCGGAGCCAGCCACAACTTGCAAGATTTGCTCCATGGAAGGGAGTGGGTAATGGTCCTTGAGAGATGCTCTATTTAAGTCTCTGAAATCAACACACAATCTGATCTCCCCACTCTTCTTTCTGACTGGAACCAAGTTGGCAACCCAACTAGAATGCTTGATTGGGAATATGATTCTTGACTCAATCAGCTTGTCCAATTCTTTCCTCATGAGAGGCTCCATGTGTGGATTGACTGGTCTTTGTTTCTGCCTGACAGGCTTAGTATTTGGATCCAATTCAATGGTATGCTGAGCTAAGTTGGGATTGAAACCTTTCAAATCTTCATAGCTCCAAGAAAACACATCAGGGAATTCTTGACACAGCTGTATGAATTCATACCTTTCTTGTTCAGTTGTCATCTTTCCAATTTGCAATGGTTTGTTCTCTTCTACCAAGATGGATACTGAATCCTCTCTCTTGACCTGAATGTTTGCTTTCTCCTTTCTAAACTGATCATTGGGATTAAAAATGGACTCCAAAGTGATAAGTCCCTTGGGAAGCTTGTTAGTTCTCAGCTGTACCACCTGGTCACCATACTGTTGTTCCAGTTTTTCTTGATTCTTAGATGAGAACTCAGCTTCTTCTTGTAAGAAATGGATGATTTGCTGGTCATTCTCAAACACTTGCCAACTGACATTGTTATCTGGCACTGAAGGCCTCACAATCACGTGGATGTTTGGCTGTACCTTGTCTTTTTGAATGCTTTCCACAATGTCAAAGGCTGCCCCTACTGCTGCAAGCCTGTCAGCAGCTTGATTCTCTTTCCTAGGAATGGATTTGATGCCAAAACCCTCAAAATCTTCCATGAGGTCCCACACCCTGTTCTTGTAGCACCTGAGTAGATCATTCTTGGCAGCATGTTATCCCTTGACCTGATTTACAATCAATTCACTGTCACCAAAGACTTGCAAGTTCTTTATTTTCTTCTTGATTGCCCAATGCATCCCTTACACCAAGGCTTCATATTCAGCAGTGTTATTGGAGCATGCAAACTGAAATCTAAAAGCTGAATAGTACTTTACTCCTTGAGGTGAAACAAGCATGGCTCCACCTCCTGCACCTTGTCTACTCCTTGATCCATCAAAAAATAGCTGCCATACCTCATTGTCATCTTCATGGTTTGGCTTGGTGATGCTAGGAATAGGCTGATTTTCTTCATGTATGCAATAGACCCCTAGCTCAGATTCTTCCACTTCTTGATAAGGATCAAAAGCATGTACCTTGTTTGCCCATTCATCAAGAGTTAGATCCAGGATGCTTCCAACCTTGGTGTCAGCTTCATCGGTGCTTGGGTGGTCTTCTTGATCAAATGCTGAACAATTGGCGTTGATCTGACTTGGAGTGTAAGGCTCAATGTGGAAGTTTGCAATAGGTTCAGACCTGATTGTAGCCTTAGTTCCATACCTCGTTCTGAACAGCATGTGTGACCAATCAGCAGACAAATATCCCCCAATCTTGGCTGTGAAGTCCCTTGACAAGCATAGGGCAAAGAGTGGTGGAAGGTCTATGACTGATACATCTTGTAAAACAACAACATTTGGACATGCATGCAAGGTAAGACTCAAGTTTCTAATCACCCCAACTGTTGTTACTGCTGTCCCATCCAGCTGCACTACCCCTTTGGATATGGTTTCATACTGGAGCCCTAGCTGATCAGCTATTTGTTTAGGCATCACTGAGCTACTTGCCCCGGAATCTATCATGCAATTGTGCACTAACTGATTTCCAATGATTAATGAAACATAGAAAGGAGGGGGCTTCAACATTTTACCTTGCTGTCCTCCATGATTTCCCTCAGGCTGGGCAGCATTTGTGAGCACTTTCTCTTGCATCTGAACTTGCTGATTCGAAGTTGGCCAGTCCTTCATGGCAGCTTGTAACAAGTCTCTTTGGCCTGGGATAGATAGGGATTCCCACATTGATATATTAACATTTGTCTTCTTCATCTGATCAATGATACTGAATGGTGATGAAGGATCTCTTTGCTGTCCCTTTGCTTGTACATTCACTCCTTGCACGTGGGCAGCAATAACTAGTATTTGAGTTGGTCTAGGAGCTGTTCTTGGCTGCCCTTGTGCATTTGAAATTGGATTTTGCTTGCCAACCATTTGTGGAGCCATGGAAGGTTGTGGATTGGTTGGAGCTAATGGCTGTTCTTCACCCAAATTCCTTCTTTTTGACCTTGTGTTGGCTGCAACACCTTGAGAGACTATTTGATTCATGCCACAAAAATCCTCTGCTTGCCAATTTACCAACATGGTGTCATTTGGAGCTGATTACTGTTGGAATGTTTCTTGTTGTTGGTTGTTTCCTTGACTGCCCTCACCCTCCACACCAGTAGTTGTCACCATTAATGCTTGATTCAAAGCACCATTGAAGCACATGGATTGGTTATGAGGTTCATTGCATGGAAAACACCAATCATACTCCTGAGCAATGTTGTTTTGTGTTGGCACTAATGCCTTAGAGGCAGATATGGCATTTGGATTATAGGGCTGAAATGGTCTATTGGCAGGAGGCCTTGTTTGATTCATATTTGCAGCTGGATTAGGAGGTCTTTGTGGTTGGTATGGCTGCCTGTTGGGCTGATCTTGGGGCTGGTAAGAAGGTCTAAAACCTTGGGCTTGCTGCCTCTTGAGAGTAACCAGCTCATTGCCTAGGTTTTGCAATTGCTTCATGACTTCTTGAAGCTCATTTGGGGCACTTGGAGATGAAGTAGAAGCTTCATTTGAACTCTGATTTCTAGGAGTGGGAGAAGGAGCCAAATTAGGTGCTTGATTGGTGTTTGGACTCTCTAAACTTGGAAACAATGGCATGGGAGGTCTAGGGGCTAGTTTGCCAGCTTGGATCAAACAATTTTCAGCCCTAATGGCAATGCTATAAGCCATAGGGATAGTTATGCCTCCCATGGACTGAATCAACATAGAAATATCAGAATTTAGAGCTTTGAGATAGTAGAGAAAAGCACCTTCTGCTGTTGGCCTGACTGCCACTGGAATTCTCTCCCAAGTCTTTTGAAATCTGAAGTTGAAATCGGTCAGCTGCTCATTGGGAGCTCTCTTGATGGTTGTCAGCTGCTCCAAAAGAGACAAGTTGTCTCCCTTCTCTCCAAATTGCTCATGAAGTGCTATACATAGCTGATTCCAATTTGTGATAGAACCAGCTCCAAGGCTTCTAAACCATTGCAATGCTTTCCCCTTGAATGAAGATGCCAGCAACTTGACAGCCACTTGCATCTCGTTGATTTCATGAATTGCACAAAGGTTAGCAATATCTTTAACATGATCACCTGGAGTAGTCTGATTTTCTCCAGTGAAGTATGGAATGTTCTTCAAGGCTGCAATAGGAATTGGATGTTGTGCATTGAGGGCAAGTGGGCTGCTGCCTGTGAAGTTGACATAGGGGTTGTTTTGTGCCATTCTAATTGGTCTTAAAACCCTTGTTGACTGAATGAAAGGCCTACCAGGTGGAGGAGTTGAGAGAGTTCTGTTTGGTGGAGATGGAGACCTTTGAATCCTTCTTCCACTTTGCCTTACTCTTGGAGATAACTACAGATATTCAAACAACACCTCTTCTTCTCCAGCTCTTGACCTTGTAGTGATTCTTCTCATGAGTTTTCAGGCCTGCACTGCTGAAACCAGTTGATTCTTCCCCTTTGGAGTCGCCAGATATGCAAATTATAGCTCTTTTCAAGCAAGAAAATTGTAGCAGATGCACATCAACTTTGCTGCAATAAAAATGAGACCTCTAAGGTCCCACCGGGCATGCCAAAACTGTTGTTGCAAATCAGCAGCACCCCTGGATGCAAATCAAGGTTCTAATTGATGTTTTAGGCATCCAGTGTGATTGCACAACATGGAAACCTCTCTCCAAGTGTGGGACTTGTGAAAATGAGAGAGGAATCTCCAGATTAGAGGCTGGTTCCTCAAACTCCTCTGATTTAGATCTATATTTTGCACAACTACAGAGGTTCTAGATCCTAATCCTACTCTAAATTGCAAGGAGACAGGGATAAAAATGCAAAAATTGAAACTAAACTAAAGATGGTGATGCACCAAAAGGAGTGGTGAAACATTTTTTTCCATGTAAATAGACACAAATTCATGAAATGCAACAAGGGAAAACATACACAAGCTGATAGATGTAATTAGAGGTCTTAAAATGAAGTAAAACAATACAAACAGAGGACTAAAAGCATTCACAGAGTTTGCACTGTCAATTCCATGTAAAAATCTCTTGCATTCCACCATTAAAGAGGTATAAACCTGTTACAAACTAGAAAAAGGTCTGATTCTTACAACTATCACTTGCTGGAGGTGAAAGAAGAAGTGAGAAATAATGCCAAAAAGTGTTCAACCATGAAGAAATGAGCCAAATCTGGCTTTTACAGTGCATGGGTCGAGCCCAGGAGAGAGAAAACATGTAAAAAATGCATGGGAGCCCATTCCTCATTGATGGAAAATGCATTAAAACAGCATGGAGGACCTTACAAACCCATACCCTATCATTTTTGACCATATTGGAGAAGAATGCGACCCATTCTGTATTAAATTTGGTTGTTGAAATGTCATTTCTGGCCATGGACACGTACCAGAACTGTTTTTGAATTTTCTCTCTCCAAACTGAACCAAAATTAGAAATTGACCATGGAATCATGTAGAGAATTTTAACATCTTTCCAATGATATAAAGAACGTGAAAATCTGAGCTCTGGATCAAAAGATATGATCGTTTGAAGATTTAGGGCAAAAACGGCCCAAAAACGGATCGGCGGGGAATTTTACACTGGCTTTTTTGTCTTTGGCTTTCAGCTGGTTTTACAACTTTCTCTTTTTTGGTCTTTGGAAAACTTTTTTTTCAAAACATTTTTTCTCCCAACGTATAACAAACTTCCTAAAATTGTTGCATTCCATCCGCTAAGGTTCACTAATGCCACGTGGCGCGTCCATTTCTATTCAGGATTGGAGCGGGCCGCTGCATTTTGGCCTTTGAAACTTTTACAAAAACTTGGACCCCCGACTCCTCTGCCACGTAGTCATATTTGCGGGCCTCAAATGGGAAAATTTTCAAAAACTCCGAGCCATAACTTGAAAAATATAAGGAGTTAGGAGGCAAACTTTACCTTTCTAGAAAGCTGAGAGAGAGCTCTATCTGATGGTGCCATTTCCAGAAAGCCTTGAGTGCCTTAAAATCAAAAAATGTGGACTGAGGCACAAGAGAGGCAAGAACACAAGGAGTTAGCCACAAAAAATGAGCTGGGGCACATTTTGGATAACAGGAAGGATGAATATGTAAATGCCAATTACGACCAATCTTGTTAACCATATTTTCCATAATATGAATAAAAATTTTATTTGAGGCCTCATCCTGTCCATTACATTGAGGGTAATAGGGGGTTGAGTACTTGAGTCAGATTTGAAAATGTTGGCACAACATTTTCATAGTTTTATTCTTAAATGACTTACCATTTCAGCTACAATGGAAGAGGGGATACTGTAACAGAAAATGAAGTGGTTCATAATGAACTTGGCAATCTATGCACCCCAGTAACATAGGTAAGAGGGATATCCTCTTCCCATTTTGTGAAATACTCAATGGCAGTAATAATGAACATGTGGCCATTTGATGAAGTAGGGGTAAGTTTTCCAATAAGATCAAGTCCCCACTTTGAGAAAGGCCATGGAGTTGTGATTGGTTGCAATGACTGTGTTGGGGCATGTATCAAATTTTTGTGTGTTTGGCACAGAAAACATTTATTTACATACTAAAAAAAATCAGTTTCCATGGTAGGCCAATAATAGCCTACTCTCAAAAGTTTTTTATTTAGCCAAAACATGCCACTTGTATGGGCACCACAGAGGCCTTCATGCACCTTTTTTACTGCTACAATATAATTTTCCAAATTAAGACAACACAAATCCCTTCATATCATCTATGATATAGCATGCCCCTAAGTAAGGTATAACGATGTATACACTGAATAAGGTTTCATTTTTCAAATCTAGAAATGTTAGTAGGGAAGGTTCCATCATAGAGGTAATTATATATGTCATTATACTAGGCGGTAAGGAACCAACAACTTCACATACCAAACAAGACTCTGGCATGTCATATGCTAGTGGTATGATTAAATTCTCTATGAATAATGGGCATGTCATTATTTCCAAGTGGAATGTCACAAAAAAGAAACAACTATGGCCATAACATCCAATCACCCATCGTAGTTCTTCCCTCCTAGGTATTATGTTGGAATGTGATTTTTACAAATAACTCCTTGAATGTATCAACCAATTTCTTATAAGGAATGAGTTTTTCATCATATAACTTTGTACTCATTAGTGACCTGTTTGATGATTAGCATAACCTATCCACATTGACCTATGGGTCAAATATCCCATCTGATAGCTATTTTGAGATCCTGAAATGAGGGATTTCATATTCTGATATGTTGTTTGTACATGGGAACCCTGAGTATTGAATTCTTGAGGGATCAAATATCCTGAAGGAGTGATAAGCACAACTTCTATGCACTTGAACCATGAAAGGTAAAGGATCCATCAAATATATAGTTTCCATGTGACATATTCTTCAATATAAATCATACTAGCATCTGGAAGATCCAAACTCAAAGGTTCAGTTCCTGGAAAAGGGGATTCAACTAGCTAATCTGTAAGTACTTGTCCTTTAACTAAATTTTGATTAACATATTCAATATAAAAATCACTAAGAAGGATGATCCATTTAGCCATTCTTCCAGTAAGTGTAGGTTTGGACAATACATATTTCAATGGGTCAATTCTAGATATGAGCTTGGTCTTATTATTTAACAAGTAATGGTGAAGTTTTTGGAATGCAAAAACAATGACCAAGAAAGCTTTCTCAATCTGTGGGTAATTCAGCTCATAAGTAATTAAATTTCTTCTTAGATAGTAGACAAATTTCTCTTTCTCATTCATATCATACTGAGATAAGAGTACGCATATGGAAAATTGGGTAGATGAAATGTACAACAGTAGTGGTTCGCATGAGGTAGGTGGCATGAGCACAGGGGGTTTAGATAGATATTCTTTGAGAAAAGTAAATGATTGCTCTGTTCTGGTCCCTAATTAAAATTGACATCTTTCATGAGAATATGTGTAAAATAATGACACTTATTAGCCAGCTGAGAGATAAACCTGCATATAGCTTGGATCTTTCCTTGTAAACTTCCGCAGTTGCTTGCTATTTTTAGGAGGTGGCATTTCTGTGATAGCTGTGACCTTATCCGGTTCCACATCAATTCCTCTTCTTGACACTACAAATCCTAGGAATTTACATGATAACACCCCAAAGAAAAACTTATTTGGGTTAAGTCTAACTTTATAATCTCTAAGACGCTGGAAGATGCATCAGAGAATCGGTGGGTGATCCTATCTAGTCCTAGATTTTCCCAATATGTCATCTACATAATCTTCCATTATCTTATTTAACATATCATGAAAGATGACAGTTATAGCCCATTGATATGTTGCACTTGCATTCTTGAGGATGAAGGGCATGAATTGATAACATAATGTTACCTAAGGGGATGTAAAAGTAGTCATATGTTGGTCCTCCTCTACAATTTTTATTAGATAATACCCTGAAAAGTCATCCATGAGGGAAAAAATTTCATAACATGTAGTAGAATCGACAATCATGTCAATATTGGGAAGAGGAAAATCATCCTTGGGACACACTTTATTTATATCTCTAAAATAAGTACAAATCTTGATACCAATGGGTTTTTTTTATACAGGTAATATATTGAAAATCCACTCTAAATAATCAATAGGCTTGATGAAGCCTACTTCACAATAGTTTCTCCAGTTCTTCCTTAACTAAGAGTGCAACACGAGGATGGATATTTCAAAGCTTATGCTTAATGGGCTTTGTTGATTCATGAAAAATTAATTTATGCACTACTAATGATGGATCTAAGCTTGGCATGTATGCATAGGACCAAGAAAATATGTTTGATAATTCCTGAAGAAGCACGACAAAGGTTTTCTATTCTTGGACTGAGAGTGAATCTCCCACCTTAACCATTCTAGGCTAATCTTTCATTCCAATATTCACATCTATAGTCTCCTCCACTAACAACTTGGAATTTTCCTCCATATGCGTAGGATCGGGGAGGGGGGGAGATTGAGATCTTCTTCTAAGGGCATCTCAATGAGATTTTCACCCTTAGGTTGGTCATATTTTATGTCTATTGATTTTTCCATTTGTTTTTCCGCCAACGCCTCAAAAAGGTTTTCACTATAGGACTTAGAATTTTTATTTGTATAAGTATTTTCTAAAGATATTTTTCCATTGAATTTTTTATTTTTATGTCCAAAGAACTCAACCTCCTCCTTGAAGTACACATAGGCATCAAGATTTATTGTAGAATCCTTTCTTGAGTGATCACCAACTAAAATGTCGTCACAGAGACCCATAAAATCACCAATTACTTCATTGGTCTTGAAGAATTTGATTGGTACATGATGTTGTTGGTCCCAGTTGAACAAGATGAAGGGTAATGATGTAGTCAAAAGTCATTACAACTCAATTCACAAGGTTAAGATGATGCACAACTCAAATTCTTCCCATTATACCTTAGTCAAACCACTTGTTCTTATTCAAAAGGCTCTAAAATTATTCAATATCTTAAGTATTTACTTCATTCCACTAATCAGGAACCATCCAAACATATTCTAGGAATTGTATGTATGCTAGCTTAACCCTTAGATTAGATAAAAAAAGCCACAAAATAACTAAAGGACTTACCTTTTTGTAATTCCTTACCTTACTAGGCTTCTTGAGCAACCTTTCTTGGTAGTGTCATGTTAGATTCATTTATAGTGTTTATCAATAAAACAAGACTTTTAAATACCATTTTAGGATATCTAGTTGTAAGCAATGCTTGAATATTAAGTTCCTATTACTTTAGCTAACTCTCTCTCAATCATCAATTCTCCAATTCTTGTAATACTATGCATTACCATCTGCCTGAGTGTATTATGGAATATACCTTTTAGAACATATAATTTCTACAAAAATTGATGATAACTTGTGACCACCCTTTATGTTCTAGTTCCTATGTACAAGAAATTTCAATAGGAGTTACTTTGCGAATATTCCTCGTAAAGCAAGAGACTATTTCAGTCTCCTATTAGGCTTACACTAAAAATCTCCTGTCATACATGTCAACTTATATAAAAATTAGAAAATTTTAAGCCTTCTCTACCCTTGAGAATATTATATTTTCTTAGTCCATCATTAGCTTCAAGACATCCAATGAATTTTCCCAATTCAGGTTTTTATCCTTATATTTCAATTTTGTTGTTTTAAGCTTCCATTTCAAGCACTCTGTTATATATCTTCTTCTACAGACCCATTGTTGCATTTAACCCTTGAGTAGAAGTTTGAGTGGTTAACCACAGTGAAGGATATTAAAGTAGAAACCCTAAGGATTGTTTCTTTTCAGTGATGGCTTTCTTAGCCCCATTGAATAGGTCTCCAAACAATGAAAATGAATAAACCCTAAGCTAGGGTTTCTCACAGACTTAAGAGATAAAATTTGTATTCTAGAATGTCTTAATATCAATTCTATCATTATATTACTTATTATGATACTATGCCAGACATTTTTCAAGGCTCCTGAGATTTTAAAGGTCCAAAAATTTCAAGAAAAGTCTGGTTATTAGGGTATTTTTTTTTTAGAAAACTCATGATTTCTGTCATCTATTGGACTGTGTTGATCAATATCAGTCTCACTTATTTTTCAGTCTTCTTCATAGTCTAATTCAATAAAATAAGCTTATGAGTCCTAGATCAATACATGGTATAGAGGATTTCAAACCTATTTGTTAACTAAAGTATAGTTTTCTTACTTAAACATACATAGATAGTCATCTACTAGCCTGCTACATGCATGAAAAGAATCACTACCTCAAATATGCACTCACCTAAGAATCCATGCATAGAATTTAATGAAAAATTATTGCCTTCTTATCCATTTTCTACCATCAAGAAGATTTCACCTTATACTTGCATTTCATACATTAAGGATAAAAACTCAGAGTTTTTGGGCTAGTCACAGTCTGTCACAAACAACATTCATTCTTTTAGTTTTTGTGTCTTATGAGAAACTAAGAACCTTATTAATGTAGTTTATTTGAGCCTCACTCATTCTTTGTGAGTTAAAATCACCTTCCAAAGAGTCAATACTATATATCCTTCATATTTACACATTTTCACTTCTAAATTCCTTTCTACCAAACCCTTTAGCTCAAACCAGAGACAAAGATAATGTTACTAAGAAAACACACAATGAATGTTAAATCACATCAGAGAGAACAATATCATTACCATATGAAAGCATAATATTGAGATGAATCAAAATTTTCATGCACAATTTTGATACTCAATATAAGCCCTAAAACTCACAACTATGTTACTCAACAAAACTTCAATGTAAAAATTGGAGATCCAATTTCCTTATACTCTAGAGCATTCAAATGATAATAAAATTAGTTACAAAAGAGGTTTTATATGCTTGCTAAGCCTTCTCACTGAATCTTGACTCAAGAATCCCCTGAAGATAACTAATTTTCATTTTCTTTAATCATTTGATGGCTTAATTTAAGTCTAAAAACCTATTACTTATGTACTAGGTCACAAATATGTCTCAAATAGGAATCTTAGACCTTAATGGGACTTATGAAAAGCTTATAAAACCTTGAATACCCCAAAAAATACATTAAAACACTAATTCAACCCAAAATTTCCCTCAAGGAATCAAATTGTCATTTTGGAGGGAAATGAAAAAGTTTGAATTTTTGAAGGGCCTAAACTAAACTAACACCACAAGAAGAACCTATATGACCTCTAGTACCTATGAAATCTCTTAAAAATCCAAAAATTGATGATATCATTCATATGTACATGTTGAGAGTTGATGCTCTTACATCAAGTTTTAATTCAGGAAATATTAAGGGTTATAGTAAGGATAGTCATTTAAGAAATAGGTTTGTTGAGGCAAGGTCCTCGTAGAGTCTATATTGGGAATCTGTCTCACTATCGTAATCAGTCAAACTATCATCACATTCAGAAGAGGTAGCATAGACCTCTAGAGGATTGGATCCATACGGTCAGATATAAATACCATATTTACATGCCTTGTGATGGGGTGTAAGAAGAGGTTCCTACGCACCTTGTTTGTTGGTACCACACCCATAGCCTTGATATCCCATAACATACATCATTTTATTGGGGATAGAATACTTGGGTGATTGATAGCATGAAGCCATCTCATCAATAGGATATTGAAGTGTAGAAGTTTCAAGCAAATTTTCTTCTACTAAGATACTACTAGCAGTGAAAGTGTCAATATTATAGTGCTCTTTGGAGCATTGATACTTATAACATGACCTACCATGTGTTCTAGGTGATAGGGGTAGATCAGATATTAGGAGGTCTTGTTGGAGATTATACTCTTCGTAGCTAGTTACTAGGACTTTCATCTCCCATGAAGCAAAGGGAAAGATTGATGTAAAAACACAATCATTACGAGGGGATAACATATCTGGATCAAATCGAGAGGAAAGAACCTCTAATTGAGTTTGAATAGCTATTTTGGTTGAGGGAAAATAATATGTAGATGGAAAATAACCCAAAAATTCTCTGTAATGGGTAAAGGGTTGGGATCTCCTTGAATGGATAAATTTTCCTTCATAACTTAGTTTAGGGCACTTATGATAGGTGGAAGGTACGACCTACATGATGTGAATCCATGGTTGACTGAGGACCATATTATAAGGAAGGTCCAAGTCTAAGAAATGGAACTAGGTATCATGATTATTAGGTATAACTACCTTAGGCAAGGAGATCATCCTAGCTGACTATCACTCTTTGTTTTCATATTTCATAAGCCTTGATAGTAATAAATTTTAACTCCAGAACAACATCAGTGCCACCTAGCTACTTAACCAGCTTCAAAGTAAAAATATTTAGGCCTAATCCACCATCCACAAGCACTCTTTTAATCTTCTTACAGTCGAAAATAACCTCAATATACAAGGATAGGTTGTGTGTATGATCATCACTTGGGATTTCATGTTGACTAAAAGTGATGTGTTCTGAAGGAGAAATCTGAGCAACCAAGGCTTGGAAGCATGTATGATCTACATCAGTTGAAACTCCTGACCCCTGGATTAATTTACAAAGAATATCATTATGCACATTAGATATTTTGAGAAGATCTAAGATTGAAATCTTAGCAGTGGTTTTCTCAAGTTGTTCTAGAATTCCATAAGGATTATCCTGAGGGGTAGGTTGAGGAGGTTCTGGAATAACAAGACGAGCACGTCATGTTGCCACAGAAAACTCTCCCGATTTAATCTTAATAGTGTTGATATGATCAATATGTGGGTAAACATAACCAATTAGGGAATCAAATGGATTAGAATAGTTATAAATGTAGTTGGTGCTTTTACTCTGGGAAGACTAACACTAATGCAACCTTTTCTCCCCTTTATTATGCTTAGTAAATGGCTCTTTGTATATCCCCAAATGTTTGTTGGAAGATTTTTTTGGTGAATGTGAGTCCATTTCAACCTCTCCACTATCAATGAGATCATATATGAAGTGTTTAAGATTCAAACATTTATCCGTGTTATGTCTCTTAACACGATGATATGTAAAAATTAGTGGTCTCTAAACTATTTCAGTTTTAATCCATCATCTGAAAATGGTACTGTTATCCATATTTCTCCCCAAGCTAAATATTGGATCCAATAATGACCACACTTAAAAGGAACCCAAGATAACTCATTCAATCCTGTAAATTGGTTGCAAAAACAATTCAACAATGAAGTGGTGGAGATGAAGAAAGAGCAAAGGATCCTGTACAGAAAGAAACGACTCTGTCGAGCCGTTTCTATGCCTTAAATTCATTCTGTAAGTTACAGGTAGACTCAACAATGGAATAATAGGGTCAGAAAAAAGGGGAGATGTTACAGAGGAACCAGAAACTGGAAGAAGAAGAAACAACGAAGATTCGACGTCCTCAAGCTCGAAACAACTCAGGAAAGGCCAAAAAAAAACTAGGTATGGAGGAGGTAGTGGAAGAGACTACGTGTCCTAACGAAGCTTCTCGAAAAGTGAATCCAAAGGGAGGAACCCAAATGAGCAAGAGCTCGCCACATAGCCCAAAGCCTAAAAATGAGAGGAACCTTTGAAAAGTCCACAGAGTAGCGGAGGCTGACAAGTGTCAACTCAGTGCTCCACCAAAGGAAACTTTGGGTCAGGTTTGCAAACAAGCATGGTGCCTCCATGTGTACCTTAAAGGGGGTACATGTTAGTTGAATAGTCAACGCATAAGTGGACCAGAGGAGGCTGCCAAGTGTCTTAAGGGCACTGTTTCAAGGGTAAAATGGAGAAAAGGTTCCCGAGCGAGCACCAGAGTGACACGTGTCCTAGGGGAAAGTGGGAAGTCAGGGAAAAAGTTGATTTCACCCCTTGTTACCTCAAAAGGGAGTAAAAGTTACAAAATGGCCTGCAACTCCACCCAGGGAAAAAGTCAGCACTTAGACCCGAGTCAAAGCCAAGGCGGGGAGTCGGGGAAAAAAGTGAAAGTTTTCCTTTCATTCAAAAGGCATAAAGGAAAAAGTTGGAGCACATCTCCCCAGCCTGAACCAAAGGCTGCCACGTGTCCCATATTAAAGAGGGGCCCGTTTTTCAAAATTATTTTCCCACCCATTTGTATGGATTCGATACAAAATTCAAAGGGGTATATCTTTCAAATCAGGGCTCAAAATATTGTGAATCTGACACCATTGGAAAGATCTTGGTCTTGCCCATGCAACGGAAGTCTAAGACTTTATTTTTGAGGAGGTTAGGTAAAGGAAATGGAGGAAAATGTCTTCGAGCCTTCAATGCAAGATCCATCTGTCTCAATAACCAGATCGGATTCTATATGTTTCTGTTGTTTCCTCTTCCTTCAAGGCACCGAACCAAGGATCAATGCAGTAAAGATGGATTCAGGGGTAGATTTTAGTAGAAGCATTAACAACGGTGGTTGAGCTTCGACCGCATTTTTCCTCTCTCTCTCTCTCTCTCTTTCTTCTCTCAGGACTGAATCTATAAAGAGGGGAACAGGATTCATTGTAAAGGGTTGGATATTTATAGTTTTGTAGGCTCCCTTCTCCTTCTAGCAAAGGATTTGTAGGGTTCAGGCCTTCCATTAAAATTGTATCACATTTCTACCATTTGGCTATTATGTAATGAACTGTATCAATCTATAGAGCAATAAAATACGTTTGTGATCGATCTTAGATCCTTCTTGTTTCTTTTGCTTCTATCTGGTCTCTCATTACAGATCTGGCTATCTGTGCTTGTTTATTGTATGCATTTTATTGGTTTGTGTCGAAGGAAAACTAAGTGTTCATCATTCCTTTGGTGCATCACCTCATAGTTTAGCTTTGTTTTCATTTCTGTATTCCTTCTATCCCTGTCTCCTTGGTAAAGTTTAGACTAGGTATAAGAAATAGATCCTCTGCAAATCCTCACGTATGCACCTAAACAGAGGAATAAGGAACCAACCTTAATCTGGAGAGCTTTTCCAATTTTTACAAGGTCCCACACCTTAGGAAAAGTTCAATGTTATGCAATCACACCAAATGACTCTGCCTTAGAAAAGTAGATCTTTTAGAGCTCATTTGGGGGTGTTGTGATTCTGCACTAATAGTTTTGGCATGCCCGGTGGGACCAAGAAGTCTCCATCTTATTACAGTAGGAATTGATGTACACTTGTTGTGATTCTGGCTTTTAAGAAGCCTTAAAATTGTACATCTGGCGACTCCAAAAGAAACAAATCTACTAGTTTCAGCAGCCCAAGCTTGGGAGATTCATGAATCTCACCTAGTCTAGAGCAAGGAAAGAAGGTATATTTGAATACTTGCGTCTATCCCAGGCAGAAAAAGGAGGGGAAGAAGAGTTCAAAGGTCTCCATCTCCACCAAGTAGAACCTTATCAACACCTCCACCTGCAAGGCCTTTCTTTCAGTCTGCAAGGATTCTTAGGCCAATCAGAATGGCACAACCAAATCCATATGTCAACTTCACTGGCAGTAGTCCACTCACCTTGATTGCACAAAACCCAGTTCTGATTGCAGCATTAAAGAGCATCCCACATTTCACTGGGGAAAATCAAACTTCTCCTGGTGACCATGTCCAAGATATTGCAAATGTCTGTACAATCCATGAGATCCATGAGATGGACATTACAGTCAAGCTTGCTCACCTCTTCATTCAAAGGGAAAGCTTCACAATGGTTCAGGAGTCTTGAAGCAGGCTCTATCCAGAATTGGAACCAGCTGTGCATGGCCCTTCACAATCAGTTTGGGGAAAAAGGTGATAACTTGTCTTTGTTGGAGCAACTAACAACAATCAAGAGAGCCCCAAATGAGCAGCTGACAGACTTCAACCTCAGATTCCAGTGGACCTGGGATAGGATTCCAACAGCAATAAAGCCCACTAATGAAGGTGCCTTCTTATACTTTCTTAGGGCTTTAAATTCTGATATTTCTCTGATGATTCAGTCAATGGGGGGCACTACATTACCTGCAGCCTATAGCCTCTCCATAGGGGCTGAGAACCATTTGATTCAAGCTAGAAAAATCACTCCTAGGCCATCCATGCCTCTGTACCCTGAGTTAGGAAGCCCAGATACTAGCCAAGCACCTACATTAGCTCCTATACCCACCCCCAGGAGTCAAAGCTCAGTTGAAGCTTCCACTTCATCATCTAATACCTCTAAAGAGTTTCAGGAAGTGGTGATGAAGCAATTTCAGAACTTTGGGAATGAGCTAGTGACCATTAAAAGACAACAAGCTCAGAGTTTCAGGCCACACCAACCCCATGCTCAATATCAAGCTAGACCCCAATATCAGCAAGAATAGGCCACCACCTCAGACTGTAAAATCAGAATCAAAATCAAGGACAACCCCAAGCTGCTAGACCTTTTAGGTCTTATGATCCTAACACATCAAAGGCATTGGTTCCTGCACAGAACAATATGGCACAGGAATATGATTGGTGTTTTCCATGCAGTCAGCCACATAACCAATCAATGTGTTTTAATGGTGCTCTAAATCAAGCTCTAATGGTGCAAACCAGTATGGTGTCATAAGAGCCTAGTCAAGAGGAAGATCAGCAGCAAGGAGATCAACAAGGTGAACCTCCATGAGAGACCATGCTTGTCAATTAGCAGGCTGAAGATTTATATGGGATGAATCAGTTCCCTCCTCAAAGTGTGGCTACCAATACACGGTCCAAAAAGAGAAGTATTGGAGAGGGCCAACCACTGAACTCAGGTAACCCTCAACCTTCCATCACTCCACAAGGTCCTGGTGTTCCAAGTGCAACTCCCAACATGCAGAACCAATCCAAGCCACCTTCCAAATCCAGCCAGGCACCGGTTGTAACAGCCCATGTGCAAGAAAGAAATGTGTCTGGGAAGCAATAGCAAAAAGATAGCTCATTTAATATTATTGAGAAATGAATAGGACAAGTGTGAACATTTCACTATGGGATTCATTAGCCATTCCAGGGTAGAGGGATCTGTTACAGACTGCCATGCAGAATTGGTCAAGTTCAAATCAACCCCCTAATCAGCAAGAGAGAGTGCTTGCCAATGCAGTTCAACCTGAGAAGAACCAAGGAGAACAACAAGGTAAGAACTTGAGACCCCCTCCATTCTATGTCTCATTAATTATTGGAGACAAATTAGTGCACAATTGTATGATTGATTCTGGGGCTAGTAGTTCTGTGATGCCCAAACAAATAGCCGATCAGTTGGGTCTCCAATATGAGGTCATCTCTAGAGGAGTAGTTCAATTAGATGGGACAGTAGTAACCACTGTGGGAATCATCAAGGATCTGAGTCTCACTCTACATGCTTGCCCCAATGTGACTGTCTTGCAAAATGTGTCCATCATAGATTTTCCACCACATTTTGCTTTGTGTCTGTCTAGGGACTTCACTGCCAAAATTGGAGGCTACCTGTCTGCTGACTGGTCACATATGCTCTTTAGGACAAGGTATGGGGCAAAGGCCACAATTAGATCTGAACCTATTGCTGACTATCATATTGAATCCTATGTGCCTAGCCCAATCAATGCCAACTACTCAGCTTTTGATCAAGAAGACCTCCTAAGCACTAATGAAGCAAATACCAAGTTGGAATGTATCCCAGACTTGACTCTAGATGAGTGGGCCAGAAAAAGACATGCTTTTGACCCCTATAAAGAAATGGAAGAATCTGAGCTGGGTTTCTACCTTCTACATGAAGAAAATCACCCTCTTCCTACCTTAATCAAGCCAGAACATAAAGATGACAATGAGGCATGGAAATTATTCTTTGATGGTTCAAGGAGTAGACAAGGAGCTGGAGAAGGAGCTATGATTATGTCTCCCAAAGGTATGAAGTATTATTTAACCTTTAGATTCCAGTTTTCTTTCTCAAATAATACTTCTGAATATGAGGCTTTAGTCCAAGGTCTTCATTGGGCAAGAAAGCTAGGAATCAAGAATTTACAAGTGTTTGGTGATAGTGAATTGGTTGCCAATCAAGTCAGAGGACTAAATGCTGTCAAAAATGACCTGCTCAAGAACTATAAGAATAGAGTATGGGACCTCATGGAGGATTTTGAAGCCTTCAACATTGTGTCCATACCCAGAAAAGAAAATGAAGCTGCTGATAGACTTGCAGCAGTTGGAGCAGCCTTTGATGTGGTGGACAACATCAAAAGAGACAAAGAACAACCACATATCCATGTGGTTGTGAGGCCAGCAGTGCCAGATAATAATACATGCTGGCAGGTGTTTGAGAATGATCAACAGATCATTAACTTTCTACAAGAAGAATTTGAATTCTCAGCCTAGAATCAGAACAAACTAGAGCAACAGTATGGGAATCAGATAGTACAGCTGCATACAAACAAGCTTCCCAAAGGCTTAGTGACACTGGAATCCATTTTCAATCCTAATGATCAGTTCAGAAAAGAGAAGGCTAACATGCAGATCAAAGGAGAAGATTCAGAGTCAATCCCAGTTGGAGAAGACAAAACACTTCAAATTGGCAAGGTGGCCACTGAGCAAGAAAGGTATGAATTCATACAACTTTGCCAAGAATTCCCTGATGTGTTTTCTTGGAGTTATGAAGACCTAAGAGGGTTCAATCCAAAACTAGCACAACACACAATTGAATTGGACCCAACTGCTCAGCCTATCAGGCAGAAGCAGAGACCAGTCAACCCACATATTGAGCCTCTAATGAAGAAGGAGCTGAACAAACTAATAGAGGCAAGTATCATATTCCCAATCAAGCATTCAAGTTGGGTTGCAAATCTGGTCCCAGTCAGAAAGAAAAATGGAGAAATCAGGTTGTGTGTTGACTTCAGGGATTTGAACAGAGCCTCCCTCAAAGATCACTACCCACTCCCTTCAATGGAATAGATCTTGCAAGTGGTGTCTGGGTCAGAGAGATTTTCTCTCTTGGATGGCTACTCAGGATACAATCAGATCATGGTGAAAGAAGATGATCAATTCAAAACTACTTTCACCACCAAATGGGGCACCTATGCATACAAAAAAATGCCATTTGGACTGTCCAATGCTGGTGCTACTTTCCAAAGAGCCATGGATATGGCATTCAAAGGGCTAATCAACAAAGATAGTGTTGATCTATCTGGATGATATCACTGTGTTCTCCAAGAATGCAGCAGACCACCTTTTTCATCTAAGGCAAGTGTTTCAAAGATGCAGAAGATTTGGGGTATCTTTGAACCCCAAAAAATGCATATTCTTGGCCCATGAGGGCAGGATTTTGGGCCACATTGTGTCTAAGGAGGGTCTGGCAATTGATCCAGAAAGAGTTGAAGCAATAAAAGCACTGCCATTGCCAAGTCACAAGAAGGCTCTTCAAAGCTTCTTGGGGAAGATCAACTTTGTTCGAAGGTTTGTCCCAAACTTTGCTGCTCTGGTTAAGCCAATAACACTGATGCTGAAGAAGAGCTTAGCATTCAGATGGACAGCTGAAGGAAAGGCAAGCTTTGAAGCTATCAAAGAGGCCATATCACAGGCCCCAACTCTTGTAAATCCAGATTTTTCCAAGGACTTCATATTGTATGCCTTTGGTGGCAGTGACACTATCTCTGCAATCCTGGTTCAGCAGAACAAAGAAAGCTCAGAACAACCAATTGCTTTCTTCAGTCAGAGTCTAGAAGACTATGAGGTGAGGTATTCCTTCATTGAGAAGCAAGTCCTGGTGGTGATCAGGGGACTGAAGAAGTTTAAGCATTTGGTGTCAAACAACAAAATCCAACTATTGGTCTCCCATGCAGGAGTCAAAGAATTCCTCCTCAGCAAGGACTTGAATGAGAAACATGTAGGGTGGATCACTCATGTCATGGAATATGACATTGAGATTAAGGTCACCAAACTGGTCTGCGGGAGGGGCTTGTGTGAGCAACTAGCCTCTGCTCTACAATATGAAGCAAACAGTGATAAGGAGGTTGTTTTTCTTTCTACAAGATGACCAAGAAGAAGGGAGAGATGATATACCTACTCTTTGTTAGACCCAAGACATGGTACACTTCCTTCAAACAAGCCTATGTCCTCGTGGGATGAGTGAATAAAAAAGAAGGCATTTCAGACTACAGGCCATCCCATATGTTCTTATTGATGATGTCTTATTTAAAAGAGACATCAATGGCATTCTGCTGAGATGCATTGGGACAGATCAGGTGGAGAGAGTGCTACAAGAATTTCATGTTGAAGCAGCTGGAGGCCATTTTTCTCCAAGAGTGACAACACTCAAAATCATGAAAGTAGGATATTATTGGCCCAGAGTGTTTAGTGACTGTTTCACATGGATCAAAAGGTGCAAGAGTTGTGCATTCTTCAAAGGCAAAGAGAAGCTAGCAGCACTTCCATTGCACCCAATCTCAGTAGACCAACCTTTCATGCAATGGGGATTGGACTTCATTGGAATCATCAACCCAAACTCAAGCCAAGGTCACAAATGGATCCTGACAGCAACTGATTATTTCACCAAGTGGACCGAGGCAGTGGCACTCAAAGAAGCAAATGAGTCTAGTATCCTGGATTTCTATGAAGGGATAGTGACCAGATTTGGAGTACCAGCCACCATCATCTCAGACAATGCATTAGCATTTATAGGTTCCAAAATCATAGGATGGGCTGTTAAAAATGGGACTTATTTGAGCACTTCATCAAACTATTACCCTCAAGGTAATGGCCAGGTTGAGTCCACAAACAAAAACCTGTTGAAGATCATCAGAAGAACTCTGGATGAGAATCAAAGGACCTAGACACACAAAGCTCGAAGCGGCCTTATGGGCTGATAGAATAATGCCCAAGAGATCTACAGGAAGCTCCCCATTCAAGCTTGTCTATGGGAAAGAGGCAGTGTTGCCTATATCACTTGAGTTACCAGCATTGGAGCTTGTGAAGCAACTAGAGATGTCTGAATTTGAACCAATGGAGGCCAGGTACGCGGAGCTGATAGAATTAGAAGAAGCTAGAGAGAAATCTCTCCAAGCATTGGAGAAGAACCAGGCCTCAATTAAAAGATGCTTTGACAAGAAGGCTAGAGCAAGGACCTTCCAGGAAGGGGACCTGGTTTTGAAATGGGATGTAGATCGAGCAAAACCAGGGAGACATTCTAAGTTCGATGCCATCTGGAGTGGCCCCTATATGATAACAAGATGCAAAAGTAGTAATGCTTTCCAATTGTCTACATTGGAGGGTGAAGAGTTGCAGATTCCAGTGAACGGGATCTATCTTAAGCACTGCTACTAAAAGGGAAGTCTCACCCTGTACATATTAGTTTAGTTTCTCTTTCCTCTAAGTGCTTCTACACATTGTCTTGTTGTAGTGTAGATTGCTTTTCTCCTAAGTGCTTTGCATGCTCTGCATGTTCCATTTGGAGCATGTATGATTTTCAATTTTGTACATAGTCGTGGTGTTGTTTTGTTGCTCTTATACAGTCCATTCAGAGAAACAGATGAAGCCCTGATTTCAAAACAATTTTCTACTCTCAGAAATCTTCATTTCAATATTTTCTTATAAAATCTGAGAATGCAAGTGGCTGGGCTCATGAACTAGAGGAAGAATTAGTATCAGATTGTTATTCTTGACTCCATGCCCAACAGATATGACAAGGCAACTGATCTCCTCATCTAGCAGGTAGATGTCCCCGTGAGTCACCAAATTGTTATCCATATTTCACCCCAAGCTAAATATTGGATCGAATCATGACCCTGCTTAAAAGGAACCTGAGAGAACTCATTCAAATCCTACAAATTGGTTGCAAAAAAGATTCAACAATGAAGTGTGGAGATGAAGAAAGAGCAAAGGATCCTGTACAGAAAGAAATGACTCTGTTGGGCCGTTTCTATCTTAAATCCTTAAATTCATTCTGCAAGTTACAGGTAGAACTCAACAATGGCTCAAAGCAGGAAAGGTTCAGAAAGTAAAAGGGGCCCTCCAGTAAAATGTTACAGTCAAGGAACCAGAAGAGCCACTAGAAGAAGAAGAAATCCAACGAAGATTCGATGTCCTCGGGCTCGAAATGGTCAAACAGAGTCAAAAGGAAAGGCCCAAAAAATAACTAAGTATAGAAAGTGTAAGTGGAAGAGTGCCACGTGTCCTAACGATGACACTTCTCTCAAGAGTGGTCCCAAAGGGGAGAACCCAAATGAGCGCATGAGCTCGCCACGTAGCCCAAAGCCTAAAAATAGAGGAACCGTTGAAAATTCCACAGAGTAGCGGAGGCCGACAAGTGTCAACTCGGTGCTCCTCCAAAGGAAAACTTTGGGTTGGGTTTGCAAACAAGCGTGATACCTCCACGTGTCCTCAAAAGGGGCAGAGTTAGTTGAATAGTCAATGCATGGGCAGGACCAGCGGAGGCTACCAAGTGTCTTAAGGGCACTGTTTCAAGGGTAAAATGGAGAAAAGGTTCCTGAGAAAGTGCTAAAGTGACGCGTGTCCCAGGGGAAAGTGGGCAGTCGGGGAAAATTTTGATTTTTCCCCTTGTTACCTCAAAAGAGAGTAAAAGTTGTAAAATGGCCCGCAACTCTGCCCAGGGAAAAAGTCAGCACTTAGACCCGAGTCAAAGCCAAGGCGGGGAGTCGGGGAAAAAAGTGAAAATTTTCCTTTCATTCAAAAGGCATAAAGGTAAAAATGGGAGTGCATTTCCCATCCAACCAAAAGGAGCCACGTGTCCAAAGAGCTTCGGGGCCACATGTCCCATATAAAAGGTAAAGAGTGGCCCAAATTTTTTCCAAAGCTGCCACGTGTCCCAATCCAAAAGGGGGACCCATTTTTCAAATTTTTTTCCCAATCCAAAAGGGGGACCCATTTTTCAAGTTGTTTTCCCGCCCATTTGTATGGAATCGATTCAAACTTCAAAGGGGCATATCTTTTGACTCAGGGCTCGAAATATTGCAAATCTGACACCATTGGAAAGATCTCGCCTCTTCTATGCCATGGGAGTTTGAAACTTTAATTTTTGGGAAGTTAAGTGGAGGTAAAATGGAGAAACATCTTTGAGCTTTCAATGCAGGATCATCAGTCTCAACAACCAGATCAGATTCGATCTATTTCCACCGTTTCCTCTTCCTTCAAGGTGCCGAACCAAGGATCGATGCAGTAAAGATGGATTCGGGGGAAGATTTTAGCAGAAGCATTAACAACGGTGGTTGAGCTTTGACCCACGTTTTCCCACTTCTCTCTCTCTCTCTTTCTTCTCTCCGGCTGAATCTATAAAGTCAGGAACAGGATTCATTGTAAAGGGTTGGATATTCTTAGTTTTGTAGGCTCCCTTCTCCTTCTAGCAAAGGATTTGTGGGGTTCAGGCCTTCCATTAAAATTGTAACACATTTCTACCTTTTGGCTATTCTGTAATGAACTGTATCAATCTATAGAGCAATAAAATATGTTTGTGATCGATCTTAGATCCTTCTTGTTTCTTTTGCTTCTATCTGGTCTCTCATTACAGATCTGGCTATCTGTGCTTGTTTATTGTATGCATTTTATTGGTTTGTGTCGAAGGAAAACTAAGTGTTCATCATTCCTTTGGTGCATCACCTGGTAGTTTAGTTATTTCTCATTTCTGTATTCTTTTATCCCTGTCTCCTTGGTAAAGTTTAGACTAGGATATAAGAAATAGATCCTCTGCAAAATCCTCACGTATGCACCTAAACAGAGGAATAAGGAACCAACCTTTAATCTGGAGAGATTTTCCAATTTGCAAGGTCCCACACCTTAGGAAAAGTTCAATGTTATGCAATCACACCAAATACCATGTTCGGGTATGTGACCATGTTTACCACATATAACTATTTTAATATAGATGAAAAATAATCCATGAGAGGGGTGAACATGAAACGTGTAAATTCATATACCGCAGGTCCTTTCGTAAGCTTCGAATGGATCCTTATTTAGAATGGCCTACACACGTTTATTATCAATCATTCCATCTCCTATGATGTTTTTATTCTTGTTTTGAAAGAACTTAGTTTTTTCCATGGGTTTAGACTCATGATGTTCTCATGAAAAAGGTTTCAAAGTTCCTTTGGCTAATAACAAATGTTCTATTTGACTACCTTCTTTGATAAACTCCTCGAAAGTATGGACATAGTGCATTTGTAGGTGAAAATATATTTCATGGTGTAAGTTAGG
The DNA here is from genome assembly GCA_019776745.2 of Taxus chinensis. Taxonomy (NCBI): domain Eukaryota; kingdom Viridiplantae; phylum Streptophyta; class Pinopsida; order Cupressales; family Taxaceae; genus Taxus; species Taxus chinensis. The sequence continues at coordinate 79,354 of JAHRHJ020003762.1, forward strand.
TATTTCTCTAGTATGGAGCAAGGGAAGTGGCTAGCTAACCCTCACCATCTCTATAAGAAACTAGTGAAGTTCTCATTATTTCATTTTTTTTACATTATATAGGTCTAGCATGGTAATATTGCTTTTCATGTTAAAGGATAAGTGATGTACAAAAATTTATGCTAATTCAGCCCATGTGACGATGGAACCTTTAGGTAGATGGAGGAACCATTCTAACTCTTGTCCCCTAAGACTTTTTGGGATAGACGAATGAGGTAGTTTTCACTATAATCAACTTCCTGACCTGTCACAAATAAGACTTTAACGTGATCACGTGGATCACATTTACCTTTTTATTTATCAAACTTTGGATAGCCGAAATGAGGAGGGAAAGGCGTTCTTAACATTTCTTTGTCAAAATGGTATGAGCATAGTTCTTTGAATTGATACTTTTTACTATGACCCACATTAGTTTTTTTTTATTAAGGGCAAATAGTTTTGAAGGGACTATACTCTGTATACAAAAGGGCTCAAAAGCTAGATAGTAAAGATGAGAGAAGCAGCCTAGAGAAGGGCAAAACACTCAACCAAGTAAGGCTCAACATCCAAATATTACAATATAGGTAAAAAAAGGATCTAAACGTACAAAGATCTAGAAATAAGAAGGCAGGATCAAAAAGGAACCAAAAGAGAAACAACATAAAGAGCTCCGCCACAAAACAGCTCCAAAACTGCCCGATGACAGCCACATCGCAGCCAAAAAACAGCATCACAACAGCCCGTTACTTGATGGCTCTGTCAATTTTGGTCTTGATAGCCTATAGTGACATGAAGAAGGCAATGGCAGTGGCATGAGAGGAGTCTTGCAAATCTTCTTGGGCAATTGTAATGTCCCTTTTCTCCTTAGGGCCCCATATGTCCTCATTGATCCCACTTAAACTGCAAACATTGTGGACATGTTGTTCAATGAAATTATAAATGCTTTTGAGGGCAAACAATATGCAGTCATTTCGGCTTTTAGCATTCCCCAATCTGCCATCTAAGGACTGTAGTTTCTTGAAGACTTCACCAATAACCCCCTCATCCTCCTCACTTTGAAGGATCCTTTTACCCTTAGCTCTTTCCACGTTTTTTATAGCCCCTTTGAGCTCTTGTATCTCCTTTTCTAATCTATCCACCCTATCCAGCAATTCCTCCTCTTTTGGCTCCTCCACCGGCTTGCTAACATGCAGGAGGTTTTCAGCTAGTTCCAAGTCCTTGTGACTCCTTAGGACTCGTTGGGAAGCAAGTATTTTGGACTTGAGGCTCTTGCTTTTCTTGCTGGAGACAGCATTTTCGTTCTTTCTTTTTAGCAGGGGGAGTGGGAGCAGTGTGGGCAGGTGGAGGAGTGGAGAAGGGAGATAGGATAGGATTCACAGGAGGGTAGCTGGAGAAATGGCAGTGTATCAAGAGGATAAGGCCCTGGTGCAAAGGGACAACCCTAGAGTGGCTTTGAACTTCCCTTATAGATTTCTCCAGAGAGTTAATCAGATAATGAGGAAAGCTGATAATGTTATTTCTACGAAAATGATTCAGAAAAATCAGATGCTTTTGGGGTATAGTCACATATCTTCCTTCAAGGGTAACATACCTTACCACCATTTTGGCAAGTTCAACAAAAGGTTCAGGGATCGACTCCACCTTGAGGCCAGTAGTCACAAACTCAAGATTCTCTCCCTCTTCCAGAAATTTCTTGGTTTCCACCTCCCTGTCAACCTTCTTATTGAAGAATTTTGTACCTTCCAAGTTGAGGCCCGTGATCTGAGCTATGAGCTCTTCTTTGATTTCCATTTTCATGTTACTATATTTGACTATTCTGTTCTTCCAACCCTGGGTGAATTTGATGGATATGTCTTGGTTGAAGCCTTGGATCCTTTCAATGAAATTAGACAGGCCCCCGATTTGCAGGTAATCCTAAAGCTCCGTGTTCTCTTTCCACTCAGGATTGTGGGTCGGTTCGGTTTTGTATGGTGGCCCCCCCATGTTTCCTATGCACCTTTTCCTGTTCTCAATGGTAAAATAGGTACCAATGTGCTGAATAGGCCGAACTTTGATTTTGGTATTTGAATCTTTCCTTCCCGTGAAAGCTGATTTCATTTTTATGCTACACTTGTTATTATTTTCCCGCTCCTCAGCTTTCCTCCTATGCCAAGAAATGATGACAGCCCAGCCCACACAGATCGCAACAATCATCCAAATCTTTTGTGATGTCATTATCATGTACTTGGGGATCCACACATTAGCGTCTAAAAAATAGCCGTTAGTTATGATTTTCACTGCCATGTAGATCAATGATTATGGCTTTATTGACATGAGCGGGCAGAACGTCCCCCCCAATCCAAGTTTGAAAGGGATTATTAACACCGAAGTTAGCCAAACTGTTAGCGACCCTATTTCCTTCCCGATAGGTGTGGGTGATTTGGACATTTTCAAAGCTTTTGCATATATCAATAGCTTCCTCAATATAATCCCTGATAGACCAACTGGGATGTTGCTTTTTATTCAGAAGATTGATAATATTTAGAGAATCACCTTCAATTATGATATTTGGAATATTACAATCTCTGGAAAGTCTAATACCCCAAAGAGCCGCCATGGCTTCAAAATAATGATTAGTCTGTCTGCCCATTCTCCCAGAAAAAGCAGCAACATAACAGCCTCTTTGATACCTGATGATTCCCCCTCCTCCAGAGTCACCCGGATTTCCTTTAGAGGCCCCATCAAAATTTAACTTGTGCCAATCAGTGGGGGGTTTAATCCATCAGACTGTGTTTCTGTCAGTACCATTGTTATTTCTGTTGACAGTGGCAATATTCCATTCAGTCATAATGCATTCTTCATTCTCCGGGTAGAGTCCATTTTTAGGGGGTTTCAATCTAGCAATATTATCTTGCACAACAATGATAATTTCCTTATAAACTTTGTTACAAGCCTGTCTATTGTTTTTGAAAATACTATCTTTACGAGCCTTCCAGATTCTCCACATAGTGTGGGGCAGAACAAGTTGCCATAGCCTTTTCACCATGCAATGTTTGAACGGAGAGCTCCATTGCTCCCAAGCCTGAAGGCAGGTTAGGGGAAAAACCCATCTCAGATTAAACTTTGCAAAAATAAGCTACCGAATTTTGGAAACAATCTCACAATGGAGGAATAAATGCCACATTAGTTTCTTGTAAAATGCTAAGGGTGTTATTCATGGACTTCCATTCTTGATCGAAGAGTTTTCCTTGTGTAGGTGAGGAAAGAATACACACATGATTATCCTTGAAGGTTTACGACCTTTGTTATTAGTATATAACTTATGGTACGTAGCTTTTGGTTTCTCCTTTCAAGGAGGATTAGTATACTATTCATGATACATAGCTCCAGGATTCTCCTGACATGAAGTTTTTAGTAATTTTGGGGTTTTGTGTACATGAGAAGCTGAAATTGCTAATTAACAACTAAGAGTTTACAACTGTTGTTGCACCACGATCTCATCATTTGGATTCTCTTCGTAGGCTTCACGAGGAGGTGGTTGTTCATGGTCTTCATGTTCTATGTTTCCATCACAGTTAATCTTAACAGGTATATAATGACCACAACTTTGTCTAAAGGGTCTTTCTCGTCATTCTGTTGGTCGGAAGTAGAAGAAAATACGTGGTTTAACATTTCATCAATGGTTCTAAGGGAATGTTCTACCTCTTCATCTCCGTGAACCATGTTTTTGAGAAGAGATTGATCAAATGTAGGTGGCATATTTGTCCCCAATTATACAACATGCACTAGGAATTCATTTCTATTCTGAAAGAGGAAGTTGTCTATGTGTGTAGGATTAAATTCAAAGTCATTCCAAGGAGAATTATCCTCATCACCACTATGGTTGACCATGGTATACTATTCAAACAAAGGGTTTAATTTATCATTTATAAAAAGGATTTGACCCTAATTTTTGGTTCCCCATTCTTGTAATAGGAGGCATAATAGACAATTTTTCACTAGGGGTAACATATGTGTACAAATATTACAAGAACCCTAGGAAAAATTGAGCAACGTAACAAATATAAAATGGTCAAAAATAATGCCAAAGAATGTCTAAAAACTAATGGAAAAAAACAAAGAATCAAGGTACAATGAACAAAGGAACAAAAAGGAAACTAAATTGTACGATGAGCAACACCAAGGTAAACAAACAAGTTCTTGACAATAATCCAATCAAAATAGTAACTACTCCCTATGTCTCAAATGTGGTTTGGTATAAAAAATGACAGCACAACGTCAATACTTAAATCAAGTTTGGGATACAAAATACTTAAGTATCAAAATGAAGTTGAAGTGACTCCTAAACAAGGTATACTCAAACTTGTTCAAACAAAAACAAAGTCCAAGTCTTGAAAAATGGAAGTTACAAATGTGGGCAGCGTGACAATACAACTTGGATACATTAATCAAGAATTTAAGAAAAGTAATATATTAGTATCAAAATAGTATTGAAATTATGCAAATAATATAACGACGATACTTTTCAAAAATCAAAAAAAAGTTTGGATAGAAACAATGTCTAAGTATAACAAGAAGTTGATAGTCTGCGAGTAGTGTAACAATACAATCTAGAGACTTAGATAAAGTTTTCCACAAAAAACAAGAAGTAAGTGTCAAAATTGTATTGGGATGATGCGATTAATGTAAGAACTCAAGAGAAAATTAGTGATGAGACACCTTAGCTACAATGATATGTCTTAATGTGGGTATCAAAACAAGAGGTTTACCAATATATGAATATGTACCAACACACTTTCAATGCTTAATATCCCAGTTGCTATAAGGAAGGATGTAAACAAGTGCAAAATTGGGGGACATGATTTTGGAAAACACTAGGTATGTATGTTTTCTTTTTATCCCAAAAGGGCAATAAGGAAACAAAGGAGATAGACAAAGTGGAGATGAAAAATACTTGGCAGTCACTTTGGAAGAGTTTCACCTTATCCTAGGATAAGGTAGAAACTAGGACAAAGTAACACTTTCTAAGTTTCCATGATGAATGTCACACTAGCTCCAACTTTAATGGACACTCCCCTTGTTCGAATAAGAAGTTTTTGACTCTGGGAAAGTTGTTGCTTTGTGAGAGATCTTTAGAACACGATGGATAAATTCAAGTTGGCTTCAATGCCAAATGGTTTCCTTGGATTTTTTTCTCTAACTTGCCAATTCTTATCTAAGAGAGGTACGTATTTATATAATTGCTTCTAGACAATAGACCATTACCCCACAATCAAATTAATGAACGGGGCCTCATATAGGTAACATGAAGCTTTGCTCACAAGGGTTTTCACCTAGTCAAGTGAGTTAGGGGGTATTTCCCATTTCGCCCACCAGTTCTCTCAGGGGTGTGGACTATTTTGGGGTTCCTATGGTAATCCTCATAATGAGTTTTATGGCTTATGCCAAGATACTTCGTACGATTTAAAGTAGGTGGGTTTTAACCCTTTACTGAACCTGTAAATACATTTTTTTGAATAGAATGGTGTTTTTTTATCTTTGATCTTAATGAGGTTTAGAATAACATTGCCCAACCTACAACACACATTTATTTAGTATATTTTTAGATCCCTTTTGTTTGAGAAACGAGTATGGTACTACACTCAAATAGTTCGTAGTTATCTAAAATATTTTGCAATATTATGAAAAAGGATTAAATGTTGTTTTTGGTTCTCAAGACCATCCAAGGATGTAAGAGAAGATCATACACACTAAGTAACCCAACTAGATAACAATGAAAATATTTTAAAATCAAAGAAATACAACATGCTTTGTATAAGGCTCATTAAAATTAATCCAAGTGCTTAGAAAATGAAAACTAAAGTTGTTTTTTATCCTCAAGATCACACAATGGTCCAAGAGAAGATCATACACTTTAGCTTAACTCATATTAATGAAAATATTTTAAATCAAAGTATCATAACAATGCTTTATAAAAGGTTCACTCTCTTAAGTGCAAAAAATGAATAATGAAATTTTCCACTTAATATAAATGTTAGAAAAAAGGTCTAAAGTTGTTTTTGATTCTCAAGATCACACAATGGTGCAAGAAAAGAGCATACACAAAATCTATCCAAACTCATACAAATCATGGAAAAAAATATTTATCAAAGCATTATACATGTTAGAAAATTGACCTAAATCAAAAACCTGTAAGAACAAAAGTTAGAAACCCTGCAAAATAACAGAAAGTGTTAAAAATCCAAATATCAAACCCTTGAAACTCTAGCCAAAATATAACTCAACATGCTAGTGCAAGCCTATTCAACATTAGTGCAAGCTTTAACACGGTAGTACAAGCATCTTCACACTAGCACAAGTATCTTTACACTAGCACATGTTTGAGACAAAAATCAAAGAGAAGCGAAAATAGTTCAATGCTAGCGCAAGAATAGAGACAATAACGCAAGCCAGGTTTACACTAGTGCAAGCCTAAAATAGAGGACCAAAATTATGAAAGAGTAAATATGTGTGTGTCTGTGTGGATGTAATGTTTTTGGTAACTTGATCATTTGACAATGCTCGGAGTGAATGCAACCTTGCTAAGACAAGTCTCTTTTCTCTTTAGATGTTTGAAAATGGAGGACCCTAGACACTTTGGGCTAATTAAGTGCTTCAAAATTGTTATAGTGAGTATTATAATTCATATTCAACTACTGTATATGAATAATTAGGAGAAACTTGGGTGTATTCATGGGGGATTCATTAGCTAGGAAATATCCTAGAACTTTTATTCATATTGAGACAATTAAAATTGATAAAATCAAAGTCAATATATCAGTAGACAAGGTGAAAGGGTTTAATTTACTAATATATTGAATTGGTTATTGAGGGTAGGTTAGAGATGTGGGCTAGAGGAGAGGTAGGGTCAGTTTTAATATAAAGCTAAAACATTTTAACCCTAGTTTTTTAAACTAAATAAGTTAAAATTGTGAAAGGAGTGCGGCCGTAAAGTTAAACTATAACTTCTTTTTGAATAAGGAAATCTCAATTAGGAGATTTTTAACCAAGAAATAATACGATTGTATAAAACTAGGAGTGAGTAAGTTTTCAACACAAAAGATATTATTTGACTATCTTATGTATTTAAAGAACTATTGATAAATTATTAAAGCTTAACATTAAGGTAATTGGTGATACGTCTTGAATGGCTTCAAAATAACATTCTAGATAAAATGTGTATTGAGAAAATAATAGTTGAGTGAGAAAAATCATATAATTTTTATTTGATATGTTAGGATAGAAATAAAAAAGGGGTATATAAAATTGTAACGGAAAAATGGGTAAGCCATGTACATAAAAAAGGGCGGTATTTTAATTTTAATAATATAACGGGAGGGGGTATTATTAATTGAATCATTGGAGGTAAAAACTGACATTAAGGGTATTATTTAATAGCCTTTGAATGAACGTGATATACTATACTTTTACTAAGTGAACCCCCCATGGGTGAATTAGTGTTGACATTTACAATATGAGATCATGAGAGTGCCAAGTTAGTTATGAAGTGTGATTGAATTAATTATATAGGCTTCCATAGGTTAGATATTTGCATTATGGATAACTTAAGAAGATGAAACAAATCACATAATATTTTTAAAGTTGGAATAAGATTTTTTAGATGGAAGGGTGCAAGGCCATATAGGTCAGAAAGGACCATCATCATTATGGAACAAAACTATTTGGTTTTTCCCAATCAAATAGTGATATAAGAGATAAGGTTTGGGGTTGAATTAATGTTTTAGATGATTAAATTATTCAAATTTAATGAAATTATAGTAAGCATATTAAATATGATATATATATATATATATATATATATATATATATATATATATATATATATATATATATATATATATACGAGGCTTATAATGTGAGCATTTGTCTTAACATATGAAAAGTAAAAAAAATCTTTTCATTACAAAAGACAAGTTGCAAAATTTGAGGGTCTACACATGGAAGATTAGGGACACTCTTAGGGGATGATAGGTGTTTTAGTGATCCAAAAGGTTCTTTTCTTAGAGAAAAAACCCTCAAATGATTCTCTACCTCTTCTTCCATATATGGTTTTTTATTAGCAATGATTATCTTCAACGCTCTTGAGGATTTCTTATGAATACATATTTAGGGAATAAATATTCTAGGTGAAGGATTATGCTTTTGAATATTGTATATTGTCACATGGAGGATTAAAATCAAGTATTAGTCATGATGTTGTAAACATTGTGTGATTGATTTTTATTTAATTATAGGAGATGGATTTTGGCTTATATATGATTGCAAAAATGAATTACGGTACTAGAAAATGATGAAATATAAGACAATGTTACATTATATTTGTAAATGAAATAAATAAATAAATTTATTATTTTAACTTAACCACTCACTGTGAGGATATCTCTTACCTCCTAGAGTAAATGTAAACCTTTAATGTAAAAGTATTTTCAATATAATGCAATTATTCCTTTCAAGTAGAAATTATATTAATGAAATGTGTTTTATTTAATCTATTTGGTTGTAAAACATATTATGATCATGACATTAAATTTTTATTGAATAATTCAAGTATGAAAAAGTGTAATATAATTTACATTCATGTACATTGTGTAATACAAGAAAATATTAGTTGTGAAAATGTGAGAAAAAAAAACAAACTGCTCCTCTAATCTAATATTCTCAAACAAAACCTTTGATAGAGAAATGGATAGAAAGAGAGGAGAGATTCAATACCTATACTTACCCAAAAGTTGAACAACTCCTTCTTTGATGTGTTTGGTTTAATCTTGGATTGATTGGATTGCTTCATATTTGTTTGGATAAACTTTGACAACACCTCCCCTTGATTTTTCCTTAGATTGCTTGATGAAGATCAATGTATGAATGATAATAGATTGTGAATGAATGATGGATTTGATTGGGTGATTGAATATAAAAATGGTATAGGTTTGTTGTGTATTTATAAGATGTTGTGCAATAGATTTCATGGAGGATGAGAGATCAATTTATAGTTAATGGTTCAAGGATTCAATGGCTAAGATGAAGCCAAGTTGGAATTAGATCAAGGGTGGAAGATGCATGAGAAGAATGGAGAATTATAGAATGGATATTTCTGTAATTTGAGAGAATAATAAATGAAGAGTGAGAAGAATAAATGAAGAGTGGAAGGTTTATTTGATTTTTTAAATGGATGGAAGTTTAGAGAGGCTTCTAGAAATAGAAGCTTATAGATTTAGAGGTATGAGGATGTGATTAAGATTAGAATTGGATTAAGTTAGATAAATGTTATTAGGAGTGAGATTACATGGAAAGGATAGGTGTAGGGATGTGTAGAGTAGGTAGGTAGGTGGGTGTAGGAATATTAGATTCCTATAAAATGTTAATAAGGATTAAGATAGGATAATAGGATATAATAATGGATTTATGAGATTAATGATAAAATGGGATATAATAATAGATTTAAAGGATTAATGATGAAATGATAAGATAAATGATAAATGATAAATGATAAATGGTAAATGGTAAATATCATAAAATGGATTAATAATAATAATTAATCTTACAATTAGCTATTATATGGGTTATGTTGGGATATTTGCAGGACATGTTAATCATAATTAACCATGCCGACATTTTAGATGTCTACATTTTCCTCTCTATGAATGGTTATTGCGTAGCAATGAATGTTCAAAGAAAAAGAAGAAAATATGTTATGATGGTGATATTATAGCCACTCGAGGGGTTAGGCGGGGAGGGACGATTCGGGTAACCACTCAAAAAGAGGAGAGACCTAAGTCAGTAGATGAGAGAGGATGCGAGGATGAGAATATTTGAGGATGTATATGATTAGGATTAGAGGATTATAATATAGGAGGATTAGATGATGATGAGGATTAGGTATGGGTGATGATAAGGATAAATGAAGATGCGAAAAGGGGGTGTGCTAACTTAAAGTGCCTACTAGTTATCATCATTAGAAATTTGTGATTGATGTGGCATAAATCAAGATACACCAAGGTATAAAGACCATGATGATTGAATTACTAAATGCCTTTGTCCTCATATCATTGGACAAATTGATATAATGATGGTTCTCGTATCATTGGAATGATTAATAAAAAATGGTCCTCATATCATTGGACCATGCAAAATCAAACAAAAGGGGCCTCATATCATCAGTCAAAAGTTATATGCAGAAAAGCAAGCAAATACACAAACAAGTAAAAACACACACATTGCATCTATGTATATTGTTTTTTTTGTGGATATTTTTGAATGGTTTGATTTTTAGATTTTTGGGTGTTTTGATTTTTAGATTTTTGATATTTTTGATGTTTTTTTATATTTATTTTGGATTTTGGATTTTGAGATTTTGGATTTGGGATGGGGGGAATGGTTGAAATTAGGTAAGATGAAAGGATTCAGGATGGGACATCTCATGGGGTGATGTAAAGTGGGATGTAACTTTCTCCTATAAGTCATAAACTGTGTGTGGGTGGGATGAAAGGGAATGATTGAGGGAAAATTGGATAGGTTAGATAGGATATGGATTGGTTGATAGGCTAGGATTAGATAAAACATGGGATGAGAGATATATAGGATGAGGGATGTGGTATAGGATAAGATAGGGGATATAAAAGATGATAAGATAAACCCCCAAGTCTAAGGGAGATATGGATTGATGGATATATGTGGTGTGCCCCCAAATATAAAGTAGGGTGATGTGTGTGGATGGATGGATGGGTTTGATTTGATCCCAAGTATAAGGAAGTGAGGGGTATCTAAAATAGATGATGCCCTTAGCGGATGATAGTAAGGATGTCCCCAGTCATAATGATGACAGTTGAAAAGGGACATGAAGAGGATTGGATGAAAAGGAAAGGATCATCGTCTACCCATGAATGTTAGATCCAAGGGAAAAAGGATGGAAGGAAAATATCATTAGTGATGAAAAAAAGATGAGCTTAATGACACATGTTGTAAGGAAAGAGTCAGACTAAAACAAAAGTGTGATCAAGGTTTAAACAATACTTGGAAACATGAAAGCCCTATGTCTCTACAATATCAAAGTGTTTGAGATTGTGATGGTTATTTACCACTTAAAGTGAATACTTAATGGGCAGTGTGTGAAGAAAAACTATTCAATGTATAGGGGGTGATTAAGTCAAATATGTATGGAGGGTGAAGGCTAAGTCTTGAACGGAAGGTTAAGCCATGCATTACTCCGCTACCAACCAGGTGTCCATAGCCCTGACGAAGATGCATCTGATTTTTATCACAACATTGCTCTACTACTAACCAGGTGTCCATAGCCCCGATAAAGTTGCTGGAAACACCCCTAGAGAGAGTCTTGAGGTGGATTTTATTTGATAGTTTTGATTTTAATATGATTTTTGTTGTTTGATATTTAGATTTTTTTGGATAAAGTAGTTCCACTCTTTTGAGAACTCTCAAGGGGTTAAGTATCACTAGTGGATTGATGGGGAAATGGAAATGAGTTTGGAGATGACATTGGATTGAGTGTCAAAATATGCACCCAAGCGTCTTCACCAAAATTTGATTAAGCGTGTTAAAATTTGTGGATCTCTAGGAGGAAAATTGTACATGAACGTTGAAGGTAATGATAGACCAAGGTCACAAGGTTCTATTAGGTACTATTGACTCACAACATGTGTGATTAAGTTGATCAAGTGTTAAAATGAACTAGAAGAAGATATTAATTGATGTGATGATAAGAATGGATGAGATGCAAAGGGATTTAGATGTTGGATGGAAGGAGGATGAGTAGGAAGGAAATAATATCCGTGTATAGGTGACGAATTTGTGCTTAATCCATTTTTAGGTGTTTGGTATTTATAGGGAGATTAAATTATTTTTGATTGGGTTGAGTGGTTGGGATAGTAGGATCAACAAGTGGAGTAGTATAAATGGGTTGTGATGGAGTAGTGGGAGGGATGTTGGTAGTGTTAGGTTCATATCCTAAGCCTAAATGACCTGGATTTTGATGAAGGTAGATGGTTTCAAAAATTACTTGTTCATGGATGCCTAAGCCTTTTCCTCGGTGTTTCATATTATTGAACATATTTTTGGCTATAGGATATGAATTGGATGGGGAAGATGATGTCATGTGATTGTCATGAGATAGGGGGTTGTAAATTTATCATCCGCTAAGAGGCCGAACTTAACGAAGGATTGCAGATGACATTGTAATTGGTTTTTTATTGGTGAGGAATGGTTGGATGTATGATGATATTTAGATGGGTGAAAATATTTGGATATTAAGTGGGATTTGGATGGTGCACGATGATTAGAAAGAGGATTGGTGAGGAAAGGTTGTGGATAAAGAGGTACAAGGATAATAATTCCTTGGTTCATGCGGTTTTGGACATAAGACCTAAATTACATACAACAATTGGTTAAATGTCTATAGGTGCAATGGAAGTCACAATAATAGTGTTCCCAATACCAAAATGGTTTGGGAAGGTTTTGATCGCATGATTTAATTGGGGGATGGATGATCATGTTGAAGTTTATTAGGCAATGGAAGATGGTGGTTAAGGATTCTCCTAAAGGAGTGAAGTGGTTTGGGTTAAATGGTGTTGGGGGAGTAGGAAGTAAAGGTGGAGGATTATGATATGTTTTGGTTGAGTTAGATTATATTTTTCTGGCTTAGAAGATGAGGGGTAGATTAGGCCTAGGGGATAAAGTGGATGGTTTAGGCTTAGAGGCTAAATTATATTTGGTTGATGTTGGATTAGTTTGAGTATGTGGTTTGAGGTAGATGGTTTTGGATTAGTATTAGATTTTTTAGGATTAGGTGATGCAGATGAAGGGGATGGGGTAGATTTAGATGAAAGGGGTGGGTGTGATAGGAGGGTCATATTAGATTTGGGTGATGTCAGAGATTAAGGAGATTTGGGAGATGGGTGTGGTATAGGAACCACATTAGATTTGGTCGATTTAGTTAATGAAGTAGATGAAGGTGGCATATAAGCTTCATTAGATTGAGTAGGAGATGGAGTGGGGAGAGGATTGGGGTTGAAGTTTTTAGTTTTGGGAGTTGGTGACTTAGTATTCACTTTAGATGTGTTAGGATTGGGGATGGGGGAGATGAAATAGGATATTTATGTGATGAAGGAGATGGATTAGGATTATATGTGGTTGAAGATAATGAGGGTGGCGTAGGAGCCAAATTAGATGGTTTAGAATTGGGGTAAAAGGGGATGAGGGTGACTTAGGATTCACATTGGATGAGATAGTTTTGATAGGGTTGGGCTTAGGTGATGGATGGTATGAAATAGGCTTGGAGGCCACATTTAATGGTGGATTAGGGGATGTGCGACTATCTAGAAGAAATTCTATAGGATTGTATTGGGGTGATAAAGATGATAGTGATGAAGGACTAAGATAAGATGTGGGAGATAATAATTTTAGGGTAAGTGATTGGGATTATTGTGGGTATGTGAATGGAACTCGATGATAGGTTTGACAATGATTGGATTTAGGAGTTGGGGATTTGGATGAAGGTAGATTATTTGTATGAGTGTCAATGGTAGGAAGATGTGGATTATGGTGGTTGATAGGGGATTTAGAGATCATGGTTTGGGATGGTTATGTGGGCTTAGGAATGGTGGCTAGATTAGTAAGGACATAAATGAGGTCCTCTTGGTCAAGGTCAACATTACTGAGGTGGTGAAAGTTGATGTAATTAGCTTATGGGGATAATGGTTTTTGTTGTTTAGATAGGGGTTTCAATAGGGAGGATTTGGTTTCCTCAAAGATGAAGTCAATGGGGTGAGAAGTAGGGATCTTAGGAAGGGGAAATTGTATTTGGGCTTGGTTTGGATATAATGGTTTAGGAGGTGATTGTTTGATTGAATATTAAAGATAAAATATTTGTTAATTGAGCTGTTGGATGCTTTTTAGGATTTTAGGATAATCATGGGATGGTTGATTTGGATGGTGAGGAGGGGATTGGTTGAGGTAGGATGTGAGATTTGAGATTTGTTTGTTAATGTGTTGGATGGTGTATGGGACTTCGTGGTAAAAGTGAGATGGTTGAATTTGATGGGTGGGGGATAATGGGATAACTTGGTTGATGGATTTACAAAAGAGTTAGGGGTTTGCATGTTGGTTTGGAAAGGAAGGGGATTGAATATCAAAGGCCATGTTTTGATAGGATGTGCATGGATTAGATTTGGATTAGGTTGGTTGATTAAGAAGGGTAATGGGATTAGGATTAGGATCGTTTGATTAAGGATGTTTTGTATGATTAAAATTTTAATATGATAGGATGGCTAAGGGTGTTCACACACAAGCAATAAACATACAACGCATAACCTAACTAGTCAAGTGGGATTGCAATCAAGATATAGCCCGTTTTTAATACCACACATTGATAGTGATGCCAAAATTGGATCTCCACCAATGTGTCAATGCGGGGTTGTCTAGCGAGTGATCTTAGGGAGTTCTATCCTCGCACTATAGCTTAATATATGGCCAAGAGGCTGCCTAGTCTAGGATATACAAGCTTACTAGGGGAGTCCTTGATATACCTTGCACTACATGGGACCTAAGTCTATGTTGCAAGGATGTTTTATAAGGCTTGAGTGTTGGGATGTATAAGATCCTCAATTCACACCACTCTTAAAATAAACAAGTAATTAGCCAATAACACCAGTTGTCTAAGAATTTGTATACCCCGCTAGAACACGAGGCGTGTCTACGCACTTGGAAATGAATCCCATGATCACAAAACCCCTAGAACTATGACAAGTGTGTCGATATCACTTCCATATCACGTTTCCCTTACAAATGAAAATTTGGGAAGGCTAGCCACTTTTTATCCTCAAGATAGTCCTAGGACACGAGAGGAGAGCATACACAATTTTTCCTTTGGAATGAACAAACAATAATGGAAAACATACAAAAAGGATTATAAATGCAAGATTAAATGATTGAAAATTATGTAATGGGGTCGTCAAGAGGAGGCCCTGCAAAAAAAGATTATTAGTTTGATTATAACCCCAAATGTCTTGGACCAATCGTGCTACAAAATAAATGGTTAGTAGTTTTAGATTGATTTTTTAATCTCTGGTAAGTGTAGGAAGATGCACACAAAGGGTTAGTAGTTTGGAACCAAAAAATATAACTCAATATGCAGTTAAAATGAAAAGATTGAGGAAAATGAAAACCATGAATAAATTATCCTCCAAAATACTAAATTAATGCTTTTATTGCATATATCTTTTCAATACCTTTCCAAAAAAAATGGAGTCATTTCGAGTTCGAGATCAAAAGTTGTGGATCTCGGAAGGTAAGAAAAAATATCAAAACAAAGGCACCAAAAATAGAACAAAAGTGCAAATTTAGGACATAGGCACCAAAACAAAATAAAAGTGCCAATTTAGGACATAGGCGCCAAAATAGAAAAAAAGCGCCAATTCATGACATAGGTGCTGAAGAGAAAAAAAGTGATGAACTTATGAATAAATTTCCAAACTTGTAGAAAATAGAGTCAGAAGACAAAAAGTGTTGAATCTTTTACAAAAACACCACGGGTTTTACAAAAGCACCAAAATAGATCCCTGTGATCACAAAAGTTATTATTTCATCCTAAAAATTTAATTTTATGTAAAAATTGTTATTTCTTTTGCATGGGCATTGAATGATAGGTCAAAAGCGCTAAAACAAAATACTATCACAAAAATTTGAAAAAATTAAGGTGAAAATGATCACGATTTTTTTTAAAATTTGGACAGCTTATTCTAAATATGAAATATTATTAAAAACAAAAATGATTTTGGGGGGTAACCGCCATGGTGGATGTAAAAATGTAATGTGAGAAAATATTAGTGAGTGAAATGTGAGAAAAATAAAAAAAACTTGTTCTCCTATGCTAATATTCTCAAACAAAAAATAAGATTGAGAAATGGATGAAAAGAAGGGAGATATTCAATACCTACACTTACCTAAAAGTTGCACAACTCCTTTGATGTGTTGTATTTACTCTTGATTGAATGTTCATTGCTTTAGATGTTGGTGGAGACACATGAGCATCATCTCCCCTTGATTTCCTTTGGATTTCTTGATTAAGATGAAGGATGGATTTATTAGATGATATAATGATGATAAAATGGATAGATTGGATGAACAAAATAACAGAGGTTTATTATGGATTTCCAAGATGTTGTGCATTATCTTTCATGGAGGATGATATTTCAATTTATAGTTAATGGTTGGAGTATTAAATGGATAAGATGAATCCAAGTTGGATTTAGATCAAGGGTGGAGGATGCATGAGAAGAATGGATATTTCTAGAACTTGAGGGTGGAGGATGCATGAGAAGAATGGAGAATTCTAGAATGGAGATTTCTAGAATTTGAGGGTGGAGGATGCATGAGAATAATGGAGAATTCTAGAATGGATATTTCTAAAATTTGAGAGAATATTCAATGGAGAATGGAAGGTTTATTTGAATTTTTAAATGAAGGGAAGTTTAGAGAGGCTTCTAGAAATAGAAGCCTCTAGATTTAGAGGTGTGTGGATGTGATTAAGATTAGAATCGGATTAGGTTAGATAAATGCGATTAGGAATGAGATTACATGGAAAGGATAGGTGTAGGGATGTGTAGAGTAGGTGGGTAGATGCGTGTAGGAATATTAAATTCCTATAAAATGTTAACGAGGATTAAGATAGGATAATAGGATATAATAATGGATTTATGATATTAATGATAAAATGGGATATAATAATGGATTTAAAGGATTAATGATGAAATAATAAGATCAATGATAAATGGTAAAGGGTAAATATGATAAAATGAATTAATAATAATAATTAATCTTGCGATTAGTTATTATATGGGTGATGTTGGGAAATTTGCGGGATAGGTTAATCTTAATTAACCATGCCAACATTTTAGATGTCTACACATTGAAAGGAATGGTTAAAATTGAAACTAATTTCTTAGATGTGGTACTATCTAAACAATTGTGTGAATATGCACATCATATTTTAATGAATCACTTGGATCAACTAGAGATTTTTAAAAAATCATATATAATTAGCTATACTAGCCATCACTGTGAATGATGGAAGGGAAAAATAAAATAATCTTCAAAATAAAATTTGTAAATTATTTTCTTAATTTTTTCACATGTTCCTTAAAATGGTTCTTACATTTTAGTATCAGATCTTACGTTTGATGCTTAGCTTAAATTTTTCATTCAAATTCTAGGCTACGTATTGTTAAGAAACTTAATTAAATACAAGATAATTTATAAGTGGGAAAACATAGCGAAACTAAAACATTAATTGTTGAATAAAACTTATTGAGGTAATCACACAACATTTTTGTACACCATAAAACATGTAACAATATGGAAAATTGGGTAATTTAATAGATTCTTGAGTGAACCAACTTATCTTAAATAATTAGGTCTGGATCACATTTGAGATGGATTGAAAGGATGTTTTGAGGATTGTACCATCAATTTGAAAGAGGTGGAATCCCTAAAAGATAAATCAACAATCAACAATCATGTGGAGTGGTGAAAATTGATGGTTAATGACCTTGTGGTAGATAAAAAAGAAATATTTACAATTTCTAGAACACATGGAAATGTGGGTGATATCATCTGAAATGGTTTGAATGGGATTCTGATAAGTGCAATATTAGGAGATAAAATATGCCTTAAAAATGTAAATGTGATAAAAGATGAAAAAATATGAAAACACATCTCCCCTTTGTTGCTTAAGGAAATTTTAGCTTCCCATCAATAAATATTAAGAATTACCTCTATTAAATCCATTGTTTACTATCTGTTAAGAAAAACACATTATGAATAATATAGTGGCCTCTACATTACATTGCCATTATAGGCCTCCAACTAACAAGTAGTTGACCATACGAATACAATATTATGTATACTCATCTAATCATTTCTAACACTCAAATAACCCATGTGTCTGACCAAAATTCATTCTCTTTCTACCCAAATTCCTATTAAACAAGATGAATTTAATAGCTTGAACAACATATTCCCCCATTGAAGGTTTCATGAAAGGATACATAATCTTGTAGACATGAACATATCTTTCATTTGGAAGGATTATTATCTAGGAATTCAAATTAGACTATCAAATGGAAATAATATTTGTTTCATATGTAATTTAGAGAAGAATGGTCACCTCTTTTATAAATGGAATAAAATGGATTTTGGAAAACATCCCTAGGTTTTAAGCATGATTACTCAAGTTGAATAAATTATTATACAAAGATTACATCCAATATTGATGGGGTCTAATGCACATGGTAGATAATACGAATATAGTGCTTGTTAGAGTAGGTTGTTTACATTAGCTCATGTTCACCTAAGTACTTTATTTATCTTATCTTTTATTTATCCTCACCCACTTATATGTGGATATTTATTATATATTATTTAGATATTAAGAGGATATTATCTAGTTGTTAAGAATAGTTATTTCCTTGATCTATGGTCTTGACAAGTTATTTGTTTTCTAGTTCTTTCCTATATCTGATTAACTAAAAATATAGATATTGTATTTTATGATTTAATATCATAGAAACAAAAATGAAATAATGAAATGTCGAATCTAAATATTTTATTCTATTGTTTGGATGTATTGGAATAATGAAAATAAAAGGGATATGGTACTAACCTGAAATTGACTTACCTCATTGTGTGCTGGAATGAAATAGGTTGATGTGCAGACTGGGTAGGATGTGACTGGATAGCTTCGAGAATGGCAGAAGTTGATAATTTGACTAGACTGGGGCACCTGGGAGGATACTGGGGTGCCTTGGTCTGTGATATAGGCATTGTAGTCTATGGAAAAGATCAGGGTTTGAATCTGGCTGTGTCACATCACAATATCTTTGTCTTTGTCACAAAATTATCGCAATACCTTCACTGATGTCACTGTAAATGTAATGTGAAGATCCACCTGCAAAACCCTATTGAAAGCATCAAATTCTGAAAAAATATAAAATGCATATGAATAGTTTAGACTGACCTTATTTTCCACAGTGGTGGACTTACAACTAAGTGATGCACTACATTCCAGACCCCATATAGTTCTATGTACATGTGTATGTAATTTTGTGCTTAGGGTTCCCTAGTGTTAATGATGCAGAAGTAGGGGGCAATAACTAGATGGAAAAATGAAAATGGTGGATGAAATGGAAACAATACAACCCTTTCCCCCTATGCTTGTGTGATGTAGATGTAGAAGATGCCCAAATATAGTCCCTTGCCTTAGTAAATAGCTTCCCTTGATAGTAAGATGTCCATCCATAATGTAGTGAGCATGCTATGTTTATATAGGGACCTCTGGTTAAAATTTCAACACTAATGACCCAAAATGTTGACTACTACCTAGAGGAATGCACGAGGTAATAACAAAGACCGACCTCAAAACAAAAAAAATAGAACCACAAGTTACAGAAACAAGGGTACCTAAAATCATGTATTGGGGTTCCCCGGGGCTAACCTAGGTACCCTAGTGTAGGACTGGAGATGAGAAAAGATGTTAAAAATTGTATAGACAACTAACGACTATACCAGACAAATAACCATGATAACCAAATAACTGATGACATGACTGGGGGATGGGTCATTAGTGAATAATTTTATTACGTGAGATCCATATACAAAATAACATACTTGGCGGTATAAATGTAATAGTACGTGTGTGATTTTGTGCCTACATTTGCCCCAAATTTATGTTGGTGAGTGGAAAGCTCAGTAACATAAAGTAGATAGAGATGCATACCTAATTCAAAGTAGGAGAATCCCATGTTGTAGAAGAACGCTCAGATGTATAGTAGAAGCATGCCGATAGAATTAAAAAAGCGTTCCGAACCATGGATCAACGGGTCGATCCATGTAATGTAATGAAAAAAAAGTGTAAATGTCATGATGAAGTGTTCTAAATGAAAGTGATGATTAGGATGTATGATGATTTTGAACGTGGTTTAAAGATGAATAGGTGGGTAGGGAGTGATCAGTTCCCAACCCGAACTCTTGTATACGAATGAATAACCAGAGGATTTAGGCGTCCTCGCCAAAGGAAGAGTGTAGGGAT
Organism: Taxus chinensis; assembly: GCA_019776745.2. Taxonomy (NCBI): domain Eukaryota; kingdom Viridiplantae; phylum Streptophyta; class Pinopsida; order Cupressales; family Taxaceae; genus Taxus; species Taxus chinensis. The sequence continues at coordinate 99,503 of JAHRHJ020003762.1, forward strand.
AAATGTGTGCTATTTTCCAATATTTAACTATATCCTCAAGATCTAGCCGCTGCAGATGGACTGAAATCAAATTTTGTGGTTTTTTGATCCAAATGATTTTGATCAAACAGTTGACCCATATAGGAGTAATATAGGGAAATAACTCTTGCCCCCACCCCACGAGTGTCAAAACAATGTGAAATCTTCCAAGTTGGGCCATTTGGAAGAGAGTGTGATATTAAAAAGTGATTTCCAAGTTAGGTCATCTAGAAGTGAACGTGAGATGAAAAGGTGGCTTCCAAGTTAGGTCATCTAGAAACAAACGCGAGATGAAAAGGTTACTTCCAAGTTAATTCATCTAGAAGCGAACACGAGATGAAAAGGTTGCTTCTAAGTTAGGTCATATAGAAGCCAACACAAAATGAAATGTGGCTTCCAAGTTAGGTCATCTAGAAGAAAACACCGAATATGAGAGGGCTTCTAAGTTAGGTCATTTGGAAGCGAGTGCAAAAATATATGATGGCTTACAAGTTAGGTCATCTGGAAGCAAGCACAACATATAGAATAACTTCCCAAGTTATGTCATCTGGAAGAGAGTGGTGAATGTAACTCCCAAGTGAGGACATATGGGAGACCGCTTATAGATTTGAACGATATGATTTTTTAATCTAAACACATTTATTTTGATTGGTTGGTTAATAGATATAATAATGGATTTATTTTTGATTTTTTTTTTTTTAATTAATGATTAAAATGGGATATAATAATGGATTTAAAGGATTAATGATGAAATAATAAGATCAATGATAAATGGTAAAGGGTAAATATGATAAAATGAATTAATAATAATAATTAATCTTGCGATTAGTTATTATATGGGTGATGTTGGGAAATTTGCGGGATAGGTTAATCTTAATTAACCATTCCAACATTTTAGATGTCTACATATTGAAAGGAATGGTAAAAATTGAAACTAATTTCTTAGATGTGGTACTATCTAAACAATTGTGTGAATATGCACATCATATTTTAATGAAACACTTGGATCAACTAGAATTTTTTTAAAAATCATATATAATTAGCTATACTAGCCATCACTGTGAATGATGGAAGGGAAAAATAAAATAATCTTCAAAATAAAATTTGTAAATTATTTTCTTAATTTTTTCACATGTTCCTTAAAATTGTTCTTACATTTTAGTATCAGATCTTACGTTTGATGCTTAGCTTAAATTTTTCATTCAAATTCTAGGCTACGTATTGTTAAGAAACTTAATTAAATACAAGATAATTTATAAGTGGGAAAACATAGCGAAACTAAAACATTAATTGTTGAATAAAACTTATTGAGGTAATCACACAACATTTTTGTACACCATAAAACATGTAACAATATGGAAAATTGGGTAATTTAATAGATTCTTGAGTGAACCAACTTATCTTAAATAATTAGGTCTGGATCACATTTGAGATGGATTGAAAGGATGTTTTGAGGATTGTACCATCAATTTGAAAGAGGTGGAATCCCTAAAAGATAAATCAACAATCAACAATCATGTGGAGTGGTGAAAATTGATGGTTAATGACCTTGTGGTAGATAAAAAAGAAATATTTACAATTTCTAGAACACATGGAAATGTGGGTGATATCATCTGAAATGGGTTTGAATGGGATTCTGACAAGTGCAATATTAGGAGATAAAATATGCCTTAAAAATGTAAATGTGATAAAAGATGAAAAAATATGAAAACACATCGCCCCTTTGTTGCTTAAGGAAATTTTAGCTTCCCATCAATAAATATTAAGAATTACCTCTATTAAATCCATTCTTTATTGTCTGTTAAGAAAAACACATTATGAATAATATAGTGGCCTCTACATTACATTGCCATTATAGGCCTCCAACTACAAGTAGTTGACCATACAAATACAATATTATGTATACTCATCTAAGCATTTCTAACACTCAAATAACCCATGTGTCTGACCAAAATTCATTCTCTTTCTACCCAAATTCCTATTAAACACGATGAATTTAATAGCTTAAACAACATATTCCCCCATTGAAGGTTTCATGAAAGGATACATAATCTTGTAGACATGAAAATATCTTTCATTTGGAAGGATTATTATCTAGGAATTCAAATTAGACTATCAAATGGAAATAATATTTGTTTCATATAATTTAGAGAAGAATGGTCACCTCTTTTATAAATGGAATAAAATGGATTTTGGAAAACATCCCTAGGTTTTAAGCATGATTACTCAAGTTGAATAAATTATTATACAAAGATTACATCCAATATTGATGGGGTCTAATGCACATGGTAGATAATACGAATATAGTGCTTGTTAGAGTAGGTTGTTTACATTAGCTCATGTTCACCTAAGTACTTTATTTATCTTATCTTTTATTTATCCTCACCCACTTATATGTGGATATTTATTATATATTATTTAGATATTAAGAGGATATTATCTAGTTGTTAAGAATAGTTATTTCCTTGATCTATGGTCTTGACAAGTTATTTGTTTTCTAGTTCTTTCCTATATCTGATTAACTAAAAATATAGATATTGTATTTTATGAGTTAATCTAGATAGAAAAAAAATTGAAATACTGAAATGCTAAATCTAAATATTTTATTCTATTGTTTGGATGTATTGAAATAATGAAAATAAAAGGGATATGGTACTAACCTGAAATTGACTTACCTCGTTGTGTGCTGGACTAAAATAGGTTGAAGTGCAAACTAGGCAGGATGTGACTAGACAACTTCGAGAATGACAGAAGTTGAATTCTGACTGGACTGGGGCACCTAGAAGGGGATACCTGGGGTGCCTTGGTCTATGATCTGGGCGTTGTAGTCTGCAGAAAAGATCAGGATTTGAATCTGGAAGTGTCGTAAGGTCTTCACAATATCTTCATCTTTGTCACACAGTTGTCGCAATACCTTCACTTATGTCACTGTAAATGTGATGTGAAGATCCACCTGCAAAACCCTATTCAAAGCATCAAATTCTAAAAAATAAAAATGCATATGAATAGGTCAGACTGACCTTAGCTACCACAATGGTGGACTTACAACTAAGCATGCACTACATTCCAGACCCCATGTAGTTTTATGTGCGTGTGTGTGTGTAATTTTGTGCCTAGGATTCCCTAGTGCCAATGACGCAGAAGTAGGGGGCAATAACTAGATGTAAAAATGCAAATGGTGGATGGAATAGAAAGAATACAACCCTTTCCCCCTATGCTTGTGTGATGCAGATGTAGAAGATGCCCAAATATAGTCCCTTGCCTTAGTAGATAGCTTCCCTTGATAGTAAGATGTCCGCCCATAATGTAGTGAGTATGCTATGTTTATATAGGGATCTCTTGTTCAAATTTCAACACTAATGACCCAAAATTCCAACTACAACCTAGAGGAATGCACGGGGTAATAACAAAGACTGACCTTGAACAAAAAAATTAGAACCACTAGTTACGGAAATAAGGGCACCTTAAATCATAGATTGGGGCCTGCCGGGGTGCCCCAGTGCTACCCTAGGTACCCTAGTGTAGCACTGGAGATGATAATCGAGAAAATTACGACACCCGAGACTCCCTAAAAGATGCCCAAAACTGTATAGACAACTGATGACTATACCAGACAAATAACAATGACGACTAACTAACTGATGACAAGACTAGGGGATGGGTCATTAGTGAATAATTTTATTACGTGAGATCCATATATAAAATAACATACTTGGCGGTATAAATGTAATAGTAAGTGTGTGATTTTGTGACTACATTTTCCCCCACTTTATGTTGGTGAGTGGAAAGCTCGGTAACATAAAGTAGATAGAGATGCATACCTGAGAAAAAGCTGGAGAAGCCCATGTTGTAGAAGAATGCACAAATGTGTAGTAGAAGTGTGTCGATAGAACTATAAAAGCATGCCAAACCATGGATCAACGGGTTGATCCATGTAACGTAATGAAAAAGTGTAAATGTCATGATGAAGTGTGCTAAATGAAAGTGATGATTAGGATGTATGATGATTTTGAACGTGGTTTAATGATGAATAGGTGGGTAGGGAGTGATCAGTTCCCAACCCGAATGCTTGTATACGAATGAATAATCAGAGGATTTGGGCATCCTACCGCCAGAGGAAGAGTGTAGGGAGAAAAGTGTGTTATTCTCCAATATTTAACTACATCCTCAAGATCTAGCCACTGCAGACAGATGGACTCAGATCAAATTTTGTGATTTTTGGATCCAAATGATTTTGATTAAACAGTTGACCCATATAGGAGTGATAGAGGAAAAGGCACTCTTGCCCCCACTCCATGGGTGTCAATGTGAAAGCTTCCAAGTTGGGTCATTTGGAAGAATGTGATATGAAAAGGTGCTTCCAAGTTAGGTCATCTAGAAGCAAACATGAGATGAAAAGGTGGCTTCCAAGTTAGGTCATCTGGAAGCAAACGCGAGATGAAAAGGTGGCTTCCAAGTTGGAAGGTCATCTGCTTCTAAGTTAAGTCATCTAAAAGCAACACTGAATATGAAAGGGCTTCCAAGTTAGGTCATCTGAAAGGGCTTCCAAAGTGAAGCATATGGAAGTGCAAAAATGTATGATGGCTTCCAAGTTACGTAATCTGGAATCATGCACAAGAATATAGAATAACTTCCCAAGTTATGTCATATGGGAAAGAGTGGTGAATGTAACTCCCAAGTTAGGTCATCTGGGAGACCGCTTGTAGATTTGAATGATATGATTTTTGATCTGAACACATTGATTTTGATTGGTTGATTAATTATTTTGATTGGTTACTTGTGGAGATATTTTATGCTAGTTGCCCCCAGGTTAGGTCATTAGGGGGGAATCGATAGAGAATGATGAACAATTGTATTATAAAGGATTTTTAATCGCTTTTTGCCCCCAAGTTAGGTCATTAGGGGGAATCGATAGAAAGTGGTGTGTGATCATATTTGGAAGATTTTAAATGTTTTTTGCCCCCATATTAGGTCATTAGGGGGAATTAATGGTGAAATATCAGGGGGAATGTATTGTAAGTGTCAGATTCATTGGTCAATGTTTGAAACATGATGATGTGAGGGGGATTATAGGGGGACCCCCAATAATATGCCCCCCCTTTGGTGAAAGGGGGAGTGATGAAAAGAATGGACGCTAAGCCGAAAGTAATGACAAGAGGTGAAAATGTGTATGTATTGAATGGAAGATAATGGTGAAGAGATATAATGCATGCAAAAATGTGTATAATATGGTGGTAGGAAGAATTCTAAAAATAATGCTGCAAATGGGGTGTAAATTGGAGTAAAAATGCTCAAGATATGAGCAAAACAGTGTAGTGTGTATTAGTTGTGGAAATAAGTGTGAAATAAGGACCATAGTAAAGGTAGTGATGAAAAGTAACTATAAATAGTAAAGTGAAAAAGTGTTTAGTTACCTCATTTTTCTTTTACGCGAGTGTGAGAGTGTGCATGGAGTGAGTGAAGATGCCTCAAGTGAGAGCATTGCGTCCTAGTCAGTTTGAGAGAGTGGCGACTGTCGTAGTGTCATGTATGACGCATGGAGTTGGTAAGTGCATTAATTTTTGCAAAATGTATGGTGTAATAGTCGTTTTAGTTGAATTTTTGAAAATTTGAGATTTTTGATTTTCTCGGTGTTTTTGACCTAGACAAGAGTGGTGAGGGTGCTAGTGACCCCTGGGACTGGAGTGCCTAGAACTGGGCACTAGTGTCCTACTCCGGGGTGCCCCAGTCCTGCATCTGGGTGCCCTGGTCCAGAGTGTGTGCATTTAGTGGATAATGGTGAAAAACATGTTTCTAGTATGTTGAATAAGTGTGTTTGGTTGTGTAATGTGTTCTAATTGTGTTTTTTGTCATTTGGTGGTGTGCAGAGGGATATCCACTCGAGGGAGTTTCATGGTGGCTGTCATATGAGCACATTTCTTGGATTGGGCCTGTCTGATGATGAGTGGGATGTGATGGACCGTGTCGGCCTGTGGCATATAGCATGGATGGGGGATGTGCCCCATAATATGCCCATGTTGACTGCATTGTGTGAGAGATGGTGTGCAGACACATGCACATTTTGGTTTCCTATGGGGGAGATGACTGTCATGTTGGAGGATGTATATCACATATTGAAATTTCGGTTGTTGGGGAGAGGGTATGAGTGATGGCAGTGGAGGATATGGAGTGACAGATGTGCTCGGTGAGGTGGTATTTTGTGGGGACTCGAGTACCTACCGAGGCCCATATCAGTTTGGATGCTATATTACAGTCTAGGGTTCCACACTTGTGGAAATTTATTGCAGTGGTGATTGCTTCATGTATAGCCATGGAGGGAGGAGGTGTCGACATCTTGTATAAGATGCATGACATATGTCAGCGGATAGAGGAGGAGGGTACGAGATACATGTGGGCATGGTGTGTGTTGGCCCATCTATATAGAGACTTGTATCGATTTACACAGGATGAGCATGGTGGAGGTATAGGAGCCACCACACTGATGCATGTGTGGGCATATGAGCACATAGTTGTATTGAGACCAGTTACAGGGCCACGAGGAGAGTGGGATCGGCCTGAGATATATGCTCGATATTGGGTGGATATTCATAGTAGGAAGATGGATACAAATACCTTCAGGGAACTTATAGATAGGATGGGGCCCGAGGTAGTTATATGGAGGCCATACCATGACTATGGGGGATGGCCTTGAGGATGCTACAAAGTTGTGATGTATTCAGAGGACTATGTGGCTAGAGGAATGCTTTTTAGGTGTGGTGGAGATTTTTCAGGTTGAGAGGGTGTCATGATAGTTTGGTATGGCTCAGGATGTGCCCCTAGAGCCATATATATGGTTGAGAGCTATGAAAGCACCTAGGAGGGTCGGTGTTAGGCCAGGGCCCACAAAGGAGCAGTTAGTACCACCAGGTTAGATGAGGTAGATACCGTGATAACGGTTACAGATGGAGATGACGCGGGTTTTACTGAGGAGTATTGTGCATTGTGTGAAACTCATCGGTGGGTTTTACTATACCCATTATTCACATGTCCTATGGAGCTATCACATGGAATAAGAGGGGAGGGTGGTGTCCTTGACCCTATAGCAGTGGTTATGGTAGAGTGTAAGTATTTGTGTATTCCTATTTGGTGTTTAAATGGATTGTCTATGTTTTTTATATGTGGTGAGCTAATGTGTTGTGTTATGTTATGTTTGCAGGGGATGCATATTGGTCATTGATTGTAGACACATTGGTCTGTACTTTGACATGAAATGTGTTAAATGATGTGCTAGGTGGAGGGATGCTAGAGCATGTTGATGACATTACAGATGAGCATGCCCATCTCTTTGAGCCAGTGGCCATAGCAGTGGTGACATGTATGGTGCTGCTAGGTGAGAGGGATGAGGCATGTGAGGAGACTCGACATGCTCGAGAGGTGGTAGGTGGTGGTCCCTTGGCCCAGGATGTGTTCACATGGTATGTGGACTTGCAGTGTCAATTTTTAGAGCAGGCTACAAAGATTACTATGCTATGGAGGCAGGTGGAGAAGTTATGAGGCCATGAACTGTGTGTCGCATTAGTGGTGAGGCATCTAGTTCTAGGGAACTTTAGTACCCAAGAGTGATAATGATGATGAGGTCTGATATGGCCTATTGTATATGATGTGGGGGCCTTTCCCCCCAGTTGATGAGAATGTTTTTGATGATGATGTATGATATATGTATGGACATATTTTTGATATATGATAAATTTATGTTGGAATGTTGTTGTATAATTATGTGATTTTATGGTTCCTAGTATGTGTATTATTATGTGTTGGATGAATATAAATTCATATGATAATGTTAGTAATGGTAGATAACGTGTGTATGGTGAATGAGAATAAATAGCAAAATGTAATGTGAGTGATGAAAATGTTTATGAATGGAATGTGTAGCGCTAGTTAGTAATGATGATAGGAATGTGAATAATAATGATAATAAATGAATATGTCATAAAACATATGAAATGTAAGATGTAGATGTATAATATGTTAAAATGATGAAAAAGAGGGGGGGATATTAGTGATGCCCCCAGTGTGTGGGTGAATAGGCTCATATAATTAAGACCCCTCAGCAGTCAAGTATGAGCCATGTAAGCAAGAGTGCGTCATCAGGAAATGATTGAGTGTGCTAGATGAGATGACGAAGTGTGTGATGAAAGGTTCTTAGAACTAATCCCTCAACAGTCGTGTAAGAACCGTAAGAACACAAGTGTGTCATCGGGGGGTAAGGTGATAATAATCACCTACCAAAGACCAAGATGACATGTGGTGGTGGAAGCATGTGGAATGGATGCAACATGAGTGTATGAACCAAATTGAATGTCATATGGAGTAACCATGGGATATGCAGAGGCTGGAAAAAACCCATGGGATGTAACAACATGAAGTGGTGGATAGCGTGGATGTGGTGGATGCAATGAATGTGATGGTGGAAATGATGGATGAGGTGGAGAACACACATGTGACAGTGGTGAGTGACCAATGAACTGAGTACTTGGTGGAGAAGACTCAAGTGGGGTATGCCTATGTTGACGGGTAAGGGAGACAATGACACTCACGAGAGGCAAAGGAGATGATATCAGTATCCACTAGTTGTTGTATCCTCTCATGTAGGGTGAGACAATCATTGTCCTGATGGCCATTGATGTGATGATAATTACAATAATGTTGGTCACGATGACATTGTAATCAGTGTGGGGGATGATGTTGGTTGGAGGGTAGCTGAATTAATCATTCATTAAGTAATATATGCAACACATCATGTGGTCGAGTGTGAGGAGAGAAATATAAAGGCTCTTCATGATGGAGGTGGAGTGGTGGAAGTAGTAGTGTGTTGTGGATTCGGAGAAGTATGGGCTAGTGGTGGAGGAGTGGGTTGAGCTTATTTGGAATGTACTTTAGGAAAAGGTGGAGATATTGTTTGGATGCTCAACTGGAGGTGTGAGTGAAAGACTAGAGGATGGAATGGTTGGAGAAACATGTGTAAAATCGATGATATGTGAGGAGAGAAGATATTTTTCTAGGTCAATAACTTTATAGCATAAGAGGATGAATGACTCACAAGTATCATATTGTAACCTTTCCTTAAGTGGAGAAATGAGGCCACAAAAAAATGAATTGCTTCTCTAAGTCACTAGGTTGAAATATGAGCTGGTGTATACAAGCATTAAACCATAAGATATAATCCTGGATAGGTTCAGAGGAGCCCTGATGTAAAGTAGGTATGTGGTCATAAGTAACTCTAGGGCCATTATTGATAATGAAACGATGGAGGAAAGTGTCCTCCATGTCATAAAAGTGCTAATGGACCCAAAGGGTAAATGGGTGTACCACTGTAGTGCCTCGTCAACAAGACTATAGCGAAAGGCCTTAAGTAACAATTGATCATTAGAATGAGAGGCCATAAGCATATGGTAGTGTAGGATATGAGCATGAGGGTCACCAGTACCATCAAAACATGTGAAAGTGGGCATGGTAAAGTCTTTAGGGAAGGAAAAATTATGAATCTTTTTAGGAATGAGATTACCATGCAAAGAATTGTTGTCGATAGAGGCATAATAGGCCTTACTTTCTAAAGTGAGAGTATGAACTTGAGATTGAAGTTGACCTACAACATGCATTAGAGAGAGAATGTCCTGTGAGGGGATGGTAGAAGATGGAAAAAATGTATTAAGTGGTTGAAGTTTTCCATTATGAGTGATCATAGGGATGTCAAAAGGTGATACAATGGAGTCCGATGCTAAAGGCACATTAGTAGTATGTGCCAAAGGAGCTATAGTAGATGATGGTGGAGGAATATCGATAGCAATAGTATGACTAACATCGGCAACATCCCTAATAGGTGAGGTGACCGAGGATGAAACCTCTATAGGTGAAGATGAAGTGGGAACTATAGATGATGTGGGAATAGAAGGAGAAGAAGTGACGGATGGTGGTGACTCATGCACAATAGTAGATGCAACCTCAAGGAGAAGACAACAATGGAGTAGGAGAGTCACACTCAGGTATAGAAAGAAGGAGACTCCTGATAATCATTAGTAGTAGATGGAGTTCCAAGAACAATGTTGTCACTGATAAGACTATCAATAGGGTCATCAATGTAATATGAAGGAGAATGCAAAGCTAGAATGAGATGTGGGAGGGAGGAGTACTATCAGAAGTGGTAGAAGATGTAGAAGGAACTATAACAGTAGGTGGAATAGAAGAAGAGTCATGATGTATACTTGACTGAGTATCAATGCCTAATAAGTAATCAATGATAGAGTCATCTAAAGCATCTGGTGGCATATCAAGAAGAAGGACCACAAGTGAATGGATGGCATGGTGTACAATGAGTGAATGCAATAGGGTCATCAATGAGGCAGATACCTATAGGAGAATCTACAAGACTAGTTGGCACATGTTGTTGGCCCTTCAAAAGTGCCTATTGAGTATGATCGGGTGTAGCCATTGGGGTACTATATAAAGCTTTGAGTTCAGCTATGGTGGCCTCATCATAAATAGGATTGACACTAAAATGAGACATGATGGGAAAAGAAGAGGAACTATGCTTAACCACTAAGGTATTGAAAAGGATCCAAAGGAAAAGTATTCTAAAAGTAGGGTTCACCAAAATGATTAACTAAAATATTATATTTATTTTATGAGTTAATCTAAATAGAAACAAAATGAAATACTAAAATGTTGAATCTAAATATTTTATTTTATTGTTTGAATGTATTGGAATAATGAAAATAAAAGGGATATGGTACTAACCTGAAATTGACTTACCTCGTTGTGTGCTGGACTGAAACAGGTTGATGTGCAGACTGGGCAGGATGTGACTGGACAGCTTTAGGGAATGGCAAAAGTTGATAATCTGACTGGACTGGGGCACCTGGGTAGGATACTGGGGCACCCTGGTCTATGATCTGGGTGTTGTAGTCTGCAGAAAAGCTCAGGATCTGAATCTGATAGTGTCGTAAGGTCTTCACAATATCTTTGTCTTTGTCACACAATTGTCGCAATACCTTCGCTTATGTCATTGTAAATGTAATGTGAAGATCCACCTGCAAAACCCTATTCAAAGCATCAAATTCTAAAAAATAAAAATGCATATGAATAGGTTGGATTGACCTTAGCTACCACAATGGTGGACTTACAACTAAGCATTGCACTACATTCCAGACCCCATGTAGTTCTGTGTGTGTGTGTGTGTAATTTTGTGCCTAGGATGCCCTAGCGCCAATGACACAGAAGTAGGGGGCAATAACTAGATGTAAAAATGTAAATGGTGGATGGAATAGAAAGAATACAACCCTTTCCCCCTATGCTTGTGTGATGCAGATGTAGAAGATGCCCAAATGTAGTCCCTTGCCTTAGTAGATAGCCTCCCTTGATAGTAAGATGTCCACCCATAATGTAGTGAGTATATTATGTTTATATAGGGATCTCTTTTTCAAATTTCGACACTAATGACCTGAAATTCCAACTACTACCTATAGGAATGCATAGGGAAACAACAAAGACTGACATCAAACAAAAAAATTAGAACCACAAGTTATGGAAACAAGGGCACCTAAAATCATGGACTGGGGCCCCGGGTGCCCCAGTGCTACCCTAGGTGCCCTAGTGTAGGACTGGAGATGAAAATCAAGAAAATTATGACACCTGAGACTCCCTAAAAGATGCCCAAAACTGTATAGACAACTGATGACTGTACCAGACAAATAACCATGATGATCGACTAACTGACGACATGACTGGGGGATGAGTCATTAGTGAATACTTTTATTACGTGAGATCCATATACAAAATAACATACTTGGCGGTATAAATGTAATAGTAAGTGGCGGTAGATCTTGTAGACATTCATATGTAAGTTTTATTTTGCAAATAAGGGTTTTTAATATTGATATATTTGGAATATTTTAGTATCCTTTTGCAATGTGCATCATTATGCAAAACAGAGGGCTCCATAAGATTCTAAAGGTGGAAAAAACCTACAAAGCAGTGTAAACTCGACCATTAATGAAAAAATTTGTTTTTTAAGTTTTTTTGGTTTTGTAGAGGTGGATGCACATACTGATCCTCTTAGGAATCTATGCTGGCATGACAAAAAGTGTAGAAAATTAGTTTCTGGGTTTTTGAGTTCGCTAATGTATTTTTTTCCTTTTTTTACAGAGATCCTATTTGGTGAGAATATGAAGTTTTCCATAAAAATCCTTAGCCCTTGGTCATATGGTATGGTCATACGAGGGCTTAAGCTTGTGATCCCTACTAGTAGGTGTTTAAGTCCAAGGTGCAATTATAAAGTACCTCGAGGATGTGAAGAAAAAGGTGCAATACTTGGAGACTATGATTCATGTTATGGAGGAGATGAATTTGGTGGTTAGGAATGGTATGATCGACAACATCGAAGCCATGAAAAAAATATGCATGGTCCAAAAGAATATTAGGGGGGAAATCAATGGTCTAGATAAAAATTTTCGGGATATGAGGGTTCGTTTGGAAGTAGTTTCAAAGGAGCAGAGGAAAAGAAAATATTCTAGCATCACCAGCTCTGATGAAGAAGAGGAGGATGAGGAAGATATAAAGGAGGATGTTGTGGGAGAAGAAAAGTTGGAGCCACCCTAGAAGAAGCTTCAACTCAAGCACAGTAAGGAGATAGAGACCACATAGGCCAAACCCTCCAAAAATCAAAAGGAAAACTAATGGTGTTATCCCTGAACTTTCAAAGGTCTTTGGGTGAGTTGTCTCTATTTTTTGGTTTTGTTATGTAGTTTTTGTTTCTCTAGCTGGTTAGTTTTCTAGACCTTGATGTTTTGGAGTTAAGCTTGTTTAACTCTTTTTTGGTCCTGGTCATCTTTTTGTTTTAGTCTGTGAGCTTCCATGTTGTTATCTTTTTGTACTGACCTTTGGGAGTTGATCCCTGTTTTTTACCTAATCTAATAAAAAATTATAAAGTGCCAAATCTGGGGGGCCTTGTTGTATTTCTTGATTCTTTCAATTTTTGTGGATTTTGAGAATGACATCTTTATCTACTTATGAATTAGATCAAATTTAATGAATAACAACACATAATTACTAAACATGGAAACAAGGAATGGAAAAAATCATTAAACACAAAGGATTATGGAAATTAACTTCTTTAGAAGTACAAGTTTTCACTAGATAATATGAGAAATGTTAGTACCAAATTAAATTTGATGAGTGTATGGGTTTGATAGGAAGTTATGTAAGTGATAGTATTTTGTTTCATTTACAAAAATGTGACTTTCCTATAAAAATATGGGAGAAATTGGAGAACTTATTCTGTAAGGTGGATCACATGAGATTCATGCAACTTGAAATTGATATTACTTCTCTTAGTCTCTAATATTCTCCATCAATTATATATTATCTTACTAATTTTAGGAATTTTTTTACACAATTGAAGGGGAGTGGAAGAGATAAGAAAGATGAAAAGTGTGTTCACCTAATTCTATCCAGGTTGAGAGGTCCATTCAAAATATTTTCTTCTACCTTTTTCTCTAGCATGGATGCATTAGGTGGCACATTCCAAATTTCCACCTTAGAAATATTTTGTGAAATATTTACTAGGGAATAATCCAAAATGTCTAAGCTTGATTCTTCCACCTCTCACAAGGCATTAGTAGCATATAATCCGAAGGGAAAGGGAAAACCAAAAATTAAATCCAATTTCATTCCTTCTCTAATATCCATCTCAAAATACTCCTAAACCCAAAGAAAAAAACTCTAAATCCAAAAATTCTTCTAAATTCTAGAATATTTCTATCCTTTCATGCTTTTTTGTGGGGGTAGTGGTCATGAAAAACCTAGGTATTGGAAGTGAATACAAGCCTTAGAGGTTGTAATAAAAAACATAAGATTTTTATCTCCACTCCACCTCCTTTTAATGAGCATGGAAAAGCACTTAATTTTTTCAGGAGATCTCAGTCAACAATTACAGATAGTTGGGTTATAGATTCTGGTGCTTCTCATCACATGACTTCTTCCAAGGAGTCTTTTATATCTCTAGGTTTGAGTTGTACTTCAAAAATTGAGGTTATATATTCTTAATTTCTTTCTGTTAAGAGAAAAGGTGACATACACATTAATGGTGGAAGTATCCAAGATGTACTATATGTTCCTAACATCACTACAAATTTTCTTTCTATATATCAATTTTTTCATTCTGTTCAAGGAAAAATAGTGAATTTTACACCACAATGGGAATAATTACAAACCTTGTTGGAGAATCATTTACTTGTTTCTCAAAGTATTATTTATCATGGTTCTAGACTATATCACTTTTAGGGTTTTGATGACACTTCCTCCATAGGGACAAGATTGGTTTCTCATGCAGATTAAGATAGTAAGCTTTGGCTTGAGAGATTTGGACATCTCAATTATAGATATTTGAAGTATTTGAGCACTCATGGTATGGTTTATGTTCTTCTTAGAGTTCCTTGTCTTGAGGGAACTTATCGTAGCTATGCATTAGGGAAACCACAACAAGATCCATTCCCTAATAATTTGTCCAATGAAGCTTCTTCAGTACTTGATATTGTGCATAGTGACTTGATGGTTTTTCCTACACTCTCTTTTAAGGGAGATAAGTATGCACTTACCTTTATTGATAATTTCTTGAGGCATACTTGGGTTTATTTTCTCAAGTACAAAAGTGATTTTTTTTCAAACTTTAGAGTCTTTAAGGCTTTGGTAAAGAAACAATATTCTAGTTGCATAAAGAACCTTCACAATGATAACGAGGGAGGAGTACTTCAACAAATAATTTTCTATTTTTTTTTTAAATCATAGCATTATTCACCAACATATTATTCCTCATACTCCACAACAGAATGGCTTAGCATAACGAAAGAACCAAAATTAGAAGGAAATGAATAAGTGCATGATGAACTCTAGATATTTACCTCCTATATACTGGTTAGAAGTAGTTAACTATGATAACTACATTTAGAATCACACACCACATAAAGAACTTGAGCATTTGAATCCAGAGGAAGGTTTCTTGGTCCAAAACTAAGCCCGATGTCTCATTTTTTCAAGTATTTGGGAGCCATGCTTGGGCCTTTATGCCAAAGAAGAAAAATAAAGCCTTGGATAAGAAGAGTAAACCCTTTATTTTTTTAGGGTATTGTGAGGACATGAGAGCTTATCGAATTTTAGATCCTGATACTCATGAGGTTATTTTTCAAACACATAATCAATTTGATGAGCGCTTCTCTCCTCATGATTCTTCATTTTCTTCCATGTCTGCTTATTATTCCTTTATCTCATCTTGAGGATCCCTTCTTTGAGGAGGTTGATGATGAGGTTATGGATGCCAATGAGGATCCTATTCCAACTGATGTTGTCACTATGCCTAAGTGGTCTCGTACCACAATTTCTGAGGCAACTCCTTTCATACAGGATCTTCCACCCACTAGGAATCATCATGCAAATTATATAGGTTCTCAAAGTTTTTATTAGGTAGTTTTTTAGGATCCACAATATTTTTCATAGGCTCATGGGATACATGAGTGGGATGATGCGATGGGAGATGAGTGTTATTAGTTTATGAAAAATAATACTTGGAATTTGGTATCTCTTCCTGAAGGAAGAAATATTATTAGGTGTAATTGGGTATACCAAACCAAATACGTAGCTGATGGGTCCATTGAAAAGTATAAGGATCATCTTGTTACAAAGGTTTTTTCACAAGTTAAAGGTATTGATTACTCTGAGACTTTTTCACCTGTTACCAAGATGGATTCTATATGCCTTATACTTGCTATTTCTGCATCACATGGGTGTCCTGTATACCAGATGATCATGAAGAATGCCTTCTTACATGGATATTTATAGGAGGAAATACACATGGAGAAACTCATTGGACTTGTTCATGACTCTTCTCTTGTTTTTAGACTCTGAAGGTATCTCTACGGTTTCAAACAGGCCCCTCGGGATTGGTATGAGAAGATGGATTCTTTTCTTCTCTCTATTGGTTTTGTTCACTGTCACTTTGATCCTACAATATATCTCGAGCATGTTGGTGAGGATATTATGATACTTGTTTTGTATGTTGATGATCTTCTACTTACTGGTAGTTCTTATTACCACATTTAGACTATTCAGAGGACTATTTCAATGAAAGATATTGGGTTATTGCATTATTTCCTTAGTTAGCAAATTTCTCAAACAAATTAAGGGATTATTTTGAGTCACTAAAAGTACACCCATGATCTTATTCAACGTTTTGATATGGATGATTGCAAACCAAGTCCATCTCCTTTTCATTTTGGGGTTACTCTTACTTCCACATTTACCACTCTACTTTGTAATCTTACCTTTTATAGGTAGTTGGTTATAAGTATCATGTACTTGACCCATAATTTATGTGATATTTCATTTTTTGTAGGTTTTGTATCTCAGTTTACACATTATCCTCATAATAGTCACTAGCAAGCTACTAAACATATTCTATGTTATTTGT
Organism: Taxus chinensis; assembly: GCA_019776745.2. Classification (NCBI taxonomy): domain Eukaryota; kingdom Viridiplantae; phylum Streptophyta; class Pinopsida; order Cupressales; family Taxaceae; genus Taxus; species Taxus chinensis. The sequence continues at coordinate 116,019 of JAHRHJ020003762.1, forward strand.
AGGGCACTTACCACTTTGGACTACACTACACTAGGGGTTCTACTCAGTTGGTTGGAAATACTGATTCAAATTGGGTAGGTTCTATTGGTGACTCACGTTCCACTTATAGCTACCTTTTTTGTCTTGGTTATTATCTAGTTACTTGGGCATGCCAAAAGTAACAGGATATTACACTTTCATCTTCAGAGGAAGAGTACAAGACACCAGTTACAGTGAGTCAACAAATTATTTTTCTTTGATAGATTTGAAATATTTTAGATTCCCACAGGATTCAGCAAATTTACTTTGGTGTGACAACCAAAGTGTAGTTCACATTTCTCACAACCCTATTGAGCACCAATGGACCAATCATATTTAGATTCACATACACTTCATTCGTCAGCACATTCAAGATGGAGTTATTTATTTGGAGTACATTATTACTCAACATCAGTTTTCTAATATATTTATGAATCCTTTTGCATCATATTATCACCTTGAGTTACGTGGCATGCTTGGGGTTTCATAAGATGTTATTGGGATTTTTTTGTGAGAACATATTCCTTCTTCTTCTTCTTTCTCTTTCCTTCCAGTAGGATTTTTTCCTACTTTTGGTTCGAGATTTCTTTATGGATATATATTGTACATTAGTACCTAATCAAGACTTGTTATCAAGGCTCATATTTTCAATATGTCACTTTATTTTGGGCCCCTAGCTTCACTTGAGGGGGTGTTAGAGTAGTTTGTTTACCTTAGCTCGTGTTCACCTAGGTATTATTTACCATCTCTTTTATTTATCCTCACCCAATTATGTGTGGATATTTATTTTATCTTATTTAGATATTAGAAGGATATTATCTAGTTAAACTAGGTATAGTTCTTTCCTTGATCTATAGTCTTGACTAGTTCTTTGTTTTCTAGTTCTTTCCTAGATATATGGTCTTGACTAGTTCTTTGTTGTCTAGTTATTTCCTTAATTTATGGCTTCATCTATGGCCTTGACTAGTTCTTAAATTGATCTTACTTTCCTATATAAGCAAGGCCCCTTCTCATTTTACTACATAGAGTTCCATAATAATATATGATATTGTTGGTCATTTGTTTGTAAAGGTTTTTGTAAAGTTATTATCACGAATTTCTTTCAGCTTATTGAGTGTGTTGTTTTATTAGAATCTATGTTCTTTGTGGCTTGGAAATATTTGTTTATCATTCCTTTTAGTGGTCATATTATTAGCTTCTTATAGTAAATAAGTACAATTTCCAAGCATCTTTCATTTCCTTTATATAAATTATATACATTAGTTGTTGGAAGGAATATACATAAAAATAAATCATATGAATTATGCCACCAAATATCGTGTTATGTAGGACTTGGAACACAACATAGTAAATGATCCATATTATAAAGATGTATATCCTAACCCACAAGATTACAATATTGCTTCTTAAAGTAATAAATTTTTCTTCCATGCTCCAACATGTCTCAATAAACATAACACAATCTAAAACTAATTCTGAGGGATTGGATGACTTTGAGAGTGAATCTACCAAATAGCAAGAACAATAAGCTTCATTATTTGTATTTACTATTCCTAATGCAAGGATAGTAATGGATAAAAAAGGACTTGTTTGCAATAAACAACTAATAAACATACATATGCCATTGAAAGGAAACATATCTATTTATCTCTAATCAATGAATACACCATACAGGGATCGTTTTGTATGGAATTTCTTAAATTATTATCCATAGGTGATGTTATGTTCAAACCAAGACACATTAAATAAGTTTAATTGCATGAATATGCTTAACACTCAATGCATAGTACCATGATAATAGATTTAGAACCCATCTAAGATTCTATTACGTTTGTTAAATCTTATTGTGCATCATCATATTTAGTCAAAATATGTAGTGTTCATGAATAATCATATAGTAGCCATTGAGGACTTAGGCTTCAAACTTGAATACTTTCCTTATGGAAACATAACAGAGAACCTCATGTGTTGTGGTTCAAGAATTAATTAAAGAAAGTCAATTTGGGCCAACTGAAGGAATGAAATAACACATGCGATCTTGTAAGTTGTTTTCCCTAATTTATTATTCACACTCATAGTTATATAAACCAAATGTCCTAACGTATACCAGGCTATTCCAGGAAAAAAAAATCATTCAAAATACTCAAGGACATGAATGAAGAATAGAAATTATTATCATTAATTGACTTGCATATATAATTTTTTTAATTTTTAAATGCTTTTAACCAGAGCTATGAACCAGAGGGTTGACGGGACCCCACCCAAAACAAAAGAAAAAAACCAAGAAAAAAATAGCAGAACATCCAAAAACACCGACAACACGACAAAGAACACCGTACACAACCAACAAGACACCTCCAAACAAGATGATCCAGCAACGGAAACCTCCACACCCCTCACGCTTTACCACCCCAAATGAGGATCAAGCTAGAGGGGCGAAAGAGATGAAAAAAGGAAAAAAGCCACCAAAAGACCAGATATAAGGAAGAAAAACCCCTCCAAGCCAGACGCCACACACAACCAATAGAAAGAGAAAAACCAAGCGAACACCCCAAGGCCGAGGCATTCCTAGCAATGACAGGGGCTAGAATTACTCAAAATCGCAAACATCAATGAGGGGAAACCCCCACCAGCACAACACCATGCAGCCAAGAGACGACGACATCACCAAAGATCGCCGCACCAGCAAATGGCCCACCACCAACCAACGACCCACCATTAGTGTGAAACCAAACACAAATTGATGAGGATGTTACCACCAACACTCACCCATGACAACCGAGCCACCCAAGAATCACAAACATCCGTAAAATATCTGAGCCGATTGAATCTACTAATTCTCATTCATGATCTGAAGAGGATTCAAACCCTTAAAAAACCCCAAAGACAAAGTTTCTTCCTGATTCTACGCTTGGGGAACAAGGATGGTAGATCCATGTGCAGGAAGAAAAATGAAAACAAAAAATGACTTCCTCCAGACAGTATGATCAAAGTCGGCTCAAAAAAATGTAACCCTGTCGCACCAAAACCCCTCCAAGAAAACAAACTGGCAAGGATCCAACCAGGAGACATGGAGGCCGACCTGCACAACAAACACATCTACACAAGAAGAAAACCACTGACCAGGTTCGAACCAACACCCATATCTGAGTAGATCTTCTTTGTGGAACCGCAGACAAGAACATAATCAGGATTATTCAAGGCTTCAGGTAGAGCAAGGTCTTGTATCTCTTTCACCTTTGCTGAAAGGACCTCCTCACCCGACGGAACCACAAAAGACTGAGAAACCCCTTCTAACTGAAGCACAACCTCCTCCTCTTTTGGTGAACGGTGAAAGGAGGAATAAAACTAAATGAAGGTAGACACTAACCCCTCGATCGGAAATAGAGAAACCAAAACAGGACTAGAAACACTTGTGAAAGCAACCAGAAAAGCTTTCACATCCTGACTTAAGAGGAATCCAATGGATTGGTTAGCTTCCTTAAGAAACCTAGTGGACAAACTCTCCTTAAGGGGACTGGAGTGAGAAACCAGTCCTTCCATGCAACGCTTCACCAGACGAGAACATAGCAGTTCCAACTTTACCACTATGTTAAGCACCTTTTCCCTCTCCCATCGCTCAACGCTAAGGCCATTGTATGCCCACAAAGCTTCATTGACCCAAAAACCTAGTGCCTCCATCGAAAAAAAAATCAGATACCCTTTCATTGACTTTCATATATTTAAATGTATCATAGATTCAAAATTTTCCAGGAGGCTCCAGCATTGCACTGCCACCTCACTGCCACCTCAGCGCCACGTGGACGACCCGCGTCAGCGAAGATATCGAAAAAGTCGGATTAATTGCATGGGACCAAGTGTTGTCCACTCGCCGCGCCAGTTGTAGTCCGGGCTACCGCCATGCATTGAATGCTCACCCACCAGCCGTTAATGTGGGCGGGTAGGTTTATTGAGATGGTCACCGCCAATCCTGAACCGCATTTCGTGGGAAATGGAGAGGGAGGTCGTTCGGTCTGGTTTTTCGCCTGTTCTGTGGCAGAGCTCGAGCGACCATTCGTGGTGTCTTGTAGACCGGTGGGTGCGTGCGTTTTCTCCACTCCTGATCGACTTCGTCCTCGGCATTGGCTCGGCCTGCTAAGAAGAGGAAGAAAAGAAAAGGACA
>JAHRHJ020003763.1:0-120102 GCA_019776745.2 Taxus chinensis
AACCCTAATGTGTAAGAGAAGGTTAAGAAGTCCTTAGCTGATTCGACGAAGGTGTGGGACTGTGTCATAGTGTAAACCATGTAATCAAGAGGAGGAAACAACCACACATAAGCCTAATAAAGTATGGATCTGAGCTTGCTAACTGGACTGAGGAGCCTAGAAAGGGATAGGGGCATCTGTGGGCACCCTGGTCTAAGATTTGGGGGCCCTGGTCTATGGAAATGGTTAAAAAACCTCCTCTAGAGTGTCACTGGATGTTCTCCTATGTTCACTTCATGTTGCATTAATGTCGACGAACTGTACTAGATGTCATTATAAATAGGTGATGGAAGAATCACCTACAAAACCCTAGATAAAAAATCAAAACCCTAAAAAATAAAGATGCATATGAAAGGGTCACACTATCCTCAGCTAGCCAGAATGTTTGACTTACTAATTGATCACTGCACTACATCTCAAACCTAATGTAGTTCTAGGTGTGTATGTGCAAAATTGTGCCCGAGGTTTCTCTTCATGTCAGTCACACTTTTTGAAGTAGTGAGAAAATAACTAGATGTAGAATGTAGTAAATGTGTGCATGGAATAAAATAAACTCCCCTCCGATGAAGTGTGATGCAAATTAATTGGCCTTGTGTACCTTGTGGTGGAGCTAGATGGATGCAAATGTAGCTTTAGATGCCTTTGATGGATGCAACTATAGATGGTGATAGTAGATGCTTAGTGCTTGGTCCCTCATTATGGTCACATAAATTTATATTTATATGGTTCTCTTGTTCTAATTTTGTAATTAACCCCGAAAATGCCAACCACCAAAAATATAGAAAGCTCAAATGGCTAGAAAGTGCCCAAAAGATGAGAGTAAAGTGCAAAGAGGATCAGGGCATGCCCAGAAGGGGACCTAGGGTGCTTGGGGTGTCCTAATCCTAGCTGGGCACCCCAGTCAGAAATAGGAAAAACATAGAATGGAAATACAGACTATGAAATTGTAGGTGTAAGATTGAAAATATGATAGAAAGAAATGTAAAAATGGCCAAAGACATGGGTTGATTATTACTCTTTTCACTTAAAAACCATATGAATAGTAGCATGAGACTGAGACTAAATAATGACTCAAAGTGTGTGATTTTGTGTGTATATTTTCCCCCACTTTATGTTGGTGAGTAGAAATGCTTGGTAACATAAAGTAGATAGAGATGTGCACCTTATAATCCATGTAGAGTGTTGTAGCAAATGTGTTGAAGGAATAGACAAAGCGTGGAGTGAAAAAAGATGAAGTGTGAAGACTAAATATGCAAAAGTGTAAAAGTGAGATGAGAGTGAACCTAGGGTGGAAGTGCTTGTGTAGATGTCCAATGTATCTAGTGTACCTGGATGTTAGTATCATGTGTGTGATTGTACCTCGTCATGCGTTATTTTTGTTGACTGCTTGCTTTTAACATACAATACGGACCTTGAAAAGATATAAGATGATTAAGTATGTCAAATATGCACATGTATATATGTAAGATAAGAAATGATAACATGTAAAAATATTTAAAAATGAAAATAAAAAAGGAACATGTGAACCTGATCTGTGATGAGAACAAAAGGGTGTAGAAAGGATATGCTATAAGTATTGCTAAGTGAGTGAAGTTTTTGGGTGATCTCACGCAACTATGGCCGAATAAGTGTAGGGAGAAAGTTGTGTTATTCTCTAACCTGTAACTTCTTCACTGAGAATTGGTGAAGAGATCTTTTGTACTACCTAGTTTTTTGGGTGATCTGATGCCACTAGTCAAAGAAGTGTAGGGAGGAAATTCTGATGTTCCTCTAACCTATAACTTCTCCCTAGAATTCTAAGGACAATCTACCCTATAAAATGCACATTGTATATGGGGTTTGTAGACTGGTCTGAAGCCACTCATTGTATAACCCACTCTATGATGGAAAAAAACCAAATATTGAACTGTACCGATACTATGTGTAGTGTGTGTAAACCCAATTGATCCCCCCCTCTTTCGATGCGAGTCCATATGACGTCAGAAATAGGAGAATGTGTCCCCAAAAGAGTAACTGCCCGTGTAACTCAAAATGTTCCCTACAGGGGGAAGGGAATGTTCTTGGTAAAGACCAAGGCACACATAAACAAGTGGCTAGAAACAAGTGTTAGTACGAACAAGCATGCATATAGAAAATGCAAGTGTAAGCCAAACAAACAATGTGTAAGCTAGAAGCATAGAAAAAAAATGTAAACACCCAAGAAAAATATAATGTAGGCCACAAACGGTAGGTTGAAAACACGGGACACCACTCACACTGTCACAAGACACTCAAGGCCCTCATGGCCACAAACAAACAAGTGTGCACAATAGACAAAGGGAAAATCCCACAAACAAATAACAAGCAATAACAGACAATGTAACAAAACAAGTATGGAAGTACAAATATCCCTACATAACAAATGTCACACATGAAGCACCCATTAGCATGTTAGAAAATAAAAGTATGTCAAAGCATGTATAACCTGATAAAGTAGTGTGCTATGAACAAAAATGAAACAATAGCACTTGTAGTGTGCGAAAGTGAATGCCCCCAATAGGAAGTATATCAAGCATTGGTGTTACGTGTAGAAACTTTGTATCTGTGATCATAACTAGAAAAGGAAGTGAATGTGTATGTGTGTATGGTAAAAATAATGACATACCAAGATATCTATCTAACATGTGTAGTAAAGTGAACATGTGAAAAAAAGTGCAAACAAGAGTAAATGTAACCATAAAATGCAGTATGTTGTGGATGGATGGAATGGAATGTAGTGTGGATGATAGGAGCCACATGCTCCCTAAGTGAATGGAATCGTATGCAAGTGAGGTTCAATTAGTTATGCCCCCTCAGTAGTCAAGAATGAACAGTAAACGAGAGTGTGTCATCGGGAAATGGTCGAACTATGTGTTGTGTGTAGCATGTTATGATGAATGTGTGGTGATGGTGATGTGAGATAGAGATGAGACTGTGCATGACCATGTTTTCCTAAAGCGTATATCACAACAAGATGAATAGAAGGAGTGGTGATTTAGCCTAAAGCATATACCACTAAACAATGTAAGTGAAAGTGATGATGTAGCCTATCACGAGATGATGTTAGAAGAAAGTGACCATATAGCCTAACCGTATATCACTAATACCTAGGAATGTCACATGATAAAAAGTAATGGAATGATGAATGTAAATGTGATGAGGTCCATTTTTGATGTATACCCTCAATAGTCTAGTATGGACCTGTGAGACTAGAGTGCATCATAGGGTAGTGAGTGCAATGCGTAGAAGTAGAATATACAAAATGTGTATATGTGATGATAAAGTGTATGATGTAATGCATATATGTAGATGACCTAAGATGTGTAGATGGGTAGATGTATAGATGTAATGTAAGATGTATGTATAAGGTGTAAAACACAAATAGTAACGTGATATTATAATGCACTAGTGATGGTATGTGTAGGATGGTGTAGTGTGTATGTATGCAAAATGTAAATGTATGAATACACATGATGTATAGCCTGTAATAGTGTGTAATATGTAGATGATGTAGAACAAAGTGATGATATGCAATGCCTAATGTGTAATGACTAATGTGCAGTGTGTGGGGTTCATGTGTAGAGAATGCCCTCAACAATCAAGTGTGGACCAAAGCACAAGAGTGTATCATGTATCATTGGGAATAAGGAAATTCTAAGGTGTAGATGAACGATGCCTATGCTAAGGATGATAATGTGATGTGAAGTTATAGTAGGATGGTGGGGGCAGAAGTGTGTGAATCTCATGCCCCCCAAGTGCATGTGAGTGAATGAACTAACCAATGAAAGTGAAGGATGAAGGTCCCTCATCTGATGCTGGTGGTGATGAAAGCATATGACCATGTTCTAGTAGTGGTGGTATAGTAGATAGGTCATTGTTACGTAGGTGAGTGAAGTCTATGTGCATGTGATGGGTGAATATATGACGAGCACGTAGGTGAAACATTTGTAGGTGATGGAGACCGATGAGAATTTGAGCGCAGAGGTGATGGAGACCCACGTGGAATAAAATAAAATGAGGTGGTGACCTATGTCGAGATGTAGTAACTATGTGAGGAATGGGCCTATGCCTATGTGTAGGACTAGTAGAGTGTGAGGCCACATAGATGGTGTGTGAGTAGTGAACTAGGAGTATATTAACTTTAAGTAACATAGGATGGTAATGTACTAGATGCCGTAGGAGATGCATTGACCAACGCTCTAGGAGATGATGACCATAGTGTATATGGAGGTACACTAGTCGATAGAAACAACTTGATTTGTATGAATGAATTTTAGTCACAAATGATTCATAGAGATGATAGACTGAGACCTATGAATCCAATTGAGGCCTAAGATCATGTCACAACCATTGATCTGCTTGTCTGATAAGGAAGGGTACAAGCATAGTAAGAGGTCCTACCAGTAACATGAAGGTTGACGACACCATATGAATTGTTCATCAGATATGAGATTTGTGAATAGTGGATAACTGATAGCATCATGAAAGTGGAATAGAACATGTGCTAATGGGCCATGATGGATCAACCTTAGTATTATTGATGGAGATTTCTCCAATAGAAGCATTAATATTTAAGTGATTAGAAGTAAAACTTTCATGATAGTCATGGTTAGATAAATATGTGATTGGTGGAGAAGTGTCAGTATGTGCAACTAAAAATTCAAGAGCCCCAGAATGCAGGAGGAGGCACTACGTGATATACATAGTTAGCCAGTGAATCAGTCATTTTTCTATCATGTTTAGGTAGAGGGTTGTTAAATATTTTGAGCTTATGATTTTCATTGACAGGTGGAGAAATCTGTAGGTTCTGAAAGCTCAATTTTACCACTATCAATCAAACCTTAAATGAGAAATCAAAGCTGGAAACAATGATTGGTGGAGTGTCCTATGCACTAATGATAGTCACAATGGGAATTTTCATTGAAATTGTGTCCTTTTGGTCGAGATGGATCTATTTGTAGCGGTGAAGGTAGTGTGATGAGGTTACTATTGACAAGTTGCGGTAGCAAAATATACGAAAGTATACTAAATTTAGTGAATATACACTGATGTGGTTGTGATTGAAGCTCCTTAGTTGTAGATACTGCGTTGACAATAAATTTTGGTGTTGTTGGTTTAGTTGTAGATGGTTTAAATGTTGACTTATTTTGAAAATGCGTAGAGGATGATGCTTTCTCTTGGTATTTAAGCTTTCCTATAGCTAAGATCTTGGTTTCACGAAGCTTAAGAGTATGAAAAATTTGATCGAAATAAGGAGAGGTCTCAAAGAGAACACTCTCCTAGAGAGGGGGTAAGAGACTCTGAATGAACAAGTCTGAAGCTTAGCATTCCCAAGCACATTTGACATCTTAGCTAAGTTTATTTTTGTAACACAAGACATAATCTGCAAAATGTTAATTAGATCATTGTTTAAATTGTGCAAGTTGGGCATAAGAGATCTTAGAGGCGATATTGATAGAGAAGTGAGTGAGAAAAGCATCCGCTAGATGTGTGAAAGATATTACGGAATGGACAGATAGGTCATAAAACCAACCCATCGTCATAATCTTGTAAACTATGAAGGAAAAAGCTTAGTGAGTATGGTATGATCATCCGCATAATTCTAAGTCATGCTACATGAAAAGCTTGGAGATGCTCTTATAGGTCACCATGGCCATTTAAAGATGGGAAACTTGGGACGGATGAAATTAGGTGGTAATGGATAGGAAGATATATTAGGTGCAAAAGGAGTATGCAACAGTGAAGTAGAGTCTAAAGATGACGAGGTCGGGGTTCATTTTAAGAGACCTCTTGGAAATCAGAGGTGGAAAATACTTGACGAATATCCCCGGAACCGGTTTCACTGAAAGAATTTTTTTTTGGGGTTTGTGTGCAAATATTTCACCTGAAAAAAAGGTTAAGATGCACAACAAAAAATCTTATTTTACGTGTCTGTAGCCTCTACCCTCCTGTCATGCGTCAACAAATTCTCTTTCTCATGCGTCAACAAACTCTCATTGTCGCACGTCAACAAACTCTCTGTCGCACGCCTGTAGCCTCTGCCCTCTTTCCATGTGTCAAAAAAATCCCCTTGTCATGCATCAAAAAACTCTCCTTATCACGCTTTAGTGGAAATTTCTTGTCATGCATATGAGAATAATACTTGTCACCTAACTACAAATTTGATGAATATATATAAAACTACACTTTGTGTACTGGCCTCTGTTGCTTCACAAGTTTATTGTACTTGATAATAGATATGCCCCTAGGTGGTATGAGTGAAGTAGAAGTGTTCTACTTGGTGAATAATCTAGGGTTATATAGGGGATATATTTCAAGCGTAGGCGAAGCCGACCCCTAAAAAAAATTAAACTGTAATTTTTTAGGTGAACAGGTCACTGACCCGTGCCAAAAAGTTCACCTTTTCAAATTTTCCTAAAATGGAATATTCACCATATTAAGAATATTCACCACTAAATTATCCCTGCTGCAAAGGGATTTGCATTTAGAGCTAGCCTTTGGGACTACTTCTCCTCATACTAGTTGGATTGAAATGAAGGTTGTCTGTCTTAGGGTGAATGAACGGAATGGTATTGGTAGGAAATAGAAACAGAGACATAAATGGGTGCAGGTGGAGATATCTGAGCTGAATGTAAAGAGAAACTCCTCGGTATGGTTTTTTCTTTGGAAGAATTCATGAGCCATATCTTAGCATGAGTAAAAGAATCTATTGACATACGAAAGATGAAGGATGTATCACAGGCATGAAGTTATTATCGATATTCTTATAAGTGTATGAATTAATTGGTCTTGGTGAACAGTTAGTATCTTCAGTTGTAGGACTTTTTACCACCAATTGATTTGTCTATCTATCATGGTTGGAAAGATGAATGTCTAGGAGATGATCCAAGGGACTTCTTGGTTATAAGCTATAGAACTAGCAGTTACTAGCTACCCTGGTTTGGAAATCCTACAGGTGAATGATTAGGAAGGCTCGACTAATATTTAATAAGACCCAAAAAATTACAATATGAGTGACCAAAGAATACGATTTATATACATCAATAGAGGAAATGGTGGGATTAGAACCACCATGAGGTAAACAAATTATTTATAAGAATATATATATTCTAGTGTAACTAATGCATATAGTAGCAATATGAATAACTGACATGGCATGAAGTAATAAAATAGACATGATAACCAAGTTGGGGGGTAAGATTGAAATTATAAAACATTAATTATGCAAGAAGGGTCTATCATACTATATGGTAGTATGTAAGCTTGGATATTTTCAGAACATGATACAAAGGTGCATTTTTTATGGTCTCTATTTCTTCTATTCTTGTTTCAACAATATTATAGTTCTCTTTATTATGCTTGGTCCACTAGTTTTTTTGTGGACATCGGGTCTTTGTCTGGTTCACTATTATGTTGCACAAATGTGTGCAGCATAGGCAAGACACATTAATTTTTTGACAAACTTAAGCAATTATTACATGATATTTTAATGCAAAGAGCAAAAATATCCGTCAATTTCAAAACCAACACAAAGTTTTACATGGGAGAAACATCGACTAAATTCACTAGAACATATCAGGCCATAGTGTTAAGATCCTTTCCCCCTCAAAATTGTAATTAAATGTTCAAGACCATAATTGGCATTCCATGTGAACACATTTTTTTGAGTTATTTTTCAAATTGTTCACGTGCCTTTCTTGCGGCACAATTTGTGTACATGTTTATTAAGGTGCTTAAAACTACACCATATGAAAAAATATGCTTTTGATTATGATTTGATGGATGTACATACTCTTATGTAGCAACCTCAAAATATTATGCAAGGTACAAACCCACTAATGCAATCTCAGTCGTAAAATGTGGTAGCATATAGAGAAGGCATGAAAATTGTTTGACAAACTACAATATTCACTTACCATTGGATTGAGAATTACATATACTAAAGTTACAATTATCTTCAGCCATAATGCTCTGATCCTTTCATATTCACAATATAAAAGTAAATCCCCTTATTCCATCATTGATTTTGCTTGGATGAATGTATGTACCCTTATGTAACAACCTTGACATTGTATATGAAAAACTAATACAATGATTATATGATATCTCAATGCTAATGAGTGAACTAATTGTCATGAAATCTTAGTTTCTAAATGTGGCAGCTTAGAGAAGGCACGTGAATAATTTGAAAAAACTAAACTAATGATTTGATGCAACAATTGAAAAAATCCCTCAATTTCATAACCAACTTGAAAGCATGGGAGCAATGTCTACTAAAGTCATTAACTTATCAAGCCATCATAATATGTTCTTTGTTTCTTCAAAAAAAAAATTAAATGTCCTTCCATCATTACAATCTATGTGTCCACATTTTTTCAATCATTTCATGTGCCTTGTGTAGGATTTCACATTTTTGGGTGTCTATTTGGGTGTTTGTATCTACAACATTACAAATATCCACTTTCCATTATGTTTTGATGGATGAAATTTACCCTAATGTAGCATCCACAAAATATTACATAAGGTACATACCCTCTAATGTAATATTTATTACAAAGAGTGGTGAAAAAGAGAAGGGATGCATATTACATAATGTCATGAGACCTTTTAAAAAATAGTCTATTTTGGAAACTTCTAGCCCATTCCACTTCCCGTGGGAAAGGAGAAAGTGAAGAAGGGAAGTGTTTGTCAATGATTTTTAGTTATTTTTGTGAGTCATTTGCATTTTTATTTCATAGTTTCTCTCATAAGTCATGTCTAGATGGGTTGAAGAGGAAAAGCCAAAAGAAATCAATAATATGAGGTTGGTCATGGGGGAAAACTCCCAAATTGGTTTTAGCGTTGTTGAAAGGGTATAAAAGGTGTCGTTTGGACTCATTTGTGGATCATATTTTGTCATAAAATTGACTTTTCTTGGGTTTGGGTTGATTGCTTAAATTCCTTCCACTAAGGGGAAAAATCCTTTGGTGTGGCTATAAAAGGAGGAAGAAACATTTCCTCTCTAATTGAAGAACGAAAACTCTTCAATTGACTGTTCCTAGTGCTTCAAGAAGGTGGATATTATAGATTTTCAGCTAGGGTTTGATCCTATATGATTTTCAGCCCCTCTTCCACCTTGAGGAAGTGTTGGGTGGTTTCTAGGGCATGAATCAACTCAACTTAACCATCATTGCATTGTTTATATTTTTGGCAGCCAAAATCTACATTGTACTTCATTTTTTAGGCTTGGAATAATTATTTTCCAGCCATTTTGTAAGGGTGTACTCTATTGTCATTTATTTAATTTCCAAAAGGGGTTTAGAAGCTTCGTTCTTGGTTATTGTTGGCTCTAAAATATTTTTAAGTGTCCCTACATATTTTGAATGGTGTTAATGGGTGTAATTTTGATGAATTATTGCCTTTCCTTGCTATTGTTCTAAAAAATCAGACTGTTATTAACTGTTAAATTTTTAGTTGGTTGTTATAAAAATAAGATTTCTTTAAGTTTGGATTTGTACTATTTCCTTATTTCTTTAGTTTCAGCCCTAAAAAGGGACATTGAAAATTATTTGAAACCCTACAACATTCATGTAGTTGAACAATCATAGAATATGTAAAACACAATGATAGAAAAAGTGATATCTATTATTAGAAATTGGCCATGATGGCCATGTTTGCTTATTTATATTTGATGTGGATGGCATATGTGAATTTCTTCATCTCATAAAAATGTACTCAAAATTTGATAAGATATTTGCATATAATAAATGAATAAGTTGAATAATATGCAAAAGATAACACAATAAAAGAGATATTGGTGGGCCAAGATACCCAAATATTCAATATATTTAGAATATACCCTTAAGGTTAGGCAACATTTGTTCAAATTCTCCTTAACGAAGGAATAATTCCAGAGTACTCAATATAGGAATTCCACTTCGAGGGGGAAATCTCCAATATACCTTAGTGGGCCAAGATACCCAAATATTCAATATATTCAGAATATACCCTTAATGTAGGGCAACACCATAAATACTCCTTAATGAAGGAATAACTCCACGAACATCCCAATATATGACTTCAACTTCAAGGGGGACACCTCTAATATACTTCTACTAAGTAAAGACTTCAACCATGTGTGATGAATCATAATGATATTCATTTCCTTTATATAGGCATACATTACTATTAATGGATGGGTAACACCAAATCCCAATATAGGCCAACTCATTACTTAATATAACTAATTCCTTTGTGATCCCTTATATTATAATCATATAACTAAGGGAATGCGTGCCACATGTCTTCATCTCCATCAACTCATATACATTATAATATCATATCCCAAGTTACATAACATGTCATCCCTCCTTGACATGTTTCATTCCTGAAACATGAGAAGAAACAATGTAATGATTGTGCTTCAGATCATTACACACTTTTCGCTTTGTACTCAATCATCCAACCATCCATATTAAATATTATTGGGTAATACATAGTTAAAATTGGTTCCATAATTTTCTGCACTAATATTATTGCATCCATATCCATATTTGTTCTCTCCTTGGTATACATGCATAGCCATAGTAATTATTCTTGTGATTCTATGTCATATAATTGTTGTTTTATTGATTCCTTGTATAACCATAGTGATTGTTCCTCCAATTCCCTGTATAGCCATATAAATTTCTTCCCTCATGTTCCCTAACATTTCTTCCATGATTCTTGAACATCTCATTATGATGTGGGTGTCTATATGTTGCAACCTTTGTATCAACCTTATCAACCTTTTCCTCAACTTTATTTTCTCTTTTCTTCCACTTTGTTTTTTGATATTTATTTTTTCTCTTAAGTAAATGTATAATTATTTTCTTATTTTTCATCATATTATTCATGTTCTCCTTATGAATCATCATTATTCCCTATTTCACCATCTTCAAATTCAACCTCATGTTCCATCTTGACATTTCTTTTTTCCTTGCTAAGTGTGATATCATGCAAGGTCAGCCTTATTTCTATTGTACCATATCTTCATGAATTTATTTTGCAGATTAATATTAATTTTTCCCAAGGTCTCTAACCAATTAGATCCAAGAAAAATTATCCACACCATCTATATCTAAATCATAAAAATATGAATGCAAAATATTTATCCATAGAGAACTTTAAATCTTCAAAAACTTGAATTTTCTTACCATCCACAGTGAGCTTCCTTGATATTATTTTCCTAAACATGTAGTTGTTGAGATTCATCCACATTGATGAATTTATACTTGTTACTATGGTTGATGGAAACAGTTACCTTTTTCCTTTGAATGCACCCTTCAAATTGAAATATTGAAGCTTCCTTCTTTGGAGATGCACTATCTGGACTCTTATCTTGAACCATTGTCTATATCTTCTAAATCTATATAGCCTATTCATCATCAATATTTTATTCATTTTATTTTTCTTTTTCATATTCTTATTTGCAACATCCTCATTATGTACATCCTCTTCTTCTTCATCTTTTTCGACCCATCGATCTAAGAAAACCAATTCCATTTCTTCCCAAGACCAATATGGACTCTCTTGTTTCACTTGAGAACACCAAGTTCTTGCCGGACCATAAATCCAAAGATGAAAAATAAACCATGGGATTTCCTTTAAAAACATGTTCCTTGAATTGGATCCACCATTCTCTAGCATCAATCTTGCCACTTCCATAGAAATATCGTATCCCCATACTGCACACAAATTAGGGTTTCAAGAACAAATATTTTTTATCAATATTTGTATACCAATTTTAGATAGATGTTAATCCTCAAATCATTAAAATAAACTATACCATCTAATTAATTTTTGTGAGAATTTTGAAAATGTAAAAAAATGGAAATATTCAAAAAATTGTGGCCTTGTGGAGCAAATTTGGGAAAACCACTAAAATTGAAATAATTATCTCAAAAAATATCCAAATTTTCTGAAACTTTAGAAGGTTTCTCCTTTGAAACACATTTACCACATGCCAAAAATATTTCACTGAACAATTCATGATAATGTTGAAAATATAGATGAATCATTAAAATTAGGGTTTCAACCCTAAAATTAAAATATCTTTCACAAAACAGGTCCAAAAAATCTTAAATTTTGAGGGTAGCTTCCTTGAATTCTTTTCTACTTCTACAATATTTTTTTTGATACTCTCAATATATAGGTAAATCACTAAAATTAGGGTTTCACCCCACAAATTTCCTAAAGCAATGCTCTAATACCACTTGATAAGATATTTGCATATAATAAATTAATAAGTTGAATAATATGCAGAAGATAACACAAACAAGATATATTGGTGAGCCAAGATTCCTTAATATTCAATATATTCATAATAATACCCTTAAGGTAGGAAACACCATAAATACTCCTTAAGGAAGGAATAACCTCCATAATCTCCCAATATGGGAACTTCCATTTTAAGGGGGACACCTCCAATATACTTCTACCAAGTAGAAGAATCAAATCATACATGACATCTCATAATGATAATCATCTCCTTTATATAGGCATACATTATTCTTATTAGGTGGGTAACACTTAATCGCAATGTAGGCTGACTTATTACGCAATATAACTAATTCCTATGTGATCTTCCTCGAATATTATAAATATATAACTAAGTGGATGTGTGCCACATGTTGGCATCTCCATCAACCATATACATTATAATATCATATACAAAGGTATATAGCAAATGTAATGAACAGTTACACCAAAATATCAAGGCATTAATAAATTCCACTCACTAGGAACATATCATCCCACCACACTCCTCAATTAGGACTCTGGGCTGACAAACCTCCTTTGTTACCCTCTCCACTCTGTAAACCCCCTCTAGGAACTAGACTTTGGATTTTGGACTCTAGACTCTGGGCTAGTAGACCTCCTTGTCACCTACTTTGTGACTCGAACCTGGGTGGTTGCTATGATATCACTTGATAAGATACATATAATAATTGAATAAGTTGAATAATATGCAGAAGTTAACACACTACAAGCGATATTGATGCGCCAAGTTAAAAATAGAATAATACCCGTAAGGTAGGGTAATCAGCTCCATATGATATTACCTAAGGAAGAACACAATCTCCCAATATTGGGCCTTAATTTCACTTATGAGGAGGACACCTCCGATACACCTCTACTAAGTAGAAGACTCAAATCATACATGATGTCTCATAGTGATACTCATCTCCTTTATATAGACATGCATTACTCTTAATAGATGGGTAACACCTAATCCCAATGTAAGTTGACTCATTACCCTATATAACTAATTCTTATATGACCCTATATATTATAAACATATAACTTATGGGGATGTATGCCACATGATTCCATCTCCATCAACCATATACATTATACTATCATATCCCTAGGTATATAACAAATGTTTTATGTATTTACGTGGAAATTTCAACACACACACACAACACATTAAAAATTTAATGTATTATGGCATGTAAAAGTGGTGTCATCATATTGAAATCGACACCCAACATAAAAATGTAATAAAAATTACCATGTAGTTTAGAATGTTGAATTAGCAACCCAAAAGTTTTGATGTGAATTTGCACATTTTCCAATCCATGAGTAACTCTTTTAATATGGCATAAATATTTTAGTATAAATTAAAAAAAGTTTTTTACTCCTTGACAATGCTTCACTGTAATGTCCCATTTTTCGAATTAATCCAAAATATAAGAATTCTTTCCTTTCTTCTTTCTGGAGGCAAGAAAAGGATGAGCAAGGAAAGACCTCGGGTTATATTTCAATTTTCTTCATTCATATTTATGATTTTATTTATGTATTTCCCTTCCTAAATTGAACGATTGGGTTGGAGAGCTTTTAATAAGCTCAAAATGAAGGAATAAGCTACTAAGGAGGTTCGCTAGGGTTTGGAGAGCTCCTAAAGGAAAATTAGAAGATAAATGAAGCTTTATGAGGTTGGTCCTTCTAAATGACTTTTGACACCAAATGAATGATATAAAAGGAGACTTATGACTTCATTTTCATCAACTACTTTGTAAATTTATTCTATTTTGATCTTTGGGCTAATTGCTCTTAGTTCTTTCCACTTTTGGGTGAAAATCCAATTTTGTGACTCTTTCCAAGAGGGGTGAAAACCTTTCTTGTGGCTGGTTGGAGGACAAAAATCCTCCATTCTTGATTGAAGTGAAGTCATCTTGAAGACCATTTGCAGATTTGGGCATTGGAGGATAAAGGAAGATATCTACAAGTGTTTGCATGTATTTATGAGCCCTTCCTAGTTGGAGTGACTAGGATTTGTTAGCATTTAGGTGCCTTCTAGAGCATAAAAATCATATTTTCTTTCATATTTGGATTCCTCATAATTTATAAGGTTGGAAAAAATCATATTTTGTGGATTTTGGGGTTTGGAAACCCTTTGTTTCATAATTTCTTTGAGATGTACTTCTACTACAGTAAATTAATTTTTCCAGCTGTGTTTTCATTCAAGTTTCATGTTGGGAAGTGGTCTGAATACATCCTAAAATATCTATCTATATTTTTGGTTGGATGATTCTATGAGTTTCAAGTGATTTTCCTTCATTTTTGGACTATTGTTATAGAAATCAGACTGTTGATTTCCAGCTGTCATAAATTTTAGTTTGCTAGTCAAAAATCAAAGTTTAATAATATTGGGTTTTTTGCAATTTCCTTTTTTTTTTTTTTTCAGTTTCAGTCCCAAAAAGGGATATTACATTCACAGTGGTTGAAACACTCTTAAATATAAGAAAAGGTTGAAAAAACATAAACATTAGATTCTAAGAATATGAAGAGTATGATTGAATTTTGCAAGAAGAAAACTTATAAATGAAACCATCCAAATATAATGATAGAGGATATCAAAGTCCATTTTGATATAACATATGTATTGTGCGAGGATCATAGAGTGCATAATAATACAGTAAAAACAAATAGCAATGCTAAAAAAAGAAAATTTACTAAAATAAATAAACAAATAGCATGACCAACACATGAATTTATCACATTTTTCCTTAAAACCCCATATAAAACTTTGCCACTCTTATCTATTATTTGAATACATATATTTTTATTCTTATATACATTCTCTGTTTGAATAAAATTTAATTGAACCTAATAAAATTATACTAGCCAAGAAAACCGCTGGGTTTAAATTAAGATAAAGGTTTTTATTTGAGCACGACTATAAACTATAAAAGATAATTGGTTAATTTCCTTTTGGTTTAAGAAGATAAGTATGCATTCTACAATCTAACTACTTCATTATGTAAGGTAAGCCATAGTCTCTCTCCTCTAAAAATATTCAAATGTCAATTCTTAAGCTTGTATGTCATAAAATTTAACATGACATTGACAAACCTTGACAACACCTTTTTAAGAAAGATCACAATAAATAATAAGTGAATCTGCACATAATTTTGTTATTGGAATTTTTAGACTAATTAATCAATCATTTTCTTGTTATTATAGGTCCACAATACTATGGAGATAAATTTGTAAAAATTTTATATTGACACAAAGCTAGTTAGCTTCACTCTTGATTGGACATTATTTCTAGTATCCAACAAAGAGAATGATCTTTGATATAATCTTACCCTTGTATGTTCTCTTTATCTAATTTCCTAAAAAATTGTCAATTCTTATGACATTTAATCGTACAACTGATGTGCTACTTTAGTTTTTTGGTTTTTTTTGAAGTTGTGAAAGACCAAAAGTAATATTAGAGGGCTTTATGACTTCATACCTTAAATTTCTATATTCATGACTTTCAAAATGACTTATTGGTACTCCAAGGAGATTTATTCTTACACAAGTCATTAATTGACACTATTATTTCTTAGTTGTGACGATCAAATTTTCTAGTCTATATCACAATACTATCTTTGTTTCAAGACTATGGTAATGTTTTGTTAGCCTTGATCATTTTTATATTCTATTCTTTTTTCAGATTTAAAGTTTTCTTTATTTAGTAAGATTTAGTATTAAGGGCAATCTTTACATTGCAACTTAAATATTCCTTGGATCTTTTGGAAAATTCAAGAGGGATATAAGTTTGCACCTAACCATTTTGATTTTGGAGTTGTGTCATTTTGTTTGTACTTATCTGATTGTTGGGGCTACTTAATGTAGAGCATTAGTGGGCATCCTTATTTTCTTAGGTAGTAAATAGGCATCCTTATTGGCTTAGATAGTAAATGAATGAAACCGTGCTTGTGATGTCAACATTTTTATTAAATACATGCATGATGTTTTTGGTCATTAAAATGAAACAATGTACCATCCAGATATTTCAACTATTATTGTGTCTTACATATTTCAAGGTGTACTTATTACATAATGGTAAAATATTATTGTGGGGTGAGGTCACCATTTAAAAATACATACACTAACTTGGTGACATTATTTTAGGATGAGGTCGCTTTAAAAAAATACATATTTTAATTGGGTGACATAATTGTGGGGTGATGTCACCTTAAACAATCACTTAGTGTAGAAACCCTAAATTATACACTTGTTCTTAATTCTATTACAATACATCCTTTTTTTCCCATTTTTGATTAATTTATTAAATCATACACATTGCACTCTTTGGATTGATTAAATTAATCCCTAATACCCCTTTTGCTAGTTTAATTATCATTTATTAATTAAATGATTAATTAATTAATTAGTGTGCATATCCTAGTCAACTACCACTCAAATTCTTAGTCAACAACCATTTGGACTCCACATCCTCATCCTAGTCAACTACACTTTTAGAATCCTAAAAAGGTGGGGGAAATTCAATTGCACGTACAACCATCTTTCCTGATGCAACTTCTGCCAATTAATTCCATTACTACCCATAAATGACATTTAACTTCCTGGAATTACTACAACTTCCTCAAATACTAAAAATAACATGTGCATTCATCCATTCGTAACCAATTTTTAACCACTTATGCCTCTGTAAAATACAGGCTTATCCTATTCTAAATCCTCCTGGATTGTTTACAAATAAACTCTGTCAATTTGCATACTGAAGCTTTCCAATCCAACTACTCGTAGCAATCTGCATCCCAAATTTGGAGACCATTCAAGAGCACCTACAAATCTGCATCAATCAAAATTCCACAAGGTTTTACAACTCAAAGCTCTCTCAACCTTCACTTGAGGTTTTCTTTGGAGGACTACAAGAGGTTTGCACTTTCTTTGTTTATCTTCCATTTCAATTATTTTTTCATAGTATACACTTTGGCACGCTCGGTGGGACTCGCACCCCATATTCATTTACTTTAATTTCATCTTTTTTTACCTTGTTGTGCAGGGTATATTGTGGGAGAATTTGATAGTAGAATTTCATTTCCCAAATCACAAAATTAAACATTGTTTTTGTTGCTTTTTAATATTTGTGTGTGACAGTTTTACAAGTACTTGTTGTAGTAATTTGACTTCTTAATTTGAAATCGAGGTGGTTGTTTTTCATTATTTTTTATTATCTGATATTTGGTAAAAAAATTGTTTTTGGCCTTTACTGTAAACCTGCAATACCTACAACAGAATCAAGCAAAAAAATTAAGTCAAATTTTATTAAACAAAACAAAAAAACCAAACTTTATCAAACAATTTTTTTTAGCAACAAACAAAAAAAACATAGTTTCAATTTTTTTTAGATTTTATTTTCAACAAAGAAAACAGATTCAGATTTTTTTTAGTTTTGAAAACAACAAAATAAAAAATATAACCCCTAGCTACCCCCTATCCCTACCCATTCCCCCAACCCTCCCCAGCCAGCTCGGCCAGCTCAGCCGAGCTGACCCTACCCCCCTTCTTAACCCTACACTACTCCCAACGAGCCCAACTTCCTCGTCGATCCCTACCTAGAATCCTACCCCTGTGAGCCACGTCCCTGCCCCACCCACCATAGCCCCAAACCCATGACCCACACCCCTCCTCAATTCAACTCAAATCCCGCACCCCCAGCTCAGTCGTGACTCAGCCGAGCCTCCCCAAACTCGTCACCCATCCCCTGATTTGCACAACACTCCTCGGCTGACCTCCATCGCGCACCCCTCGGATGACCTCCACAGTGTTATCCATCCCTGCAAACACATCCATATAGCACCACTCCATCATTGAACCATCACAAGCACGCCATACCTGCACCAAATTTTTCTGAACAAGCCAAACAATAAACAAAACCACACCGAAATAAACATAGCGAAATCTAGGTTTAACATATAGTTTTCCACTCAGGGTTTACTATTAGAACTTTGGGTTTTATTTTTGTTTAATTTCTTTTACTTTCGTTTATAATTTTGGCACTTTAGGTTCATTTCTTTTTTCTAATTATCTTTTTTTAAAACTTTAGTTTCTTTATTCAGGTCCTCACTTTTTTTCTAATTAGCTTTTCTTTTAATGGATATCCTTGTTAGATTTTTAATATTTAGTAGTTTGTTTTAATTAGTTAATCCTTAGGTTAATTAATTAATTTAGGACTTTTAAATACAAAATTAGGCACTTTTTCTTTTCTTTTTCGCTATTTTCGCTAAAATAGACTAATCGTCAAACTCATTTTTGTAGGGTTATTGGACGTCCTGGTTTAATTTTCATTGCATTTTCGACATTTTTCTAACCATCTCATTTGTTTTTACACCGCCACTAACATTTTGTAGTTGTTTTCACTCACATCTACTGTCGTTTATTGTCTTTTTTTGTTTTATTTTGGGAATCAACATTTCTTTTCTTTTTTAATCAAAGATTGTTTTACGTGTATGCTCTTTCCTTGCGCCTTTTTAAGCGATATTGGAAATAAAAGTGTGAACTTTCTTCTTGTTCTCATGCAAATGTGAAACAAGAAAATTTCCAATTTTCAAGTATGATAATGTACCCTTGTGTCAATTTTTTTCAAGTTTTACCTTTCCAAGACACCCCAAGTCAGCTTATTCTTAACACCAGCCTTACCCAATTAGCGTTGATCCTCAATTAGATGCCAATCCAATCACCCTAGGTGATTTACGAAAGCAAATTCAGTCCCCCTAGGTGATTTAGGATTTTTTGGAGAATGTCAACTTTTGAGCAATTTTGGGAAGGGCTACCACTGGCATTCCCGAGACTAATGCACCCCTCTGGAGTGGAACGGTGGATAAAAATTCAACATAGAGATGAATTCAAGTGCCAAGAACATCCATGAAAATATTTTGGACAGATCTGGAGTTTTTGGAGCTAATTCAACAAAAGCGGGTTTTTGGGCCTAAAGGAACAAACACCGCGAAGGAGTGCTTGAACTTAAAAAAAAGATTCTGTTAGATTTGTGAAGATTAAAGAGCCCACAAAAATACATATGGAAATTATTTTCCATGCCATAAATGGTGGAAAAAACAAGACATCATGAAATATTGTAAACTTTTTGAGGCAACTCATTCTTTTGGCGCACAACTGGCGGTCACGAGAAATAAGGGGTACTTTTGAGGTGATATAGTCAGAATTGAAGCTTATAACCATCGCCATTCAACTCAGTGGGTTGTTTCTAGTCAATTTCATATAAAATTTTACCTCGTAACTCATCTAAAAGCTCAAGTTATCATCATTGCAAGTTGGGCCTAAGGTAAGAGCTCCCGCAGTTAGTCATTTCTCTGGGTGGATACATGTCAACACCAGGATCATGGCAGGATTTTATGTTCATAATTTACCTTTGAAAAGGGATGTAAGGGACAAGAAAATGTGCCCAACCATGTTTATCCCCCATAACACCAATATGACCTCTAGCTTGCTAATTAAGCCCCCAGGAGCTAGTTTGAGCCTTTCCTCTCCCAACATGCATGTTTAACAAGTGTCAACACCAGGAGTGGGGAAAATTTTCTAGTCGCTGATGTCCCTTTGCCAAAGGGATGTAAGGGATTTTTTTTTTTCCCAACCCACTTAAGCCCTGTGGTTCCTCATGCGCCCAAAAGTCAGCTCCCAAGTGTTTTTTTCCATCCCCCCTCACTTAAACGCTCATCGAATCGAAGCACGCCAAATGTCAACACCATGCGCCTGAGGAAATTTTATGTCCCTAATGTCCCTTTATAAAAGGGACATATGGGACATAAAAATGCACCCAACCCTTAAGCTTGCTTTTTGAAATGAATAAATACCAGACTTAACCAAATTTCATTTCATTTTATCCCCCCACGCCTCAATATCTTGTCGAAACTCTGACAATTTTTTTTTCCAGATCTTCCAACCTCCATTGCTGCACTCAAATAGATCATGAAATTTTCCTCATACTGAAAATAAAAATATCTTAGAAAAGAAACAGATATGGTGTACCCAAAATTTTCACTTGGAAATTTTGGGACACCCCTTTAAAATTTTGGTCTTTTTGACTTGTGTTATGCTCTTTGAGAAAAAAATGACACCTAAAACGGAGCCACAAAGTGAAAGTTATGACACTTGCAAGATTTTACTACTACATCTTCCTAGACCCTTTCCAAAACTAGAAAATTTTATTCTTTCCTTGTGTTTTCTTCACCGAAAATCCAAAAATGGAAATAAAATGCTGCTTAGCTACCTTCCACGTCCAATTTCCACGATGCCTTAAGTGACAAGTTTTCATGCAATTATTAAATTATTTCTTCATGCCATTCATAATTTTTGGAGCTTCCTGACAGGATGGAGTTTAACGTCACCACTTAAGTGAAAAACGTAAAATAAGGAGCTTCTTGACAGGTTGAAGTTTAATGTTGTCCTTCCTTCATGTTTTTCACACAAAAGTTATCCAATTCACTTAACCAAGTCACAATTTTTGGAGCTGCTCGACAGGATGGAGTTTAATGTCACCACTTAAGTGAAAAATGTAAAATAAGGAGCCTCCCGGAAGGTTGAAGTTTAACGATACCCTTCCTTCGTGTTTTGAAAGGAACGATAAGAAGATCATTCTAAGTCATGAAGATCTCAGATGATCATAGCACACCACATTTGATAAGCTGAAAGAAATTCACCAGAATAACTTTACAAAATAATTTGCAAACAAAGAGCAATAATATCATATATTATTATGGAACTCTCATATATATGAGTACAATGAGAATGGGTCTTGCTTATATAGGAAAGAAAGATCAATCTAAGAACCGGTCAAGGCAATAAACCAAGCCATAAATCAGTGAAAGAACTAGTCAAGACCATAGATTTAGAAAAGAACTAGTCATTAAAGATCTAGTCAATACCATAGATTAATGAAAGAACTAGTCATCAAAGATATAGTCAATACCATAGATCAATGAAAGAACTATACCTAACAACTAGATAATATCTTCCTAATATCTGAATAAGATAAAAGAAATATCCACACACATAAGTGAGTGAGGATAAATACAATAAAGGTAAATAAAGTACCTAGGTGAATATGAGCTAAGGTAAATACCTACTCTAACATGTTTTCCACGTAAAATTTAGCCAATTCACTTAACCAAGTCGCACTTTTTGGAGTTTCCCGATAGGATGGAGTTTAATGGCATCACTTAAGTGAGAAACATAAAATAAGGAGCTGCCAAGCATAGGTTGTAATTTAATGCTGCCTTGCCTTCATGTATTTCACGCAAGCATTAGCTAAAAAGTGCAACCCATGTTAGCATGACTTCATGCTTAAAAAGTAATGTATTTTATTTGTTTTTAGCAAATTCTGGCGCCCAAAGAAGGAGAAAAAGAACAACCTACTATTGGAAATTACTAAAAATAAGAAGAAGCAATTGATAAAATTAGCATGCAGTTGCTTATATAAGAAATGGATGCCATAAGTGAAGGGCAATTAATTCTTTTGTGTGGAGCATGCGGCCTTGGAGAAGTTTGGCGCCAAAGGGAGAAGTTGTGGGCATTAAAAAATATTTTTAATTGTTGGGAAGCATCTAGTTTTGGCGTATAGGGTTGGAAAAGATTTCTTTTTATTATTTTGGCTATCTGCATGTTGATGTGAGTGCACAGGTGAATAAAATAATATTTTTGAATCTATCAGTAATTTGATTGATAGATCCAGGGAAACCGGCAATACACCTCTCACGTGGGCTATGAGAAATAGTGGAATTATACAAGCAACAACATTTCTGTAGCCTAGTTGCCAAAATTTGTTATAGAGTGTACAAAGTTCTACCGTCCTTTATCCAGAATAATTAGGGATGCATAAGGGAAGACAGATGGAAAGACAATGAATTGCATGCTGGACAAATACATTCAGTATCAGAACAAAGGGCAATTATGAAGTGTTGTAGCTAGAATTACTTCTTCTTCTCTTTCTTATTTTCTTGGACAAAATTGTAAAACTAAAGTAATTGGTTAAAAGCCATTACTTTAAGTTATTTGAAAAGGTTCGTTAATTAAGAATAGGTGGCAGACATGCAAAACTTTGATTTAGTCTTCAGATGCATGTCATGCAAAAAGAAAGTCTAGGGGAGTATACTGCCAACTGCTTCCATTTTTCATATCTTCCACATGCAGAAATTTATTGAAAGCTTCCTATTTTGTAATTTCCCTCTATGCACTATAAATAGAGGAAGAGCCTACGTGTTAGAAAATCACAATTTGTTTATCAGCATTCTTGAGTTCCAGACTTTGTATTGTAACCCTTGATGTCATTTTTGTGAAAGCTAGGGAATTGAATAAAGGTGGATTTCTGGAAAACTTTGTGTCCATGGTGTTTTGCTTATTACTTTTGTGTGGATATTTAGATAAAATTTGTGTTGTCTGAGATTTAGATTAGAAGATTTTTCTTTCCTTTACTTCTGAATATTGTGAGATCTACTTGTTTATTTAATCTATGTGTATGAGACCAACTCTATAAACTATTGGTTGAATTACATATCTTCCTTTCTTCTTTCCCAAATTCTATTATTTCCCCCTTCTCCAAATACTTCATAACAACCGCTTACTTGCTGTAGAATTGCTAAGCTATGGTTCATGAGCTTTGTAGTTAAAGTAAAACCTTTGCAACTAGTTATTAGGATTCATACTTACCATATTGATAAACATCTTACACGGGAGTCTCACCAGTAAATGAGGGAGATTTATCTCATGACTACCTAAGTTTTTAGCTATACAGAAAATCTAGCCAACATGATCAAAATGAAGATGAACAAAGAGAAAACAAAGATCTTCATCTGGAAAAACCCTCGTAATCACCTGTCGAAGAAATTGTCATAACTTGCAAACTATGACACAGATCGAAGTGAGATTTTTTAGATTTCTTCATCATTTTTAGAGTTCATAAAAACCCAAGTAATAGATTTCACATGCATGGCGAGAAAGTTTGGTAGCAAAGAAACCCTCTTTCCCTTGTACTAAAACTTAAAAGTTTATTTCCCGTTGCTCTAGTGATTGGTTTGCAACGAGATTTCATTTGTTAAATAAACAAGGAAAACCCATATCAAAAACATTATTTTCATCAAGATCTGATGAGGGGAAATGGACCTGCAAATTTTAGACTCCATTCATAACTGCCATGATACCTGCGTGCCCGTAGCCACTACCGGGTAAAAAATTCAAATTTTAAACTCTCACAAACCGACAATCAGGTAGATCTAAAATTTAAGAGGAGTGATATTGGGGAAAAAACCCATATCAAAAATCTTTGTTTCGTCATGATTTGATCACCAGAAGCGCATTTACTAAAAGTAGTAAGCCTTCCTACATAGGTAGCTTCTATTTTGGTAAGTCATCACCAAAGGAATCTACGGAAGAAACAGTGTGCACTAAGGTAGAAAAGGAGGTCAACCCAATTGGTCGGTTCCAAAAATTTTAAAATTCACCATTTACTAATAATAGTAAGTCCCCATATGGGTGCCTACCATTTTTAGTAAATCCCATTTGAGGAAGCTGCGAAGAAGGCAGTGAACACATGGGAAATTTTGTAGGTGAAAATCATTGAAAGGGTCATCTCGGCCCAAAATTGAAACTTACTAAAAATAGTAAGTGGTCCCATAAGCATCTGTTATAAATAACAAGTTGGTCCAGAAGGTGAGACGAACACAGTGAGAAGGAGTTCAAGATGTCATAGTCGATCGAGGTCTGAAAAAGATGACTTTTACACTTACTAAAATAGTAAGTTGCTCTGTCCAAGAGTGGTAAGTGTTGGAAACACCATGGAATTCAAGTTCACAAGTTCTCCCAGTCCCTCATTCCATAGGTGTAATCAATTGCAAAGTATTGGTTTCATTCCATGGTTCGTAATGGTTGTTTCCTATTACGGAACAATCACCCTTCACTGTTTCGACAATATGTGCATTAGTACCTATCACCTGAATGGAAAAATGTATCATTCTATGGGAAATTCGTTAGCAGAATATGACGACATTGTAAAAGGCCATCAGAAGGTAATTATTTTCTGCAGCAACTCACCCGCAACATTATAGAATCATTCACAACAAGGAATTCAAGGGAGTGGAGACCTTCTTAGTGGAACATAATAGAGAGGAATTCGACATCAAGTGCAAGTCTTAAGGAAATTCTCGGGTTGCAAAGAATTCAGAGGTTTGGAGTTCATCACAATGGGGCATTTCATCTAGTCATCTGGATAGAGCAATAGATTTCATTAGAGACAGATCTTTCGTCATCTACATCATTTTTCCCCTTCTTCTTCCTTCTCTCTCTCTTTTCTCCTCCCCTAACTTTTTTATAATTTCATGTTGGTGTTTGCACTTTTTAATATGCCTTTAAGTCAATTAAAAGTGGCTTTAGAAACATAATGGAAAATTAAGTCAACTTGATTTTATAAAAGGGACTTAATATTTTTAGGAATACAAATAGTCTAAAGTTAGAAATAGGGCATATGAAGTGTCATCGGGGAAGATGAAGAGTCATTTTTTCTCTATAAATTGTAATGAGCCCCTCATTTGGGATTCCTCTTAGCTGGTTGTCAATTTGTAATCCCATGAGAGAGTAATTCTTGTGAAGGAACAAAGAGATAGTTGATTTTCTTCTATTTCTCTACCTCACATTTCTTCAATTCCTCACTATGTACAATTGTGATTTTGCAAGCTAATAAAGGAAGAATTTTATGTTTTCTAAGGCATACGAATGTGTACGTCTTTATACGTATGGTTTCCTCTAGCCAGTGGCTCCGAAATCATGTTGTTTTCTTCTTTAAAATGCATGTGTAAAATTTCTAACTAGTGTGCGTAGGGCTTTGAACATCTACTTGCGAAATTAGTTTCTCTCTCTAAACATTATCACTCCCTTTCCCACCTTGTAGACAAAGTATTCTCTAGCAAGTTATTGCTAGCATTGTCGTAGGGTTAGTGGAGTGCCCATGTTGGATCCCCAGCCACAAGGCCACTAGAAAAAACTCACATTTTCACGCGCATGTAAATACATAAGTTGCACTATCTAAGTGGGGGGACTTTGACTCCTAGAGCGTTGGCCAGAAATCCATAAAATTTTCCACTGAATTTTTTTCTCGCCAATAGTTTTTGGTGTCCACCGTGGGGCAGATTTAGTAGCATCTACACCCAAATACGACCAGAAGGTCAAGAAAATCATTTTTTTTTTCAAAAAATCCTTTTTTTAAAAAAAATTAGAATTTGAAATGTCACTCGAGCCTTATGTCTCCAAACCATGGCTATTCCATGTAATCCTCCTGTTTAAAGACACGAGTTACTATTCCATATCTAAGAGGACATTGCTTCAGATTTACGAGAGGCTATTTGTGATGCGCTAAAATTAGCAAGAACTTGACAAGGTCATAACTTGTGCTTCAGGTATCTGATTGGGTCTGTTTTTTTAAACCACTTGTTTCAATGAGATGAAATCACTAATCAACCAGTCATGCCGGTTGGAGCACGTTTCGGCACATTTTCGGGCTCGAATTCCACCATATGAGGGCCGAAAAATTAGGATTTAATTTATAATTCATTTTTTTCCTATTTTAGGGCATTAGTTAATGTTAGTCTCTTAGACGCATTATGAGTTGGAAATTCCTCTAATTTAGTCATGTAGAAGATGCGTGGTAATTTCTGTAACCGTACGAATAAGCATGTGAACTTACTAAGAATAGTAGGTTCTAGTAAATTGCTAAAAATAGTAATTTCCGCCACCTAGAGTAGATTTAGTCAAAGTTAGTTAGAGTTTGTTTGGCAACTCGAGTTGGGAGTTATTTTCCTATTCAGGAAACATTGTAATTCATGATTCGAGAATGAATAAGGAGATCTATTTTCTTTAGGAGCTCAAATTATTTGCACTATATTGAGTGTGTTCAAATTTTGGCTACATTAATTTGACATAACAGAGAGATTCAATGAGAGATTCAATCAATACTTAATTACCACGAGAGTACTTAAACTTGAAGAAGAATGTGCTACTGAATTAGAAAGACAGACAGATTCAAGCACCGTAAAGTAGAGCATAGATTTTCAAGCTGGCGGATAGAAGGTACACCCAGAAACAAAGACAAGGGTGACAAACTGACCCTGTCTTTGAAGAACTTCAAAGAAGACAAGAGCTGCTCAAAATTCCAAAGTCTCCCCTTCATCAAGAAACTGTTCCCATCGGAAGCCCAAGAGTCATCAATCCACTGGACGTTAAATTACCAGAAATCAACGAGAATCTTGAAGATTGCACTGACGTTAAGATCAAAGAAGAAGCTAGAGAAAGGGAAACAAGAGATGAAGCTGAAATAAGAGCCCAAATCGAAGAAATTGAAAGAGCTCGGGCTAAAGCATATGTAAGAGAAGTAGCTGAAGCTGTAACCTTGGAAAGGTTGGAAGCTAGAATCGGGAACAGAATGGCTGATCATGATTGCAAAGAACGCAGGATAAATGTACCATGGGGTGGAAACACCGGGCCACTTGCTCTTCCTCAACCACTCCACAAGCTACCAAAAGGCTTGAGAAAAAAATTCCCAAAATTCAGAGGAGACGGTTCTCAACTTCTCAAGGAGCATATAGCAACATTCATCACTGCTTGCGGTGTACTAGGTGTACAACACAAAGATTTATCCATCCAACTCTTCATGGAATTACTACAGGAGAAAGTTGTTAGATGCTTCTATATGCTACCCCCAAGGTCTATCACTTGCTAGGAAGAGATAAGAAGCATATTCGAGAACAAGTTCAAATCTACAGAGGATTGCCAAGATATCTTGGTCTAGTTGGTGAAAATGAAGAAAGAAGCTTCTAAATCAATGAAAGATTTAGGATAATCATAAAGATCCCTGAAGATGTCATGCCTCCTTACAACAATTTGAAAATATTCTTCATAAGTGCCTTGCCACCAGAAGTTGGTTTCTTCCTCATAAGAGCCCAACCCAGGGATTTGAAAGAAGCACAAGATTATGCGACCAAGACTGAGGATGATTTGATATTGTCTGGAAATGTGAAGGGCCCTAAAGGAAAAAAATCCAAAGCTTGAACTCAGCTCTTATGGACCCCATGATTCAGAAGATGGCCAATGACATGGTTACCATGAAGAAACAATTATCTCAAATCACCATGTGGAATGCTCCTAGGGAGCCAAATCCTCTGAACCAGTCGAGAATCACCCTACCTCCTCGTAGGCCTACCCTTAAAGCACTGTCAGTCAATGCTACGTGTGATACAAAGATCGAGGAAAAACAAGAAGAAGAAGGTGATGATGGAATACCTCAAGTTTGAAGAAGTTAATGACGAGACTCAAAATGGACTTATTGAGTGTGTTGAAGGAGATGAAGACAACGATGATGAGGAAGCTCCAAGATTCTCATGTGCGGTGTTCACGCGGGCTCAATAAAAGAAAGTAACTTCATCTTCAACAACCGCAGTGAAGAAGAAGAAATAATATCCTCCCATTGAAATTTCATAAAATAAGATCATCAACAGAGGGTCATCGTTACCGCCATCAATGGACTCGGCCAAACAGAAACCAGAAACACTGGAAAACATGAAGCCATTTACCACACCAAGTAAGTCCTCTAGTGATCCCTCTAATTCAAAATCCATTTCTTTATCAAGTGCTACCCATGCTAAACCTACTAAGTCCCAAGTCAAACCAACTTCTCCCTCACCTTCTAAACCCGCTACTGTACCCATCATCCTCACATAGCAAAATAACTACTATTACTAGAACATCATCTGTGCTCCCCACATCTCTATTTGATATGTTGAACATACAAACAGAACTAAAGTTCAAATCACAGAGATCGAATATTTGCAGATTCATCCTACCCAATTTGAGAGGTTTGTCAACACTATCCAAAGTGGTACCCCACAAACTCATGTCAAAAACCCTAGTGATAAAGGTTTTCTCCCTACTCCATCCACATCATCCTCGCAGAACATGTTAGCACTCAGCACATCCAAAACTAACAAGGTAGAACCCTTCTACCTATACCTCTTAATCAAAGGCTACCAACTCAACAACTGTATCATAGATTTTGGAGCCTCTGATAATGTGATGCCCATGAAAGTTGCAAATGACTTAGGACTTACCTTGACACGCGCAAACGAATCTTTTTATTCCATGGAATCTAAAGAAGTGTCGTTGGTGGGTAGAATAAAGGATGCTGAAGTTGTTTTGACCGACTTCCCATAAGAGAAAGTACTACTCACAATTTTGGTAGCTGACATTCCAGCTTCGTTTGACATGCTCCTAAGAAGAAGATTCTACAGGGATTTAGGTGGTGAAATCAAAATGGAATGGTCCTCTGCAACAATATATATGAAAGGGGAGATGAAGAATCTACTGTTGGTGCGTAAGATGAAATACACAATACAAAAATCAAACGATCCAAGGGTGAACATTTTGTTTCAAGGTAGTTGGATAGGAAACTATTTCCTCACATCGGAGAGAGATGAAAAATTTCCCTTCCTTACTGAGAAAGACATGGAGATGGAATCATCATTCGTCAATTCATTCTGGAATGAAAGACAACTCATCAGAAGAGTAACTTATTCAATAGATGAAGATTCATGCAGCATAATGGATGATTTGATGCTTTCTGAAGACTCCGCTAATAATGAGGAAGTATGAGATATTGGACTTGAGGTAATCATGGATAATCCTCTTTCCAATTTTGATTTTTTAATTAAAGAAAGACTGGAGATATGTGAAGAAGTGAAAGAAAGCTACCCGACATCATGGACCAAAGATGATGAATTCAATATGGTCATGGATGATCTACCCTCCTATTCTGATTCTTCAAGTGATGTGGAAATGTTGAATGAAGAGATAGAAAAAGTTGAGGAATCAAATTCTATTCTCGATTCAATCATGGATGAATATGTGGAGGAGTCCAATTTCTTTCTTAAAACCAAGGAGCAGGATTATTATCATGAGGATGATATGGATTTTGAGCTTGAAGGAGTGCCATTCCCACAAAGCATGGGCCTCTTCTCCTTGTTGGAAGGTGTCATGAATCAAGGGCATATGTACCTACATGAAAGTAAATCTTGGGGAACACAAAGCATGGAAGAAGTGAACAAAGTTGCTTTTAACGAATCATGGGAGCATATGGATCATATTTTTTACCATCTGCTGGAGGCGCAAGGTAAAGACTCTTGCAAAAGAAACAAAAATGAGCCTATGATGAATATGGAAGAACCATCCATGCAAGGTATTTTGAAGGTTGTAGAAGAAACTGAAAAATCCTCAGCTTAGCCTCGAACTCTTGACTCAGGCTATGGAAATGCAAGACATGTATCAATCAATTTACACTCCTCATTTTGACACACCAATGATTACTGTGGAGATGGAGTAGATGGATAAGCTAGATGAATTCCTCAACGACGAACGTGAAAGTGAAAGCATGTATTTTTCTTCCAAATTGCACAAAGAAGTTTATGAATGCAAAAGAAGGAAATTTCTTGAATCTCCTTTGGTCATCTCCAATTTTTAACACAACGCCTTTGCCATAACAGAAGATAGTAGGGAAGATGTTGAGCTAACTCACATTGAGGAGAGTTGTTTGTAGTATAGGGACTGTGTTCCAAGTCAACTTGGCCACATCACTTTGGGATATTTTGTTAGTACAGAATGGAAGTTCATATGGAAAAACACAATTGAATGTAAAGACGAGCTTTAGGTGATTTCAAATAAGGATTTAATACAATACATTTTAGAAGTGGCAGAAGACACATGAGATCCCAAGATGAGTCTCAACCTCTTAACTCAAGTCATGGCCCTGAAAGCTGGATATGAAGAACTCAAATCACGGAAAGGATGAAAAGAGAATCAAAATATTTTAAAAGGTTCCAAAACAAGAATCAGCCACGTAAAAAATATCTGATGATGATATGTTCGGTGAATAGATCAGTGGAGTGGATGAACACAAAGCACCAGTTGGTGAATTTTGAGACTAAATTCGAACAACGTGAAGGAAATGGAATTTATGGGCGAAGGCTTGAGCATCAAGAAGCTCATGTAGAATCACTCCTAAAAAGGACATGGATAATCATGAAAGCACCTAGCTTTCATAAGCACTTGAGGATAGGAGGCTACTTTTTGGAGCCAATCAATGGATTAGAAAAACATCACTATTCAGTGTTACCTCTTTGGGGGTAACTCCCGAGAAGGAAAGTTCTTCAATGAAAGTGGGTTGTCCCCCACTTTGTACCATAGGTGATTGTTAGGTGTGTTTCCCTTCCTTTTGTGCATGTTTTCCCTTTTCATGTGTTGTGTGTTTCTTATCGTCGTTTAGTGTGTTTGTGTGGTCTTCCTTTTAAGTCTATCTTTGGCAAGTTGTATGTGACTCCTATAAAGCCCAATGGATAAGGAAGTGTTCAACATATTGTAAATTGAGATTCTGAGAGTTCTCATGCCATGTATTCACTGCACTTAGTCCATAACATGTCCCCAAGCTAGAGCCATCTGTTTTCATGAAAATGTGCAACAGGAAAAATTTTAATTTTCAAGCATGACAACGATACCCCCGTGTCAAAAAATTTCAAGTTTTACCTTTCCAAGACACCCCAGGTCAGCGTATTCTTAACACCAAATTCCCTAGTTACCTTTGGTACTCAATTAGATGTCCATCCAATGGTCCCAGGTGATTTAGGATCTTTTGGAGAATATCCAACTATTTTAGCAATTTTGGCAACCTAGGGCTACCACTGGCCTTCTCGCAAATAATGCACCCCCTGAAGTGGAACTGAGGATAAAAATTCAAAATAGAAATGAATTTAAGTGCCAAGAACCTCTGTGAAAATATTTTGGAAGATTTTGGGAATATCCGAAGGTTTCGGAGCTAATTCAACAAAAGCGAGTTTTCAGGCCTAAAGTGAGCAAAAAAAGTGCCTGAACTTTCAAACTATAAAGATTCTGGGAGCTTAGTTAAGATTCAAGACAAAAAAGTTATGGAAATTATTTTCCATTGCCCTAAAATGGTGAAAAAATGTTTCCAAACACCATGAAATCCACTATACACGTTTTAAGGCAACTCATTCTTCTGGCGCAACAAAGAAAAAGGGGTCATTTAGAGGTGATATGTTCAGAACTAAAGCTTGAAACCATCAAACCAATTAACTCAGTGGGTGGTTTTCAGTCAATTTTGTATAAAAATTCTCCTCGAAACTCATCCCAAAGCTCAAGTTATCATCATTGCAAGTCACCTGGGTCCAAGTTAAAGCTCTCATAGTTAGTCATTTCTCTTGGTGGACACGTGTTAACACCAGGATCCTGGAGGGATTTTTTCCCTAGTGTCCCTTTGCAAAGGGACGTAAGGGAGAAAAAATGTTCCCATCCCCATTTATGCCCCCAGAACACCAACATGACCTCCCTCTTGCTAGTTAATCCCCCGAGAGCTAGTTGGAGCCTTCCCTCTCCCAACACACATGTTTGAGCCAAGAGTCAACACCAAGAGTGAAGCACATATTTATTATTCCTTGATTTCCAAATAATTTACAAATGGACGTAAGAGACACAAAAATTATCCTATCTCACTTTTAAGCCCTGTGGTTCCTTATGTGCCTAAAAGTCAACTACCAGGTGCTTTTTTCCAGCCCTCTCACTTAAATGCTCATCGAATCAAAGCCCACCAAATGTCAACACCACGCACCTGAGGGAATTTTATGTTCCCAATGTCACCTTTAGCAAGGGGAAATAGGGGACAGAAAAATGTGCCCAACCCTTAAGCCTTCTTTTTGAAATGAATAAATACCAGACTTAGGCTCCTTACTTTTCATTTCATTTTATCCCCACACGCCTCCATACCTTGCCGAAACTCTGACAATTTCCATTTATCTAGATCTTCCAACCTCCATCAGCTGCATTCAAGCTTAGCATCCATTAAATGTTCTTCCTCATACTGAAAATAAATCCAATATATCATGGAATAAACGGATCAAAATGACAAAGAACAAAGAGAAAACTAAGATCTTTGTCTGGAAAAACCCTCGTATCACTCATAATGACAAAGAAATTGTCATGAAACAATTTTACAAAATATTGACATAGATCAAAGTGAGATTTTTTTCTTTCTTCATCATTTTTAGAGGTTGTAAAGAACACAAGTAATATATTTCACATGCACGGGGAGAGATTTTTGCAGTAAAGAAACCCTCTTCCCTTTGCCTAAAACTTAAAAGTTTGTTTCCCGATGCTCTAGTAATCGATTTGCAATGAAATTTCATACGTGAATTTCTAGCAAGGAAACCCTATGTCAAAAAGTGTCATTTCCATCAAGATATGAGGAGGGAAAGTGGACCTGAAAATTCCAGACTCCATTAATGGCTGCCATGATAGTTGCGTGCCCATAGCCACTATCGGGTTAAAAATTCAAATTTTAAAATCTCACAAACCGGCAATCGGGTAGATCTGAAATTTCAGAGGAGTGATATTGGGAAAAATTCCATATCAAAAGTCTTCATTTCATCATGATTTGATTACCAGAAGCACACTTACTAAAAATAATAAGCCTTCCTAAACGAGTAGATGTTATTTTGGGTAAGTCATCACCAAAGGAAGCTGGGGAAGAAATGGTGTGCACTAAGGTAGAAAAGGAGGTCAACCCAATTAGTCGGTTCCAAAAATGTTAAAATTCACAATTTACTAAAAAATACTAAGTCCCCATATGGGTGCCTACCATTTTTAGTAAATCCCATCTGAGGAAGCTACGAAGAAGGTAGTGAACACATGGGAAATATCGTAGGTGAAAACCATTGAAAGGGTCATCTCGGCCCAAAATTGAAACTTACTAAAAATAATAGTCGACACTAAAATTTTCCTCCATAATTTCTATTTCATTAATGTATGTATTAGGAATAGGATGTTGTTAAGTATAATTAGTAGTAGCGTCTGATAGAAGATAACGGCGCCGTCAGTACGGTGCCGCCAATAATGTGGAGTACGGTAACAGTCAAAGTACAATAGGAATGTTGTAAAAAGTAAATATTTGTCGTAAGTGGTCCGGTAATGTTAAAATGTCAAAGTTTGGGTAATTAGAGAAGTAGGGTCTACATGATTAGGAATTAGAAATATTATATTGGTAATAAAGACAAGGAGTGAGGTCATAAATATTTTGTGTATTTTATTTGTAAAAAGTCTAAAAATGTGGAACCCATGTAAAATGATAAGGTTTATCTTATCTTAACAGATAAGCCTACATGTACAGATAAGAGTTAAGGTATGGAATATGATTCGTCAGAGTGGATTTCTTATCCTATCTTAGAGATAAGATGGATAAGCCTGGAAGTTCTATAAATAGAGAGGCCACCCCCCTCATTTAGCATAGAAAGAAGTAGTGAGAAATATTGTAGGAAGTGTGCAAAGGAAGCCATCAGTTAAAGGTGTGTTGAAGAAGCCATCGAGAGGTGTAATTGTAAAGTTTCTCCCATAGTCTTGTTGAAGTACCTCATGGGTGAGATTGTAACAATTTCATGTTAATATTATAATTTACTTTGATATTTCAGATTTGTCATCATTCCGTCTTATCATAGTCGATGGTATTCTTGTGTTCGGTTGTTGTTTTGTTTCCAGATTACATCCACCAAACTAAAGGCTGTGCATTAGTAAATAATCATAGCACGAGGAGTTCCCGGTGAAGAATTATCATAGTGCCGGATTGGTGATGACATTTTGGTTCCGTTGCCGGGACCATTCCTCGTTGGTGGATTTTCTGGAGAGATATTCCCACTTAGTCAAAAATCAATTGGAGGGTAACCTTGTTTTTACTGTGCATAGTAGTTACCATGGTAAAGTCATTTTTACCGTGAATAGTAGTTACCATGTTAAAGTCATTTTTGCCATGAATAGAATAGTAGTCCTTTTTGCTGGGAATAGTAATTACCACAGTAAAGTCACTTTTTACCGTGAATAGTATTTACCGCAGTAACTTCACTTTTTACCGTGAATAGTGTTTACCACAGTAAAGTCAGTTTTTACCGTAGTAAGTCAAGTTTTACCATAGTTTACCGTGGTCATTTCTATTTTACTGTAGAAAGGTGTAAAGTCACTTTCTAGTATAGTGATTCCAATTATTTGTGCACATAAGTCTTGTTGATTGTACTTGTGGGTTGGTATTTCACGGTGGTTACTTTTGAAAATGGGAAAGATTCCTGTTTTTTCAGCTCAATCTAATGAAGATGCTTCTTCTTTCATTCAAGAGTTTAAACGATCTTGTATTTGTAATGGCCTTATAAGAAGGGAACAATGGACTGAATTTTTTCCTACCTTTTTGGATGGTTCAGCACTTAGGTGGTTTGAAACACTAGGTGATAATGTGAAAAATTCATGGGATTTATTAACTGAAAGTTTTCTTGAAGAATTTGGTGAACAACAGAAATATGCAGATCTCATGATCGAGATCACAAAGCTATCCCAAGGAGAGAAGGAGAAGATAAGGGATTATCATGCTCGTGTTCTAGAGCTAAGGAGGAAGCTCGATGCCCAGATCCGGAAGGAAGGACTAGCGGATGGGTTGATGAATGGCGTGGATAATCTCCTCTGTAAGCACTTCATTCTTGGGATGAAGCCAGAGATCAGACAACGAGTGAAGTATGACCGCCCAGCTACCATTGAACAAGCAAAGGAGATTGCAAGAAGGCAAGAAGAAAGCATGGAAGAGGAGCCCAAAGAAATTGTTGTTAAAGTAGAGCCTACACCAGCACCTTTGGTCCAGAATCCACAACCACTCCCGGTGAGCACAAATATTTCTCCTAGTACATCTACTGAGTATGAAGATCTGCTTAGGAAGATGGGCCAGTTAACTATTAATCTTCTTCAAGGAAAGGAATTTAGTTCTCAGGGAGGAGATAGAGGTCCAAAAAGAAATATTTCTGAAGTTGTTTGTTATGGTTGTTATAAAAAGGGTCATTATAAGTATAATTGTCCAGATAGAGCTTCTACATCTGGTACAAGAGATAATGATAAAGGAAAAGCACCTGTGAATTCTCTTGATGTAGTAGATAAGAGTAGAAATAATGAAGTAGATGTGTTTGTAACAAAAAGAAAGAAAGAAAAAGATAATCAAGATGGAAATGATCCTAAGAAGATGAAAGAAGAAACTAGTAAGAAACATAGGAGAAGAAAGTTGGGTGTGCAGGATTTTCTGATTTCACAGGGGCAAGGACCATACTCCATCTTGGAAGATCTGTCCAAAAGGCCTGCAAATATTACATATGGTCAACTCTTGGCTATGTCTTCTGAGAAGAGGCGGGAGTTGCGAGGTGGACTCAATGCTCGAAGAAGGAAGGAGGTTGAGGTCCCTGTTTTGGAGGCAGAGGCAGATCCCTATGCTCCACAAGCTGAGGTATTATGTAATGGTATTTCAATTCATGATGTCTTAGTTGATGGAGGTGCTGCAGTTAATGTAATGACCGAGTCTGTAATGAATATGTTGGGTTTAAAAATTGATCGCCCTTCAACACTTATGTTAAGGTCATTAAATAAAGGAAAAACTAAACCAGAAGGTGTAGTTTCAAATGTGGCAATATCTGTTATGGGTGTTGTATGTGTGGTAGACTTTCAGGTGATGAAAAATGGTACTGTTGCGTACCCAATGCTGCTGGGAAGACCATGGCTAAGGAGAGTTCATGCAAGAAACTACTGGAATGAAGGTTTCATGACACTTGGACGTGGTAGAGAGAGGGTGAAGATAAATGTGATCCCTCGACATCATAAGGCAGAACCTGTGGATTCAAGTGATGAAACTGATGATTGGACATCCTCTGATTACTCTAGTACCAGTGAAGTGGACACTGAAGATGAAGAAAGTGAGGTGGATGTTTCAGTCATGGATATCCTTCCAGTCACACCAACTCATGACCCCATAAAATTATCTGAAGAAGAAGTTGATGATCGTCTCCAACAAATAAAGATTGGTGATGCTGTGATGGAGAGTGAGAAGGAATCCTACCTCCAGCTCTTTCGAAGGTACATACACCTATTCACTTTTGATTACAAGGAACTCCGTCAAGTAAGTTGGGTAGAACATTGTATTGAGCTGGTAGATGGTGCTAAGCCCATAAAGCAAATGCCATATAGAATGAATCCTAATTTTTCCAAGACTGTAAAAGAAGAAATAGATAAGTTGCTTGATGCAGGATTCATATTTGCTGTGGAGAATTCAGAATGGGTTTCTCCCATTGTGATCTCAATAAAAAAGAATGGGAAGCTACGCATTTGTGTTGATTACAGGAAGCTCAATAAGGCAACAAAGAAGGATCATTACCCTCTTCCATTTTCAGATCAGATCTTGGACGAAGTAGCTGGCCAGGAGTGCTATAGTTTTGCTGATGGATATAGCGGCTACAACCAAGTTCGTATAGCAGAGAAAGATCAGCTGAAGACCACGTTCACCACTCCTTGGGGAACGTTTGCTTATAGAGTTATGCCTTTTGGGTTGTGTAATGCTCCAGCAACATTCCAGCGTTTGATGAATAGGGTGTTCGAACCCTACATTGGGACCTTCATCAGAGTATTTCTGGATGATTTTTGCATCTATGGGAGCAAGTTGGACCACCTGCACCAGATGGAGACAACATTTCAAAGGTTAGATGAAGCACAAGCCTCACTAAACCCTACAAAGTGTGTCTTTGGATGTTCTAAAGGCGTTTTGTTAGGGCATGTTGTATCCAGAGATGGTATTGGTACTGATCCTGATAAAGTTTCAAAAATCAAAGATTTACCATTTCCTATGAATAGAAGTAAGTTGAGATCATTTTTAGGCCATGTGGGTTACTATAGAAGGTTCATCAAGAATTTCTCAAAGATTGCACAGCCACTAACCCAGTTCTTGAAGAAGGATGTTACTTATGAACCAGGAAATAAGGCGCATGAAGCTTTTGGACAACTGAAGGAAGCCCTGGTGTCTTCACCTGTTTTGAAGAATCCAGATTGGAGCAAGCCATTCATTGTGTACACTGATGCCTCAGATGCAGCACTAGGAAGTACTTTGAGCCAAAAGGATGAAAATGGGAATGAACATCCAATTTACTTTGGGAGCAGACAAATGAGCAGTGCTGAGGTAAATTATACTGTAACTGAAAAAGAGGCTCTGGCTATCATTTTTGCTGTAAAGAAGTTTAGAAATTACTTGCTAGGGCAGAAATTTATAGTTGTAACAGATCATCAGGCTCTAAAATATATTGTCAATAAGCCTAACCCATCAGGGAGGATAGCAAGATGGATAATTTTGCTACAAGAATTTGAATTTGATATTATAGATAGGCCAGGAAAGAAGCATGTCAATGCAGATGCACTCTCTCGAGCCTATGATGGTTTAGGATCATCTTGTGATGATGATGATTTCCCGATGCAGCATTGTTCTCCCTTGACACAATCCCTAGTGAATACATAGATATTTGGAATTATCTGAATGAATTCAAGTTTCCTGATGGTGCCAATGCAAAGACTAAGAGAAAGATTACTCAAGCCAGTCGTCCATATTCTATTCTGCATGGAGCATTATTTCGAATAGGACCTGATGGACAGTACAAGAGGGCAGTTGGACGTGATCAAGGAAAGGAGCTGCTAGAAGAATTCCACAATGGTACATGTGGAGGGCACTTCTCTGGACAACTTACAGCAAGAAGGATCTTGGATGCAGGTTATCACTGGCCCACTCTTTTTAAAGATTGTTATAATTATTGTAAGACATGTGATATTTGTCAAACACATGGTAACCGTAAGACTTCATCAGCTCCATTATGTCCTATTCTTCCACTTGGTCCCTTTGAAAAGTGGGGAATAGACATTGTAGGTCCACTTCCAACTACATCACGCCAAAATAAGTATATTGTAGTTGCCACAGATTATTTAACCAAGTGGGTTGAAGCTAGGCCATTGAAAACAACTTCCATGGATGAAGTGGCAAGGTTCATATATGAACGCATTGTCACCAGATTTGGTTGTCCATTAGAAATTGTAACAGATCAAGGAAGCCACTTCATTAATGAGGTGGTAGAAGCCCTAGTCAATAAGTTTTCTATTAAGCACAGGAAGGCAACAACATACAAGCCAAGCACAAATGGACAGGTGGAACGAACAAATTTTGTGCTGTGTCAAATTCTAGCAAAAGATGCAGCCTTGCAGGTACATAAATGGGATAAAAGGATTCATGCAGCATTGTGGGCATATAGGGCAACATCAAAGTCAGCAACAGGATACTCCCCATTTCAGTTGGCCTATGGCATTGATCCAGTTCTTCCTATTGAGTTTGATATTCCCACTGTGAGAGTTATGAAAAATGAAAGGATGGATGAAAGTGATTCAGTAAAAGAAAGGTTGGTACATCTTCATTTGCTAGAGGAAATGAGGGAAATAGCAAAGGATACAAGCCATAAGAAGAAAATGAAGCAGAAGGAATACTTTGATCAAAAGATCCAGTGGTCTCCATTTCATGTGAATGACTTGGTCCTAGTATATGATTCCAGATACAAAAAAAGAAGACAGAGAAAATTTCTTCCAAAATGGATGGGGCCCTACAAAATAGCAGCTGTGCATGAAAATGGTACGTACCGACTGGAGGAATTGGATGGCACTCCCATTACGAAATGGGTCAACCACGACAAGTTGAAGATTTTCCAAGCACCAGAATAGTCTACTCCGAGGACGGAGTAGAAGCTAGGAAGGGGGAAGATGTCGACACTAAAATTTTCCTCCATAATTTCTATTTCATTAATGTATGTATTAGGAATAGGATGTTGTTAAGTATAATTAGTAGTAGCGTCTGATAGAAGATAACGGCGCCGTCAGTACGGTGCCGCCAATAATGTGGAGTACGGTAACAGTCAAAGTACAATAGGAATGTTGTAAAAAGTAAATATTTGTCGTAAGTGGTCTGGTAATGTTAAAATGTCAAAGTTTGGGTAATTAGAGAAGTAGGGTCTACATGATTAGGAATTAGAAATATTATATTGGTAATAAGGACAAGGAGTGAGGTCATAAATATTTTGTGTATTTTATTTGTAAAAAGTCTAAAAATGTGGAACCCATGTAAAATGATAAGGTTTATCTTATCTTAAAAGATAAGCTTACATGTACAGATAAGAGTTAAGGTATGGAATATGATTCGTCAGAGTGGATTTCTTATCCTATCTTAGAGATAAGATGGATAAGCCTGGAAGTTCTATAAATAGAGAGGCCACCCCCCTCATTTAGCATAGAAAGAAGTAGTGAGAAATATTGTAGGAAGTGTGCAAAGGAAGCCATCAGTTAAAGGTGTGTTGAAGAAGCCATTAAGAGGTGTAATTGTAAAGTTTCTCCCATAGTCTTGTTGAAGTACCTCATGGGTGAGATTGTAACAATTTCATGTTAATATTATAATTTACTTTGATATTTCAGATTTGTCATCATTCCGTCTTATCATAGTCGATGGTATTCTTGTGTTATGTTTGTTGTTTTGTTTCCAGATTACATCCACCAAACTAAAGGCTGTGCATTAGTAAATAATCATAGCACGAGGAGTTCCCGGTGAAGAATTATCATAGTTCCGGATTGGTGATGACAGTCTGGTAGGTGTCCTTACTATTGAAGAAATGGTTGAATTTAGGAATTTCCCAATGCACAGGGTATGACATGGATAGGAATGTATGGGTGAATAGGCTCATTGTTCCAAATTTCATGAATAGGTGAGAGTGTTGTGGGAGCTGGAAAATGATGCCTCCAATGTCTGCATCTTGTCCAACATCAATTTAATTAGGTCATTGGTGGG
Source organism: Taxus chinensis (assembly GCA_019776745.2). Classification (NCBI taxonomy): domain Eukaryota; kingdom Viridiplantae; phylum Streptophyta; class Pinopsida; order Cupressales; family Taxaceae; genus Taxus; species Taxus chinensis. Next base: position 40,142 of record JAHRHJ020003763.1, read on the forward strand.
TTGTGATGATTAGATGCCTCCTGTAGTGAGTAGGTTGGTTTTGGGCATATAATGGGGGTGGCATTCCAGTGTATGGGGCTGCCATGTAAGGTGGTGGAGAAGAAGGAAATGAAATAGGGGGTACGTACCTGGAATGAATAATAGATGAAACAAGTGGTTGTTGGTAGTATGTATATGGGGGTGGAAGGGTCGTGGTAACCCTAGTGGCAATAGGGGCTAATGATTGTGGAATGGAAAGAACCACGTTCTGAAATGGGGTAGGGGTCACCGACACTGGAGGTGGGAATGTAGCTACAGGTATGTGTGAGACATTAGGGGTGGATGAGGTTGTGTTTGGGGTAGTTGTCGAGGGTATGGTGGATGTAATGGGTGCCACAGAGGTAACAGATGTGGCAGTCATAGCGGTTATAGGACCTAATTGTGAAATGACTGGGGGTAAGGTGGATGTAGGTAACACGGAGCAAGATGGGGCTGATGCGGAAGTGGGTGCGAGAGTTGGGGGGATAGATACGGGCATGCCATATATCAACTGACCTGAGGCATCTCGAGTGGATGAGTGGGAGAGGTAAAACTGCAAGGCGGCAGGGTTCTGGTCAAGGAGTCATGTGAACTCCTCATCTCCGGTAGCGATAGTAGTAGGCTGGATGGGATCCATGGCTGGTGATAAAATAGAAGGTGGTGAAGGACTAGGTGGGAGTGGTTGACAACTGGCGTGGAACATGAGGATGCTTGCTTGTCTTCGGGTCAGCACCATGTGAACCAGTATTGATCAGGTAGGGTTGCTTCTCTGTAAATGATATAAAGAACAATAGGAACATGTGAATCTGGTGATAAAAAATGGATGAAGTAACAAATGGTGGCCGGAATGTGAAACAGGCTAACCGATGTCGGTTAGGGAAAATTGACATCGGTCAGGGGTAACCACTGCCTGTCACTATAGAAAATGGACAGTAAGTGAAAACAATGAGGTAGAAGGTAAAATCTGACAGGTATGCCAAATCTGGGGATGTTTAAAATGTCAATGGGAAAAATGACAGTGACAGAGACTGTGAAAAGTGGAAGAAAGTGAAGTGAAAATGTCCTTTTGAGTAGGTTAGCAAAAGGACCTGGGAATGTCGGTTGGGTATAACCGATGGTGGTCAGAGGTAACCGATGATGGTTACTGTGAAATTGAAATAGTGATGAAAGAAAGTGGTTGTGAATTAAAATCTGATGTAGAATCAGACCCAGAATTCTGGGAATGATGATGATATGGCCCAGGCACACTCAGGTGAAGCCGGAATACACCAACTATGATGAGGAGCATGCAAGGATGAAAAAAAAATGAAGAACATGATCCCTCACCTCAAAACATAAGCCAAGCAGAAACACTAAGAAAAATGTGATCCTAGGAGTGCCCTTTTCTATTATGTTTGTTTAGCTTATGCTATTTAAGGACTGACACATGAATTGTGAAATAGATTTTTTGGTGAGGATGGCTTCCTACAAAGAAGGAGATCTAAAAGGTGAGGTTTCAGGTATGTTATGGTGGGGGCGGGCTTCACTCTGAAGTATGACTCGACAGAGTAGCAAGCTGGGTGCCCACTGTGTCATGATCATGTGATCACCTACAGCTTCTTCCAGGTAAGATGTTGTTTAAGAATGTATGTATTTTGAATTTTTGTGTGGTTTGGTAAGACTCAGAGAAAGAGAAAAGGATAGAAGTGCTTTTCTATGATTCATTTGTCAACCATCAGCTGGTCATGACTTCCAGTGTATAGGTTGCCCTCAATTAATGTGAGCTAATGCAATAAATCAGAATGGAATGCACTTATTTTTAAACCCAAATCAAAAATGTGAAATTGGATGACACAATAAGATGAAGAGGAAGAGGGATGCTCTTTCACTATAATGAAGAAAACATGAAGAAATGATTCTTTTTAATTACACCAAAAGAAAAGTTTCCTTTAGAGCAAATAGAAAGAAGAAGTGGATTACCAGGGAAGAAAATTAGTGTGTATGCTTTTTAGAAGGGAAAAAAACACACAATTTTTTCCTAGGAATGAATGAAATGCAAGGAACCCCAGATGGGTCCCACCGGGCATGCCAAAATGTTTCACCTTTTTCTTAGATTGTTTCTTTGAAGTGTTGACGAAACAGATAGGGTAACGGGCATAGGAGGAATACCTGTTCAAATGTCAGTTGATGGGTTGTTGTGTGCGTATGACTTCTGAATCCACAGCTGATCATGAGAGCTTCCTTTTGGCTACGAGGAACTACCTGTAATGAAAACAAGACCACCAGAAGGAATTAAACAATATGGGCAGTGAACTACCTAGCGTATGCTAGATCCGGGAAGTATGATACTTCCTAGATGGCTGTCAGTCCACTATTTTAAAAACTTTAATGCTGTAAACAAAGTAAATCCTATTGTTATTATAAAATGATTTAGGTATCTCACTTAAAACACAATAAGAAAATAGATCTAATCTAACAGGCTAAGCTAGAATAGAATCCAAAGGTCAAATGGTTGGTTCTGGGTTCTGCAGGTCTGATAAAGGTCTCAAGTGTGTCACAGGTGAATGAGGGTGAGGTAAAATTAGGTGGGTAGGTCTCTGTTAAGGCTGTGTGGGCAAACACAGAGACCAGTTTCGGTCAGGGGTGACCGACGGCGGTTAGGTATAACCAGTGCCGGTTACTGTGAGATCTGGAAATGTCACAGAATAGGGTTTTGGTCTCCTTTGTGATTACACAAAGGATTTTGGTTGGTCAGGACGAGGTATTGGGTGACTGGAGTAGGATTTTGTGAGGTTTTAATGGGTCTATGGAGGTGAAAATGTTGGAGAAGGTCAATATGGAGCAAGATAAACAATTAGTGATAAAATAATGATGAAATGAAATAACCAGAGAAAGTATGATGTTGTACTTACTTGGATTTCATTCCTAAAGGTGCCTTGTGTGTGAAGGATGGAGGTGTTGATGATGGGTTTGAAGGCCTGCAAGTGATCACCAACTGAAGAAAAGCTTTTGCATGGGCTGCATGCACATTCCTCTTTGCTTGGATAGATCTGAATCATGGCTGGGATGGCTGTGTAGGAGAAGATGCTCAATCTCCTTCCTTGGATGTGATATCTTACTGGAATTGGCTCTCTGAAGATGCATTATCTCTCTGAGATGTGTTCTTTCTCATCAACTTTCTTGCTTCCAATTTCCAAGTTCCAAGTTCCAACCTTGAGAATAAGGTTGTTTTGGGTTAAAAGGGTAACCAACAGCGGTTCCGGCTTAACTGGTGATGGTTAGGGGTAACTGACGTCGGTCAAGGTAGGATTTCCTAGGTTTACTAAACTAGGGAGATCCTCCTGATTTCCTTGGATCTCATGTTGTTATCCCATGGATTAGACTGGGAGCTTCTTGTGAGCATGTGAGAATGTGGTTAGAGGGAATGTAGGCATTGATTTTTAGGGTTTGGGTAAGTCTTAGTTAGTTATGGAAACTTACTAAGAATAGGTCTTAGGTTGAGTTGGCTTCATGAGGTGTCTAAGTGAACTGTATGTGTGGATATTATTTAAATAAGATATTTAAATAATAAATATAGTGAGGATAATCCATTAATTTAATTAAATTAATTAAATTAATATTAGTGGGGTGAAGGGGGCCATGGCTAGGTGAATGTGATAAAGGGTGCTTATTGTCGAGGGACCAAAGGGGAGTGTGACCTAATTTTAGTTTCTCAGAAAGTTTTCTCAGAGGATGAGATTTTCTCAAAATTTTCACGTGAAAATGAACTCCCGACCTTTTGCAAGAGTATTCTCATTACTTTTATACATTTCATTCGCTCAATTTTCCCCCTAAAAGAGAAGAATATTCGAGGGTCCCATTTGGCCTTTTGAAAAGTCTCAGTGTAAAAAGACAGAGTGAGCGGAAGCCTCCAAGTGTCCTCCTAGAGATTCTTCAAAAATAAAACACAGGGGCCAGTCCTTAAACATACGCGGTCCCTTCACACCATGAAAACATATAATATCATTCTTAATACACCTTAATGGGTGAAAACCTAGAAAACATTTTTTCCCCATTAATACAGGATCTGAATCATCCGATGTCCTCAACTTACTAGGATATTGGGATTTTTGGTCTTCCATATTTTATTATTCAATAAAAAAGCCTGGGGCACCAGACTCGAAAAATGGAGGACATAGTTTTTATGCATCAATCGAGGAAAATAGAAAATTTGACAAAGGCCAAAAACTAAGGAATTTCAAGGGAAAATGGTTTGAGATCAGAATGAGCACCAACATTGGCTCCTGCTCAAGGATGGGCACTCCCAGTGAGTGCCACAAGAACAAAAGTAGACCAAGTGCCAAAAATAGACCATTGGGAAACTGAGTCACCTTGCAAAGTAAAAGACTAGAACCATCTTCTAAAAATGAACTAAGAAACCTTCAAAACTAGGTCACTAAGGACTAGAATGAGCAAAATCACAAAAGACAGAAAGAAACCAATGAATTATACTATACAAATGAAGCTCACCTTGATTATGAGAAATTAATTAAGGAAAATTTTCAAATTCCTACCATTAATAGGCAATTCAAGTAGAACTCCCCGTTTAAGTCCTTTAAGAAGAAGGTATTTTCACCAATTCGAATATCAATGGAGTAGGGGCCCATCCATAATGCATCTAATTTACCAAGTTTGCCCTAATCTTCATGCCTGTTATCCCATAATAGCAAAAGATCTCCAACGTTGAAAGCTGTTAGAGTGACCTTCTTGTCAAATAACTTCTTCAATTTTTCTCTGAAATTTACATGTCTTTAGTGGGATGCCCTCCTTTCTTCATCAAGTTCAACAATCTGATTGATTCAAGATTCATATGCACTAACCTCTGTGTCCTCCAATTTTTGAACAAACTGAAATGAAGACAATTAAAAATGCAGGGGTAGCAGAGCTTGTGTTCCATAAACCAACTCAAATGGGATTTTACTAATAGCCCTTTTAGAAGTTATTCTGTCAGCCCAAACATCAAATTTTAGTTGCTCACCCCACTTCTTCTTGTTCATTTCCAAGGTTCTTCTGATGATCTTGAACAAGTTTTTATTTTTGGACTCAGCTTGTGATCAGGGGATCATTTTTGAAAGTTCCGTAAACATCCCTAAATGGTGTCAGTGCAGAAGATCATCTCGAGAGCTTTCGAACAACTGTGAGAATGCGACAAATGGACATCGGGAGCTCTAGATATGTCCGATAAAAGTTCAGTCAATGAGAAAGTCAACTCTAGTCAACTAGTCAATATTGGACCATTGGCACTGCGACACGTGGTGAAAAGGAAAAAGGGAGTTGTTTTTTGGTTTTCGATCACCGGTCTTTGACGAGCGTAAAAATGGTGCACGGGAACAAGATGGCTCAACTTTTATTACGGAGGGGAGCCCGGCTCCCCATGTGGACTATGGTCCCATTATCCGCCAACGTGGTGGGTCCACAAGCCACCACGTGGCTTGCAAAACAGCAAAAACTCGTCGAATAAAATCTCGATTTGCCTATCGGGAGATGACATTAGTGGGCTATATGCTATTTACTAAGTTAATTATTTCTATACCACACTTACAGAGGGTCGAAATTATATTATCTTGGTCCAAGTCCACTTTCCAAATGGCCTGCATATATGCCTCAACCACTATATATCCCTTGATCAGTGTATACATTAGTATTAAATCCTAGCATAGCCGCCAAACATATGCTACTTCCATGTGGTCCATTGACTATGGAAAGGTGAGAGCTAGGTTTGGTCGAAGATGGGGGAAAGTCAATTGTGGTCAACATTAAGCCTGACAACGTGGTCTTTTGACCAACTTTTCATTGGCATGGAGAAAGGCTATTTAAAGCCTTCAAATATTATCCTTCCCACCATAATGTGGGATTTATACACCCACTTCAACTGCGTCAAAACTGTGAGACCTTATGCAATCCGCTCCACATGGGATTTATCCCATTTAAAAACCACAGCCGCGCCAAACTTGGGTTTTAATCCCATTAAAAATGCAACATGAATATTATCTAAGTTGTTATGCTAAGATTTAAATCCCATGTATCTTGCTACAAGTTAGGTTAAGAATAGCCTAAGGATAATTTGCAAATGCATATTTTAAGGGCCCTAATTTTGTATAAATAGGGTACCTAATTCGGGATTTGTAATTCCTAAAACACACACACACACACACACACACTACACACATATTAGCACAACTCAAACTTATTATTTGTTAAGCTTATTGTGGGGACATACAACAAACTCAGAGACAAGCTCATTCCTAGAGTGCTGGAGGCGAATTCTGAGCCAAGAGCAGAGTTATGAGAAATTGTTGTGTGAAGACCTAAATTATTTAAGCATTATTATTTTTTATTATTATTGACCTATTATTTGTTAGGCAATAATAAATTAAATATTTGTGGCTAGGAGTTATTCAAACTACCTAGTCAGGCCCATAACACCACACCAAATTACTTGCAAATCTTGGATTGTCGACCGGAGTGCTAGCGTTGCATTGATAGCGTCGGGAAGGCCGATCAAAGCCGAAGGAGATTATATGCCTAGAAGATGGAAGTCGGGTGCTATTTTTCACCCTTGTTGTTCGAAGGTCTGGTTATTCTTCTAAGCAAGTTTAAATAGTTTCCATTAGGTTTTCTTGTGAAAGTACTATTGTAACTTACAAGTTTTGACTAGTGGAACGGTTCGACCACAAACTCGGAGACGTAGGCAATTACCGAACTCCGTAATCAATCTGTGTGCAATTTTCATTATTGTCTTGCATTATTTTAAATTGATTACTTAAAAGGAGTAAATTATCGGAAAATAATTAAAGCCTATAAGGGTCTAAGATCAGGTAGTAATAATCTGATTATTTTCAGATCAGCTTGTCCATTTCCCTGGGGGTTATAATTAGAAGCATATGTCAGATTTATCCCATATTCCTTGCACATTTCCATCAAAGGTTTAGCTCTGAAACACATGGCATTATCAACAACAATTTTTACTGGCACTCTAAATCTGTAGATGATATGATTTAGCATGAAGTCTATGACAACTTGGTGTGTTACTTTCCTAGTGGGGATTGCTTCAACCAACTTAGTGAAGTAGTCAGTAGCTACAAGAATCCACTTATGACCAACACTGGAAGGATCTGAAATTTCACCAATAAAGTCCATTCCCCATTGTTTGAAAGGAGCTTCAAATTACACAGGATACAAAGGAAGGGAGCCTGAAGATTTCATTCTTCCAGAAAAACACTGATGGATTTCACATTTCCTAACCCGCAGAGTTGTATCTTTGAAAAGGGTGGGCCACCAATAACCAACTCTCAAAATTTTATGAGTTGTAACCCTTCTAGCAAAATGTCCCCCACAAAATTCTCCATGGAGATCTGTAATTATTCTTGGGGCTTCATCTTCAGCAATGCACCTTAAAAGCACCCCCTTTGGGTTCTTCCAACCTAACCCAAAATCAGTAATGACATATTTTTGAGAGGCCAACTTAAGAGCTCTTTTCTAATTTTTACTCAAATGATCAGGGCAGCATAGATGTCTATGATAAAATATTATATCTTTGTACCAATCATAACATACCAAATTTTCAAGAACATGCACCCTTTCTTCCTCTACCTCATTCACCTCAATGGTTTGCAAGTTTCTCTTAGCCATAAGGTTATCTAAGCCGAAACCTCTTACCAATCTTGTAGTTTGGATATCCATGTCATAATCATGTAATTTTTTCACCCATCAGTATGTTTTTCCTAAAATATCCATCTCTAATAACATATATTTCACCATGGTGTGGGGAACATAAGCAAAAATTTTAGAGCTGAAAATGTAAGGTCTGAAAACCTTTGTTGCTTTCACCAAGGAAAATTCTTGCTTCTCCATAATGGTATACTTCAACTCAGCTCCTTGCAAAGCCCTACTAAAAAAATCAATTGGTCTCTCAGACCCTTCATCATCCTTCTGTAATAAAACAAAGGAAATGGTTTTTTCTGAAGCAAAAAAAAACATTTGAAAATGCCTCTTTTAATTTGGAGCTTCCAAAACAGGTGCATGTTTGAGTGCTTCTTTGATCCCATCAAAATCTTGTATGGCTACTACTTCTAACTTGATAATCTAGTTTTTCTTCAACATGGAAGTGATGGGGAGAGTCGGTTCAGCAAATTTATATACAAATCTTCTAATGAAATTGATTTTCCCAAACAAGGATTGGATTCCATTCTTGGTTCTTAGAATTGAAACCTTGCTGATAGCCTCTACCCTTTCGGGATCAATCATGACACCATCCTTTGATATAATGTGACCAAGTAACTTGGCCTTTTGCACTCCAAAATGGTACTTCTTTGGATTGAGTGAAATGTTATACTCTCTGCATCTTATCATCATTTTTTCTAAGTGTTGCAAGTCATCACTTCTCTTTCTGGAAAACATAGTCACATCATCTTTGTAAACAACAATAAAATCATTAATGTAACTAGCAAAAGCAACATCCATTTCTCTTTGGAAGGTATCTCTAGCATTCATCAGAACGAATGACATCCTGACATAAACATATGTGCCCCATGGAGTGGTAAAGGTAGTCTTTATTCTTTCCAACTCCTTCACAACAACTCTATTGTATCAGGAGAAACCATCCAAAGTAGAAAGCAACTCAGATCTAGTTACTAATTGCTGAATATTCTCCATGTTTGGCAAAGGATAATTATCCTTCATTGATGCTCTGTTTAGATTTATGAAATCTATGCACAACATGATATCACCATTCTTTTTTCTTAATGGCACAAAATTTGCAACCCAAGAAGAATACCTTGTTGTCCGAATTATCCCTCCATCTCTTGGCTTCTTCAATTCATCTTGCATTTTCATGGAGAGGATTGGATTAATCAGCCTCTTCTTTTGTCTGAATGGTTTTTCATTAGATTCCAAAGGAATCTCATGTTGAAAAGAGTCCTCTCTATATGCTTTTAGTTGAGAATAATACCAAGCAAGGTAGTCCTAATATTTATTTAACAATTGGACATAGGACTATTTCTATTCTTTGTTCAGATTACTTCCAAACCAGATCTTCCTTGGGTTTTCCTTTGTGCCAAGGTCATGCTCTTCAAAATCACTTCAGAATACTACATGTTTTTTAATAATGCAATCAACATTATCAAAGTTTGATTTAAGAGCAACTAGCCCTCTAGGAATGGTGTTAGTTTTCGATTGGATGATATCTTTGCTAAACAAAGTTTATTTTCATTTTGTTGCACACACCATTGGCTCCCAATCAATACACTGATCAGTAAACTCCCCTTTTTTCTAAACAAACCAGTTCACCATGGCATCATCATCAAATACTTGCCAATTTTTTACATTGTTAGGGATAGATAGCCTTGTTAGTACTTCAACATTATATTTACAATTGGGGGCCATTGAACAAACATGAAACCCAGATCCAAAGACTGCAAGCTGGTCTGCAACAACATTGAACTTTCTATCATGATGCACACTATTAAATGAGTCAAACATTTCAATCAAATCCAAAAGTGCACGCTTGTGTTGTTTCATTCTTTGATTTCCAATAGCATACAATTTTCTAATTTGTTTGAAAATCAATTCTGAGTCTCCTTTGACAATGATATCTTTAATATGATACTTCCAAGTAATTCTCATACCTAATAATAATGATTCATACTCAACAATGTTATTAGTGCATTCAAAGTTAAGTTTGAAATAAAATACAAACTCTTCTTGGCTTGGGGAGATCAGAACAATCCCAGCACCATTTCCAAACTTGGAACAGGCTCCATCAAAAAACAAGGTCCAAGGTAAACCAGCCTGTTCAAGACATTCGCACTAATCAATCTTTTTCTCCCTGTCATTAGCAAACCCCACAAAATTATCTGCATCCACCTCAACATATGACACTTCATAAGAAGCATTATTTGGATCCTCAATGAGGTGTACCATTTTATTCTCTCCATACAACTTTACAAGGCTACCTTCAATTGGAATGGTGGCAAAGGACATATCCATCTGAACACTTCCACCAACACTTGCAGCCCACTTTCTTGATAACTGTATGCCCCATTTGGCAGGTCAATCAATAATGACAACGTCAAGTTTCAAGTTCTTACTTGGATAAGCTGAAAATTGTACCACCAAACCTTTCACACATCCAACAATGGGCACCTCTCTAGATTCCATAGCAATGCATCTTCCATATGCTTCTATCACTTTGATATCTAACTCATTCATGACCTCAAGAGGCATGATGCTCCAGAATCAAACATACAATTGTGCAGTAGTTTGTCCTTAATGATCATAGTTGTAAAAAATGGATCAACATTTAATTGGGATTTAAATAAAGACTTCCCTAGGTAAACCTCAGGTACTTCTCCAAGCTCTTCAAATGTTGGTGGCGTTTCAAGGTCTATAATGGTTTGAGGGGGGGATTCTACAATGTTTACATTTCTGCCTGGGGTACTCATTTCTTCTTTCAATCCCAAGTACTCAAATTCTCTCTTCTTATGCTTAGGAATCCTAAGAAACTCAACAATTGGAACACTAACTTTGATCTGACTCAAAACTTGGGCAATGTCATATAAAAAATTCTTTGGCAAGGCAACATTAGAAGGGAGATTAGCAAACTCATCGAATGGCATGGGATTCTTGATAGTTTGGGCATGAGGAGAAGTATGAATATTGTTTGCGACAACAAGGCCTTTGGAAAGTGTATCTTTCTTAGGAGCCTCCTTAGGAATATTAGTAAGCAATGGATTTTTAGGTTTCTCTTGAGGCCCTGCTCCTTTGACAACTCTACTCCTAGTATTATAATCCTTTTCTTGAGCAACAACAACGTTCATCAATAACGGCCTATCTTCCTCCAAAGGGACTCCTCCATCATAATTATTTATCATTAAATCTCTTAAATAATCAAAGTCATTATCAGGTATTTCAAAAGATTGCACATTGTCTACTTCAAAAGTATGAGAGGGAGGAAGAAGCGGTACCCGGTGGATTCAATCCTAAAAAACATTAGCAGTTCTAGAACTTATTATCTCAGTTGAAGTTGATTCCCTTGGTGAACTTGTAGGGATCTCCATAATGCAAGCATCATCATTAATTTCTTCATCAAATTCTTCTTCTTCTTTCTGATCTTCATCACATGGGGAATGGGGCATGAAACATCTATTACACCAATCAATGACATTTGTCTCCTCCACAACAGTAACTCTGGTAGCCAAAGGATCAGGTACCATTCTGTTTTCCCTAGCCTGGGACTTCCTATTTCCAAATCCAATAGGTCCCTTACCTCTATCATCAGATCTTTGGTGATTTGTAAACCTATCTTGGCCCTATTATTTGTGTTAACCTTGTGAACTCTGCCTAATCCCTTTTTCTGCCTAGGCTAACTTGTATGATATTTCTTTGACAAGCCCTGCCAAAGTTTTCACAACTTCGTCCAAATCAACAACCTTACTTGTTTGAGGCTTTTCCAGGTTAACTAGCTTTACACCCTCCCATTTTAGAGGCTTTCCAATTTCCTTGATGTTGTTCTCAATTTGGAGAGCCATGGTAAAGGCCTACCTCAAATTACTAGGGTTTTTTATCCCTCAAATAGTATGCAACCTTCTTTTCAAATGCATTAGCATACTGTATAAGACAAGATTCATCACACATCCTCAAATTCATAGGCAGCATTTTCAACATATTATTAAATCTCGTATTAAAATCATGCACTGATTCATTAAGATTCTTTTTAATATTCTAAAATTCTGACAAAAGAAACCTAGGGTCTGTCTTGTCACCATACTGCAATCTAAATGCATTCTTGATTTCAGTCCAAGAATCAATAGAGTTATTAGGTAGAGATTTATACTAGTCCCTTGCATCCTCTTCTAGAGTATGAATAAATAATTTAATGTATACATCTTCAAACTCTATTTCAAAATCCTCCATCATGTGGAAAAACAGTTTCAAGTGATGGTCACTAGTTATTGCATTATTTCCTTGAAAATTAGGCAATTGTTTTCTTACATCATGTGGTACATCATTCGGATAGCCATCCATACCTCTATAATTGATGGGACCAAAAGTATTAACAGTCTGGGTGGAGGCTGAGCCATATTATTCTGAGGAGGTGATTTTATAGAAGAAACAAACTGATGAGGAGTGAGGGGTCTGTGTGGTACAAGGATATAATTTTTAGAATGACTATCCCCCAATGGCCTTTTTTCATGGCAGGAACTATCAGATTTGGAAAATATAGGGGTATAATGAGAAGGCCCCTCTCCAGATGGAGAATTCATATTTATAAAGAGACTACCTGATTCAGAAGTAGTTGAGGAGGCATTACAATATTCAATCACGTGCCAATCATTTTCACTAATTGAGACCTCTTTTCTTGAGGTTTGATCTCCAACAACCTTCCAAATTCTTCCTCCTTCTGAATTAGACTTTCCAAACTCTGGAAACAACCTTCTACTAGGGTCTGCAGTGAAGAAATATCTTCATCCTTCTAGCTTTGCAAAGATTAGTAACAAATTTTCAATTAGAAAAGGTTTAAGACATTGGCATTTATCAAAATCAAATCAACTTGGAGTCACAACCAAGGATTTTCACCCAAGTTGTGCAAATACACTAAAATAATATGTCAAATATCTGTCAGCACTAAAAATCATGCAAATCTTTACAAATCAGACCTTCCCTCACCCAAATTTATCAATGGTGAGGCAAACCTAGTACAATAACTACTAGAAAAATTATACCAAAAACGCGGAGAACCTATGACTTCATTCAATCCTTATACATCTGATCCGAGAATAATGTTTACAAAATGTATTTGCACACATAACTACAAGAAACATTACCAGGGTCTAGAAAACTTTAAATTTTTCAAAGCATCCCCAAAAACGGTGCCACGAGTATTGGTATCCAAATTCGTTCTCCTTTTCAAGATGAGAAGTGAAATATATTCAACAGGGAACTTAGAGAGAGATAGATTATAAATGTGTATCATTTTGTAGCCAGGGATGAAATCTAACTAACCCTTTGTTACTTGGGTTTTTGAAGAGATGGATAGCACCTTAAAAGGATTTGATATTATCCTAACTTCTTTAGATTATGCCTTTCAACCAATGTAAGATAACCTATTTTTGTAACCTTTTTTATGCAAAGAGATGCAAATAACTTTATTTTGCATAAATTTTATACACAAGACCTTGGGGAAAATATGATCAACACACCATATCTGACTCTCACGAGTTGTCACTTCCAGATTATGGAGATATTTTGAACACAAGGCTAAGGTTACTGAAGACATTTGAAATCCTGATCTGTTTCGCATACTTTAGCAAATGGATTTTGTTCTTCTGTGGATATACAGAGTAGAATAGGGGTAGTTCAATGTAGGATTGGTTATTTGAATAATTTTTGGTGGGAGATCAATAAGATAGATTGGAATTTTCTAGATCCCTGAGAAACTTCACAAAAAATGGAGAACTCAATAACAGAAAGCTTCAAAATAGTTAAAACATTCCTTCAACTAGAAGGTGTGCATCAATGGAGGCCCAGACATGCACGTTTTCACACAATCTTTGAGATTCTAGCACAAAGGCTGAGTTAGAAGACCCAATAAAAAATCAAATATAATATCAGTCACACCTGAGGTACACACAAAGGTTTACAAACAATCTCTATCAATAGATGAAAGAAAAGTGATTTTAAATAATTTATTTCATTCCCAGATGAAAGATCTTCTAAAAAATGAAATTCTAGATGCTGCTAAACTATCACAAGGATTAAGATCTGTGTGATTCAAAGGGATTTTGATACAAGATTTCAATAGGAACAAGAAAAGCTACTCACAGACATCCTGAAAGTGATATAACTCAAAATTGGCTAGAGATTTGACACAAATTAACTCAAAATTTATCAGATTCATCAGCAGAGGAGAGTTATTTAAACAATCTCAGAGCTTGTTGATGGTTATACACTTGTAACCAACTCAACATGAATGAAAATATAATACAAAGGAAGTATTTTTAATTTTTGGGATTCAAATATTTTCTCAAAATTTTCTCTTGAAAATGAACTCTTGAACTTTTGAAAGAGTATTCTCATTGCTTTTATACATTTCATTTGCTCAATTTCCCCCCCAAAAGAGAAGAATATTTGAGGGTCCCATTTGGCCTGTTGAAAAGTCTCGGTGTAAAAAGGAAGAGTGACTGGAAGCCTCCAAGTGTCCTCCTGGCACTTCTTCAAAAATAAAACACAACGGCCAGTCCCTAAACATGCGCGGTCCCTCCACACCATGAAAACATATAATATCATTCTTAATACGCCTTAATAGGTGAAAACCTGGAAAATGTTTTCTTCCCCATTAATACAAGATTTGAATCAACTGATGTCCTCCACTTACTGAGATATTGGGAATTTTGGTCTCTCATCTTTTCTTATACAATAAACAAGCGTGGGGCACCAGACTTGACAAATAGACGACAAAGTTTTTATGCATAAATCGGGGAAATTAGAAAATGTGACAGAGGCTACAAACTGAGGGATTTCAATGGCTAATGGTGCAAGATCAAAATGAGCACCAACAAGATGCTCACACAAACCTTTACCTTGAACTATCTTTGCAACACAAATATCAACATAGTATTACATGAATTTCACTATCCAACCTGATCTCTTCTCATTCAATTATTTATTTAACAAGAAAGGTTTTACATTTGGATGACAAACAAGAACATGCATCTTATTGTTTGAAAGCATGTACTTAAAATCATTTAGTCCTCTCACTACGGAAAGTACTTATTTTTCTAGAAATGTGTACCTTGTTTCGTAATCATGCAAAATTTTTCCAAATAAAGCAATTGGTTGCTCAATATTTTGATCATTAACCTAAGTTAATAAGGCTGAGATTGTTTTAGCTCCTCCAAGTGCATACATTATAAAATATTTATCAAAATTTGGATTTGCAAGAATAGGAGCCCGTGAAATGGTTGTTTAAATTACTTCAAACCCTTCTCTCCCTTCACAGGTCCAAAAGAAAATATTCTCTTTCTTCAACATAGCTATTAATGGTTTAACCAACATTGCAAAATCTAGAACAAATATTTTAACAAAGTTGATTTTTCCTAGAAAGCTCTATAGTGCCTTCTTGTGACGAGGTAATAATATTTGTGATATGGATTCAATTCTGAAAGGGTTAATTGCTAAAACTTGTTTAAAAACAATATGACCAAGCAATTTAACTTGATGTACCAAAAAGATAGAATTTTTGGGATTCAAAGATATTCCAAACTACCTTCATAACTGAAAGGTCTACCTTAGATGTATTAGATATTCATCTGAATTTTTTGAAAATATGGTAACATCATCTAAATAAATCAGTATGCATTTATTTAATAAGCTACAAAAATCCATGTCCATTGCACATTGAAAAGTTGCACCAACATTTGAAAGGCCAAAAGGCATTATTTTGTAAGCATAAGTACCCCACTTGGTGGTAAAATATGTTTTGTACCTATCTTCTTCTCAGACTAGAATCTGATTGTATCCATTATAACCATCGAGAAGAGATAGTCTATCAGAACCAGAAATTGTTCTTAAATTTTGATCCATATTCGGCAGTGGGTTATGATCTTTTATTGAAGCTTTATTAAGATATCTAAAATCCACACATAATCTGATTTCTCTGTTCTTTTTCCAAAAAGGAACAAGATTGGCTACCCAACTTGAATGCCTAACTAGAAAGATAATACCTGATTCGATGAACTTACATAACTCTTTTCTCATTAAAGGTTCTATCTTGTGATTTACAGGCCTCTGTTTTTTCCTAACTGGCTTGGAATTTGGCTGTAATTCAATAGTATGTTGTGCCAAACTTCGATCAAACCCTTTCATATTTTAGTATTTCAAAGTGAAAACATCCTTAAATTCCTTACAAATATTAATAAAGGAAGGTGTCTGAGCTAAGAAACATACCTTTCCTAGAAATACATTCTTCCCATCATCAACTGAGATCTCTTCATAATTGTCTACATGTGTTGACATCTTTGTTTTGTATTTCCTTAACTAATCATCAATTTTGAAGCTGTATTCTAATGTGACCAAACCTTGAGGTAGTTTATTCGTCTTCAATTAAAAAATTTGGTCACCATATAAGTGCTGCAATTTCTCTTGATTTACAGAAGAAAATTCAGCTTCTTACTGCAAAAACCTACAAATTTGTTCATCATTTTTAAAAACCTTCCAATTCAACTCATTATTAGGTATAGAAGGCCTGTCAATCAGCTTTATGTGAGGTTGAATCTCACTATTTTTAATTTTTTCTAGCACTTCAAATTTGGAACCAATTGTTGTAAGTCTATCTGCGTGTTTGTTTTCTATTGTAGGAATGGAATGGATATTAATAGCATTGAAATATTCCATTAAGTTTTAAAATATATGTTTATAAGACTTCATTAATGGATTCCTACAAGCATTAAAATTTCTTACTTGATTGATAACTAACTCAGAATCACCAAAAATCTATAACACACTAATACCTCTCTTTTTGGCCCAAAGTAAGCCATGAATTAATGCTTCGTATTCAACTACGTTGCAAGTGCAAGAAAATTAGAGACTCAAAGCAGAGAAATACCTTTCATTTGTGGGCGAAGTGAGCATCAAACCTAATCCTTGTCCTTTCTTGTTCTTAGCTCTATAAAAATGAATTTTCAAAATCCCTTATGTCATATTTTCTGTTTTGGACAAGAAGGGAATTGGTGTGTTTTCCTCATGCAGGAAATACACACCAAAAATATGTTCTTCAAATTATTTGAAAGTATCATGAGCATCTTATTCATGTTTCTTTTCATCCATAAATAGATTAGAAACACCATCTAGTGCCGAAACATGAGTTGTATTATCGAAACTAGACTGGGCTAAGGCTATATAATTAGCTAATACATTAGAAGCATGAGGTTCGATGTGAAATCTGGCCAATGGTTCAGAATTGATAGTAACTTCTGTCCCATAATGTGTAGTGAAGAACAAAACAGACCAATCTGAAGAGATATAACCTCTTATTTTTGTTGTGAAATCTCTAGATAAGCATATAGAAAAGTAAGTAGGTAAATCCATAACAGTAACGTCTTACAAAATGGAAACATTCAGATAGGCATGTAATGTTACCTCTAGATTTTTGATGACACCAACTGTATTCGTTATAGTCCCATCAAGTTGTAGCACACTCTTCTTTGTAGGTTCATATTGCAAACCCAACTTTTCTACAATTTCCTTTGGCATGACTGTGCTACTTGCACCACTATCAACCATGGAGTTGTGAATAATATGCTCTCCAATAATTAGAGACAAATAAAATGGAGGTGGTTTCTTTATGTCTTGAGAATTTAAAACCTTTTGAACCATCCATTTAACTTCCTTAATGTGGTCTTGTTCCACTGTCTCAAGGACCATGTCTATTTTTTGAAATTCTTTTTTTTCCATTTTTGAAGAAATATGTAGCTTAGAAAGTTCATGAGAAAGTATCATCTACTATCCTGGGATATTTAAACCATCCTACATTGAGATGTTAACGTTATGCTTTTTCATTACATCAACAATTTTAAGAGAAGCAATAGTTTTAGAAACAGACTCTATTATTTTTGCATAGGATTTAGTAAAAACTGATTCTATTTCATCTACGTTTAATATCTGAGGAATAAATAATCTTCTTGGATCAGGGTGTAGTTTTTTTGTTGCTCTTTACCAGCTGGAACACCTAATGTTTTTTTATGGAATAGCAAAACTGCTAGCTACGTTTTGGCCTATAGTTGTAGTTTTATCTGTGACTGTGGGTAGAATAGGTCTATTTTGAAGCTTTTGACTTTCCTGGGCCTTTTCTTGAGCTCTAGGCATAGCTGCAATAAAATCATCCACACTAAGACTGACTAAATTATGTTCTGGTGCTTTTTGAACATGGGTTTCTTGTTGCCCAACCTCCATTTAAGGCATGAACAATGTCTCAGGTTGAGGTTGTGCAATAACACTTATGTTAAGGAAAACATTTTGATAACTTACAACTGAATGAGGTTGATTACAAGGTTGAAACCATTCCTTTGTGGCCATATTAACTGGAACTAAAGTATTATATGGACTAGGAGCCTTTGGGTCAAACTACCTTCACTGATAAGGCTACCTATAATTTTGATTATGCTGATAAGACTGCCTATTTTGATGGTTTTGCTGATAAGGATCTTGATAAGGCCTGCTAGGTAATGCCACTCTATTTTCAATCGAAGTTAGATTTCTTACCATAGTCTGTAAATATTTAAACACATCATCTAATGGAGCTGCAATGGCCGGTTCTATACTGGTGATAGGTTGTGGAATATGTGCCAAATTTGCTAAAAAGGCATTAAAGGTCTTGGTGCTAACTTCCTGGCTTGAATAAGACTATTTTCATCTTAGATAGTAAGATCATAGGCTGCTGGGATATTTTCTCCTCCAATAGACTGAATCATAGTTAAAATATCACTGTTTAATGCTCTAAGATAATAAAGAAAATCATGATCAGTTTGAGGCCTTACACTTGTTGGAATTATTTCCCAAGTTCTGGAAAAATGAATATTGAAACTAGCCATAAATTCATGAGGAGATCTTCTAATTGTAGACAATTGTTCTACGAGGGATAAATGATCTGAGTTATCTTGAAATTGTTTGAGTAAATTACCACCTAACTCATCCCAAGTTCTTATGCTTCCAATCTCTAAATTTTTATACCATTGCAAGGCTTGTCCTTTAATGGATGCAACTAAAAGTCTAAAAGCCACATCTTCATGAGTAATGTTATGAACTACACATAGGGATGCCACATCTTTGATGTGCTCTATAGGTGTAACCTGATTTTCACTAGTAAAAATGAAGGAAATATTTTCATGGCAGCATTAGGGATATCATGATAAACTGGAATTACTAATGGGCTGCCATTAGTGAAGGTTACAAAATTCCTAGGTGGTTGAATAGCCATTTGAAAAACTAGGATCTAAATAGAGAAATTAATATGTGGTGAAGGAAGATTAGGAGTAGGGTTGTCAAAGCCAGGCCTATTATAAGGTGGGGTGTTACCAACTCTTCTTCTTCTTGCAAAATGCAAAAGGTAAAGAAATAAAATCAGAAGGAATTCCTTTTAACCGATGATCTTGTAGTCACTTTAGGCATGGAACATGCTACAAAAATGGTCAGAAATCAGCTTTACAGAGTTGCCAAATAAATATTTAAATCTTTAGAATAAATTGCTGCAACTTGTAGATCCAAAAGTAACTTTTGCTTGTCATTAATGTGCTATAAATTTTTGTAATTCACTCCTAGATCTGATTCCTTACCCCACCAGGCATGCCAAAAACTGTTATCTCTCGAAAGTGCACCCTGTAGAGAGATGGTTATAGGTGTTCTAAACTTGCAAAATGGATATCTCTCTTTCATGGATATTGTTTGCATAGTTTTCTTAACTAAGCTAATGAAAATAAAAAATAACACCTAGTAGTTTTTAATCAACAAAGTTAAAGCAAAGTCTAAAGCACCATTAAGATAAGAACTAAACAAGGTTAGACACTAACATTTGTTATATTATAACTTTGAAACTAGCATGTTAATTGTCTAAAAACCTCTATTCTCTTAATTAACAACAAAATTAAATGGACCTATGTAAGCTCCATACCAATCAAATTGGTTACTCTTGATATTCCAAGAACCTAGGAATGGGAGCTTATCAAAATTGGGCTACAAGACCCTTTTGTCTCTTCCCATATGACATAAGCACTTTGGCTAGAAAAGATGCTTTAGCTCTTCCAAAATGGTGATTTCTCAAGAAAAAAAAAGAAAATCTTGTAGTTTATTTTGCATCTATCATATAAGCATACGACAATTGTAGAATGAAATGAAAAATATAAGCATACGACAATTGTAGAATGACATGAAAATCCATACTACGAATGATTTTCCATTTCTAGAAACACCAACTGCACGCAACATACAACAATGCAATGCAAAACGAGAAGGAAAAAAACTCATTTAACAAGGAAAACAAGTACGAATGCACATATCCAAATGAACAACGATCAAGACAATTGTACAAATGTTTTGTTATCAAGCTAAAAAGATCCACATGTTCATGATTGACGAGAAGGGTTAAAAATGATTCCCCGAGCAAGGGCAAATGATAATGGACACGGGGTTTAAGTAAAAAGTGTTGTGCACAATGAAACAACACCAAACAACAATTGTGCCTCAGAGTATAGATGAAACAAGAAGCTATCTTTGTGAATAGTTATGAATCTAGCAATCCATGATTCGTATTAATCGGGCAAGATGTGAAATAAACCAGTAGGATATGGAGATAATACCATGTACAAGACACACGTTTCAGCTGTAATAAGTAGGTTACCATTTTTGTAGATTTTTTAATTTATAGGATTTTGGGCAAAAATTTGCCCTGTTTTTGAAATTTTGAAGTGATATATGTATATATATATATTATATATATATATATATATATATATATAATATATATGTTTTTGTGTTCCTTTTTCTAAAATGTGGCGGAGAGTAGAAGAAAATAGAAGAAATAGAATGAAGGGCCTATGGGAAACAAAACATGCTCCACGTGGAAGAAAGAAGAAACAAGTGACAAATAATGTCCTTGTGCAGTGGAAAAATTAATAAAATAATTATTTTTGCAAAATAATTATTTACGAGAGTGTGGATAAGAAGAAAAATTGCCTAGGAGCAATAAAATTTCCCTCGTGAGAAGAAAGGGGTATTGGACAACAAAAAATGCCCCAACACTATGAAAAATAAGAGAAAGATAATTATTTAATTAAAATAATCATTCAACAGTGAACATAGGAGAAAATGGCCCTCAAAATGAGCCTTTAGGAACTCATGGCAGTGAAAAATGGGTTGATATACCCCCACTTTGAGGGGGGAAATCACCACGACCACTTCATTTTAAATGACCACTATTGAGTTTTTTACTGCATGGCTCTGACAGTGACGAGGATGATGGTGATCGCATGGGACCACTTGAGATGGGAAGACACAGTTCGAGGGTACCAGTGGCATGCCGATAATGGCACCTTTGTGAGTATCCAAACCTTTTTCGTCAATTTCGTCATTAATTCCCTAGAATTAGGAATTAGGGCTAGGAGGCATGTAGGGCACACGAACGCATAGGTGCAAGCACGCTAAAGGTGGCACAGGTGCCTCACTGGGGGTGCAGGTGCATGTGTGCATGCACAGGTACACTCAAACGTACACACATGCACGCGTATGCACAACATATGTGTGTGCATGCGCACACACCGGAAGGGGAGTGAACACACTAAGGGGGGATGTACGCATGCATACGAAAGGACATGAGAGATAGGGAAAGCACCAAAAGAGTGGCACACACACCCAAAAGGGTGCGCATGCGCACGAATGATGGCACAAGCACCCTAAGATGGTTGTGCACATGCACAGGTACCAAAAGGAAGGCACACATGCCAAAAAAGGAGCGCAGGTGGCCCATGACAATGGAGGATAGACAAAAAAAAAAATGCCAAAATGATGGCATTAAGAAGAAAATTTAGGATTTTTGGGTTAACCCCAAAATGATAGATAGATTTTTAGAATAAATGTTTAGTGACTGATGAGTGGATTGACTTTTACAAAGACAATTACCAGTGCTACAGATGAGGGAGTGTCATTCCTAGATTACTGAGCTATAGGGGAGCATGCATCATCAAGACCAACATGCTATGGCCATGCTTCTTGAGGTGGTCAGGCTAGGCACCATAGCTCGTATGCCATCCATCATTTTAGACCATGGTTTACTTACTTCACTGGCCGAGTGGTGGCATAGCGAGAGCCAGTGTTTCAGATGTCCTACTGGGGAGATGACTATGACCCTAGAGGATGTATGGTGGATTCTCCATGTGCCGATTATGGGTTCTTTGATTGAGTGCACCTCAGACAGAGGGCAGATTAGGGAAACCTGTAGTGACTTGTTTGACAAAGATGACATACCGCATGACAGTATGACTGTCGCATTACATGATTGTATTTCTGACCCGACATTACATCGGGGGACCTTATATATTATGTCACTTATCAGTGGGTTTTTGCTCACTGATAAGACTAGGACATCTTTTCCTGAGATGGCTATTGCCACGAGTACATGGTATTTTTAGCAGTGAGTGCTATTGTTCTAGACAGTGCATATTGGTGCACTTGTACTGGGATTTACATCTGATCACCTACCACTATCAGAAGATAGTGGGTCTAACCTCCTTACTAGAAATTTGGTCATGGGATCATATTGCCATCGAGCACCCCATGGGTACTCTTCATGCCTGAGATCTAGAGGAGCCATCTTACATGGCATGGGTATCAGTAGGTGGTGATGTCCGAGGCCACGTAGGTAGCTTATACAAGTATCGACGAGAGTTTGATGAGTTATCAGAGAGAGATATTATATAGAGACCCTACAAGCACATTCGGTGGCCAGAGGATGTCGTAGAGCTTAGTGTTTACACTATAGATCATTACGTCATTGGAAGTCATAGCTACATCATCGAGTTATATAGGGTGTATATATGCCAACGACAGCTAGACATGGTAAAGGGGGTTCCATAGCCTAACATATGGTATGTCTGCCGAGACTCAGAGAGGCAGTTTATGGGGCCACACATATAGGTTACCTGAGCTAGGGAGAGTTTCTTTTAGGTGGTCCCACATGCATGGGACCCAACAAGACAGGTTATGGATCTAGGCACCAAACCAGATCATTGGACTTGGTATGCTACTGTCTTACTGTGGTGTCTTACTATCCCAGAGGAGGCCTTGGCAGCAGGTGCCTGACTACCTAGAGAGATCTAGCATGATGGTGACCAGAAAGTAGATGCAACAACTCATGACCCAGAGTATCCCTTTGATGGGATACCACATGATGAGTAGGGTACCACCCAGGTATAGGGACCAAGGCCAGAGGGTCCAGGACAGACACCAGCATAGTTTTCCTAGAGATGTGCCAGTCTTCCAAATTGCCATAGGGACCGATCCTAGTGGCACACCCAGTGGCACAGATAGCCACCCTGTAACAACAATTACACCAGGCTCTAACAGAGAGAGACCAAGCTAGAGTAGAGAGAGAAGAGGCCCAAGCCCTGAGTGTGAGAGTGATAACCGAGCAAGATCAAGCTCAGACTCAGATTTTGAAATTATCAGTAGAGTGAGATCAGGCTCGGGATTAGGCTGGCCCAAGAGGTGATAGTGTTGTGTAATCTCAATATATATGATAGATGGCTCAGTTGATGAGCCTATATCATCAGAGATAGTCCCAACTGCAGCCTGTGATATTAGAGTGAGATAGGCTCAGGGCAGAGCGCGTGGTGGCTAAGGCCGAGCTTTCTCGAGCTTTACTAGAGATAGTGTCCTATAGATGCATATAGGGTACAACAGTGACTACTTAGACTCATAGAGATCTGGCTATAGCAGAGGGCAGAGCCTTGTATTACAAGTCTCTCTATTTTGAGGAGTTCCTGCTGAGCGGCGAGTGCCTTCCTATAACGAACAATCTATTGGTTGGATATTTTGTTAGACCAAAATATGAGGTTTAACCATAGTGCATGGGATCAAATCCCTCCTCAAAGACATGTGAGGCTGCATGTTTATTACTAATCTAAAACACAACGAAAATAATATATACAATATCTACACTATTCTAATCATTAGAGTTGGGATACAATCCCAAAATTCATATCAACATGAAATGGAGATGTTACGACTTTAGGAATGTAATGGATTAGAAAGGGAACTTATTATGGATGAAACAAAATGGAATTGAAATGAGAGGAATGTATTTTCTTTCAAGTAAACACAGATTAAGAAATAATTATACGATTTTTTAGATCATGAGTGTAATATCCTGAAATGATTAAAATGATTAAGAATACTAAACAAAGGATAGCTCAATATTCTGGATGTAAGAACAATCTCTCAAGATAGATGAATCCCACAACACAAAGTTTGTAAAATAACACCTATTTCTTTTCTTCAATGATTACAAATAAAATACAAAGTTTTTCTTCTTCTTCACAATAGCTCTTAAATATTCAAAAAGTCTCTTTCTTGGAATTCACAAGCATCCCTTATTTATAATAAAAGAGAAGAGAGAAAATAAGATTAAATCCTATAAAATAGTCATTCAATAAGAGTCCTATTTTTCTTGACTCTCACACAGGAGAACAAGTCAAAATCCATTTCCTATGTGGCAAAATGGAAATGAAAAAGATATGTCAATTTATGGAAGAAAATGACAAGTAACATCATTGCTTATTTTGTTTCCTCATCCTTGTCTTCTTCCAATGATGCCTGCTTGTCTCAAAACTCTTGAAAATTTCAGATTATGTCTTGCATTTCAACTTGATTTGGTGATCTAGAATAATCAATTAGAACCTCGCAAGTTTCCTGTGTGTCACTTACGTTGCCAGGAAGTTTCTTCAATATCTTATTAATTTTTCTCAGTCATTCCAAAACATTCTCGATCTTTATAAATTTATCAGTGACACTCAGATCAAAGACGGAATTTGATTCTTACTCAATTGATTCCCTAATTTGTTTATAGAAACCATCAGCAGGTAGAATGGTTGAGCTTTTATCCAATACTTTGGGAAATATCTTGAACAACTCTTCTTCGATATCGCCGGTGGCGTCAATCAACTAATACCTGGATTCTCTCAACTTGCTGCAAGATTCACTAAGAATATTTATCTTGAACCTAATAGCCTTGGTTAGCTGGAAGTGTTTATCCCCATGTGGAATGACTCCTTCCACTAAGACCCGAGATGGAATTTTCTTCAATGCATTGAGGGCCTCCAAAGTTAGTTCAAGGTTTCCAGCCTCATGTGAAAATTAATCATTCATCTTGTCACCATCCTTTTTTATTTCCTCCAAGGATTTGTATACCTGTACTATATCATCAATGACTTTCCTTCCTTGAAGTAGTAACCTTTGAATCCATTCATCCACCATTCTCCCCTTCTCATTGATCTTCTCAATAACAAGTATTGATGAGAAATAAAACCTGATAGGAGTGGGAGTAAAAGATGATGGGGTTGACTGAGAGGGCTTTGAGAGCTTCAACAATACTTCTGTCAACTGTTCCACTTTCTCTTTTAGCTCATTCCTGCTCACCTTTTTTTCCTTCATCTTTTGGCATAACACATTCATGGAATCTTGTGCATCTTGTTATGCCCCTTCTATTGTTACCTTTCCCAGATCCACCCTTGTAATCTGATAATCAGAAGCTGCTATGTTCTCCTTGGTTTTGTCAGCTGCATGAGTGGCAATCTCTGCAAACTTATGTCCTGAGGAATCTATTGAAACCCTTGAAATTGTTTTAGGTTTCTTAGTAGATTTGGCAGGAGAGACCTTGAGTGAACTGAAATTGAAGGATGGTAGAGGAACTACCACCTTCCTCTTCCTTGGAGTTTGGTCGACCAACCATTGAGGTAAAATGAAAGAAGTTGCTCATACTAGAGGTGTCATGGTTGTATCTGTGGGTGGAGGAAGATTTTATTGTGGAGTCATGATGACCGCAAGTGTAGTGACTATGGGAATAGATTGAGGGAATGAAGGTGTGGAAGGAGGAGGCATTTCAATAGCCAACGTAGGTCTAGTAGAGAGAGATGAAAGACCAGAGAAAATGTTGGCCATGGCTGATGAAGGTGGCATTGAAATATGTGGTGAGGAAGATTGGGGGAGAAGGGGTAAAGAATCTGAAGCTAAATCTTGAGAAGCAAGAGCAATGCTTACCTCTGACAAGAAATCAAAAAAAGGAGAAATAAGAGGTTGACTAACCTTGATTTCTAAAATAATTTTTTCTTGTTCCAGTAGAGGACGAGGAGATTCCAATACCTCAACTATTTGTGTGGGAGTAGATGATCCAACCCCCTGTTTTTCTCCTCTTCTTACAAACTTAAACTTTATTTTCCTTTTGGTAGGGCTTCTATCCTTTTCCTTTTCTCCCTTAGAGGGTCCCACTT
Organism: Taxus chinensis; assembly: GCA_019776745.2. Lineage (NCBI taxonomy): Eukaryota > Viridiplantae > Streptophyta > Pinopsida > Cupressales > Taxaceae > Taxus > Taxus chinensis. The sequence continues at coordinate 66,208 of JAHRHJ020003763.1, forward strand.
CTAGAGTAGCTATCTTTAAAAAGATGTTTTCTTTATAACTCATTCCCCAAGAAATGATCCATGCCTTAGTGTAGACAAGGGTTTAAGCAGCTCTCTCAGTGATAGAATCCTTTTCAACAATGGACCAATCAATGGCTAGGAATCCAAGTTGATCTCCATCTAACTATTCATACCTAGGTTCCAAGACACTTTCATTATCTGTGGTGCCTTCAGGGATATCAGCTAGATCTAACATCTGAACTTCTTCAAGAGTCATTCTTCTATTGTCTTTTCTTCAAATGGCAACCTCATCCCAAAGATCAACCCAAATTTTCCACTACATGGGGTACATGTAGATATAAGGTTCCATAGGACTTAAGGACTCCTCGAATATCAAACCCCTCTCTGAAATTCATATGCTTTTTTAGTTTGTCCTGAAGTTTGTACACCACATTATTGGCCTTCACCACTGTAGAACATGTGTACCTTCCAATGGAAATTGGGAAGGAGACAGTGGCCTTGTGTCTGCTTTTTTGGAACTTGTATAAATTCAACAGTTGTCTGACTAACTCCATAAGGATGAGTTTGTCACCTAGAAACCTAGGCAAATGGAAGGGTAAGTGCACCAAGTTGGGGGACAATTGAGTGGACATCAAATCCTGAATTTTACATTAAAAACAGCAAAACATAAAATTTAGTCTTCCGCGGACTTGAACCATGCCGAAAAGTAAAAACTATGTCATAAAAATGGTACCATTCCATAGGGGAGACTATTAGCTTTGTAGAAATACTGATTTTAAAGTGAATAGAAGAGGATAAATATCATTTTATAATTTTTTACTAATAGTAGGTCTTTAAGACATTTTTTCCTGTGAATGTTTATGTCTACGTTTAAGACTGCAAAATTTGTTTCACTAATTAGAATGTGATAAAACTTATACCATCCCAACCGTGGTGAAATTATATACATGTTCAAAAAAAATAAAATTTGATTTCAATATTTTTTGATGAAGTTATGGCGGGCAAACGGAAAGTGCTCTGTTTTCTTTATGTTTTCATACCACTTTCACGGAAAAAATCATAAAAAAATAAAATATTACTCAAAAAAATACAAAATAAAATTCATCCCAAGATAGATAGTGGCATATAACTTCTCACCAAAGGAAAAATATATATATCAATTTTTGGTCATCCAAATTGTGGGCAAATGGACTATAATCTTATTGGAGTTTTTAAAAAAAAATACCAAGTCATTGAATTTTGAGTGTTTAATATAGCTAATATTGTCCAATTTTTTACAAAAATTAGTATTTTAGAAACTAGATTCCGGATGCTACGATTCATATTAATGTAATTTTGTCTAATTTTGAGTGTATGTATTGTTAATAATCCCTACAAGTTGATATTATGTTGTTATTTGCAATATGATGTCCACGGATGACCCTATATTTGTCCATCAACTTCCTGCACTTACCCAGTGCAAGGGTTACTCAAAATAGAATATTTACCACCATGGAAAGAGAGGTGAAATTCTTGACACTGTAAAACCGAGTTACCAATCAAAAGATACAAACTTTTCAATACCCATGCCTCATCAGAAACTATTCTATTTCTCAGCTCAGGGTCCAGCCTGTAAATAGTTTTCATAAAATGAAAGGGGGCTATCAGTTAAGCACATAATAGTAACTAATCTTCAAGATCCCTTTTAATGTCCAGTTGAGGGAATGCTTCTAATATAAGCAGCTTTATGAGTAGGGGAGTTCCCTTTAATACAGTGCATGACCCCGAGATAGTGACAAAATGCTCGTTGCTGCATAGGTCACGTACGATATCAAGTCATAACTTGCTAGTTCACCAGACCATTTGCATTTGAGAGTCTATCTCATCGACTTATTCAGGTACCAATAGTCAGATCCCTGGGTCCATTCTTTGGAATGACGGCTATGAAATGAATACATCTGGGATACCCTGGGGATAAGTCTCTATGACTCTACAAGGCCCAACTATCTTGGCTTTGTTGATGGCCATCCAATGGAGGTGCCACTGACCTCAAGTTTGATGAACTCAAAGCTTCTATTGTTTCACCGACTTACGAAACCTAGGGATAGTTGGCTTGTCTTTGATCAAGAATTTCTTGCTCACATGCTTGATGAGATCTACCATTGATCTTGGGACATGATTGGGAAGCTGACTTAAGATTTAAATCAACATATTCCATGAAGTTGGGAAAATTTAGGAGGGGAACACAAGTAATCCCCATGCTAAGTGTTTACTGAGTAGGTACTCGTCCTGATTTATCTAAAAACATGTCAATGAGCGAGATGTCTTTAATCTTTAGTGAGAAGCACATTGCAAGAACTGAATTACAATCCTGATTAGGTTCTAGCATCGTGTCCTTGAACCCCATAAAATCTACAACATAGGTCGGGATCGTAATCATTGAGGCCTTTGGCTATTGCAATTCATGCTATGAAGTCTGAGAAGTAATCCTTGGTTATTATTCCAAAAGTCTGTCCATGTCTATATTGCCAAGCTCTAAATGTCCCGGAGGTCATAATTACAACTTATGATTTGAAGATACTGAGTTAGGGTAGTCGCTTGGATACTGGCTACGGCATCTTTGGCCTACACTTTGTAGTTGCTAGGGTCTGACATTAGGAGTCTGGAGGATGAATTGAATTCCACTGAAATTGAGTCATGGGATGAAAAATTGTTGACACCTTTGAATTGTTACCCCATTACTCTGTTGGTTGTTAGCATTATTTGTATTTAGAAGCCTCAGAAACCTAACAATGTTGGGCTTATTTGTTTGATCAGTAACAATAGACCAGTTGTTAACATCATGGTTTTTGTTAAGGATCTTTAGGCCCTTGGCTGAAGTTTTTTTTATGTCGAGCAGGTGATAATCTTGAACTGCACTGCTGAATTGGAAGAGTGATCTAATATCCTGTCAAGAGTCATAGGTCTAGTGCAGTTCAGAGGATGTACTACACACTGTTTTAACCTATATACATAGAGCAACCCTCTAACACATATTCGGATAGCTCCTAAGTGGAAAATTTTGGACCTCCTGCAATTGGATTTCTATGATGTAAGAGACATGAAGGAATAGGTCATAGAGCTGCCATGTTGATCCATGTTAGGAATTTTTTAACCCTTGCTGAAGAACTATGGGAATTTCTGCCATCTCTGGGAAAATAAAAATGTACCCTAAGGGTGAATTCCAAACAAGAGGTTCAATTTGATTCCTTTCTTTATAAACAAAGAATCATGTCAACCCAATATTTAACCTAAACTCAAGACATGAGTTTTTTGAAAGAGTGTATACAAACTCCATCATGGTACACCTCAAAAATAACCCTAATCAAGAGCATTACCTTTTAAAGTCTTAAGAGAGAAATACCTTGCAATAATTCGACAGCCCCTGGAGAGACAGACTCATCAAATGGTAGTTACATACACCTTGATCGTGTGCATTTGGAGGTAGAAGCCTCCCCCTTAAATCCAATGCGTAAAGGTCTGTACAGAGGTAAAAATGAAGTGTAGCATGACTGACTCTTTATGGAGAACCATAAGGGGATTCCTTACAGATAGCTCAGACACATGTGTCAACTACTACGATACCTGGGCATTTATGACCATGTGATGATGCTCATTGTCCCCGAGGAGGTGGAGGCAAAGGAATCAGTTCATTTCAGGTATCAGGTTGCAGGACAACATGAGGCATTTATTAGGGCATGAGATGTTGAGATCCCTTTTGAGTTCTGAACATATGGGCAACACACTGGCTAAGAGTACATGGGTTGCCCCCTGTGGTGAACTTAGAACATGAAACATGTGTATGTAGGGGGAGCATGTAATCTGATGGTATGGACCTTTAGAGGCACCAAAGCATAAAGGAACATTAGTCATTTCCAGTTGGGATGGCATTTGAGAAACGTGCTTCTAGACATGGTGTCTATGTTTGGATATTCATATGTAGTCATGGGGGGCATACCCAAGGTTCCGAAACCCAATGAGAAGATCTCTCCAGGGTAAATTTAACACCCATTTGTCAATAAGAGGATTCAGTGTAGGTTATATCACTTTTAGCATAGAATCACTAATACGAGATAACACAGTCGAGTAGAGGTACTAGATCCTTTCCCAGGCCATATGAATTCAGTGGAGTAGCCATGACCAGTAGAGTTCCAAGGATCCTCATGCCATGCCACCTCCACAAGACAGACTGACTACCCTATCAGAGGGCTCGAGTCAGCCCTGATGTTTTGTATTTTCACATATGCCTCTTGATGAAGGCTATTTTAGATTGTGCTCAATGTATTCTATTTTATATTTGTACAGCAGTTTTGACACATGCCTCTGATGAATGCTTTTATATGTTCAAGTGATTCGATGTATCATTTTATTGTACACCTCAGATGAAGGAATTTTTGATGTACTGCCATGATGTATATCCATTTTTGATACAGATATACCACACATGTATTATATGGAAATTTTTGACATGAAATATGTGTTTATGAGATGGACATTGTTTATTATTTCCATGTGCACATGGATAGATAGTTATGTTTATGATGTTAGATGATTTGATTTCACATGTATATGTATCATGATTTTTTTGATGTATCACATGTGTTTTGATTTCCAGATGATTGATCTCGTAGAATATATCAAATGTGTTTGTTTATGTGATGTACCATACTTAGTGGATGAGATGATATGATGATATGGGTGTGGGGGGATAGATTTTGATATTTTGATCCCTCTTGCCCCCATTTGATGATACGATATGTGATGATTAGCTTAGCATTCATGTATGATGTATACTTAGATTTTTCTTGATATATGATGTATAGATGATGTTAGATGTGATGATATTGATGGTAATGTGATGATGTGATAACAAAACAATGCACATGCAACAAGCAAACACAATCAAATGCTAACAAAGAACACAATGAATTAACATAATAATGCACCATGATTCACTAGCATGCAAAAACATACCTCAATATGCACAAGTAAGAATAAATCTAATCTAACCAAGAAAATATGAATCCTAACAAAGTATGCCCAAGCAAACAAACAACACAAAATGTACAAACATACAACTATACAAGCAAAGAGCAAAGCAAGAAACAATACAATCCAAGTAAACATAAGTAAATGTTTTTGTAAATGTTGTTTTGTGAAACAATTTTCTATTGTTTTTTGGGTTTTTGATAAATTTTCTAATGTTTTTCATTTTGTGAAACAATTTTCTATTATTTTTGTGTTTGTGTGAAACAATTTTCTATTGTTTTTGTGTTTTTGAAACAATTTTCTATTGTTTTTGGTTTTTGAAACAATTTTCTATTGTTTTTGTGTTGTTTTCTAACAGTTTTCCAGAGCTATGCACAGGTAACCAAGAAAGCATGGATGCCCCCAGCGTTAGATGGGGAATATACAAGGGCAGAGGCCATGCGCTTATGAACAAGAAGGTGAAGTCATAGAAATTCCCCCAGCGTAAGATGGGGAATAAACAAAGACCATGCCCCTCACAGATGAATAAAAGGAGACAAAGCTGGATCAAGGCTTGACAGGATTGGGCTCACAGGGAATCTCAGAAGTAGGTGGAACTAGCCCTAGGCTAAGTAGAAAGTACCCTTCAGATGCAAGATGCTTGTGAATAATGAATCCTCCCAAGGCACCGAAACTCACAGTTTTCACCCAAGGACCTATCCAAAGCACCACAATTGCATGGTTTTCACTATGGATGACCTGTTTTTCTCTATTTCTTTTTCTCTTTTTTTTTGCATTTTGATTATTTTACCATGTTTTTTTATTTTTTTTTGCTTTTCTAATTTTGCACCATGTTTAAGCATAGAACCGCTTAAGATGCATGGCATTCATGGGCTCACGGAGCTCATCACCATTGGGGTGAGCAAGTTTGTATGCTCTTGTGTTGTACTTGGCCACTATAACATAGGGTCCTAACCAATGTGGTTCGAACTTTCCTTTCTTTTCTCATTCTGCCTTTGTGTTAAATTGATTCTTCTTCATGACTAAATCACCAACCTCAAATTGACGAGGTATGATTCGCTTGTTATAATTTCTATAGACTTTGTTCTGATACACTTTGAGGTGATTAAGGGCACGGATGCGCTTCTCATCTAGGAGCTCTAACTCAGCTAGTCTAGCTACCGGTAATCTTCATCTTTATCCAAATAATCCCTAAGAGAGATTCTTAGGGAAGGAAGTTCAATTTCTAGTGGGATGATAGATTATATCCCAAATACTAGAGAGTATGGTGTTGCACCTGTAGGAGTGTGAATGGAGGTTCTATAAGCCCAAATAGTTGGGTGGATTTGCAAATGCCAATTACGACCTGTTTTACTTACCATTTTCTCCATTATTCGCACCAAAGTCTTATTTGTGGCCTCGGCCTGTCCATTACCTTGGGGATAATATGGTGTAGACCATTTTAACCTAATTTGGAACCACTGACAGAGACCCTTTATAGTTTTATTCTTGAATGACTTTCCATTATCAGTAACAATGGCTATAGGAATGCCATACCGGAAAATGATATGATTCATGATGAATTTGGAAATCTGAGCTCCTGTTACATAGGTTAAGGGGACAACTTCCACCCACTTGGTAAAGTATTCAGTAGCCATGATGATGTGGGTATGACCATCAGATGAGGTAGGGGTAAGCTTCCCTATCAAGTCAAGTCCCCATTTAGAAAATGGCCATGGGGTAGTGATGGGTTGCAATGGCTGTGATGGAGCATGGATGAAATTTCCATACTTCTGACAAAGTACACATTTTCTGACATAGTTGCAACAGTCAGTTTCCATGGTAGGCCAATAGTAGCCTACTCTCAACAGTTTCTTGGCCAAAACCATTCCATTAGTATGTGCTCCGCACACCCCTTCATGTACTTCTTTGATCACTTGGACCGACTCTGTCATATCGAGACAACGTAACAGATTCCCATCATAGCCATGATGATAAAGTGTACCTCCTAAAAGGGTATAACAGGCTATTTGGTGAATTAGGCTTTGTTTCTCAGAATGGGAGATATTAGGAGGGAACATGTTGTCCTTGAGATAGGTAAAGATGGGCTCATACCACAGGGAATTGGGACCAACAACATCACAAGCCAGACAAGATTCTACAATGTCATACGTGGGCTGGAGTAAATTTTCCACAAAGAATGACATGTAATTATTCCCTGGTGGAATACGAAGCATAGAACCCACTTGCCATAGCATCTGCTGATCTATTTTGTGCTCTTGGAATTTGTTCAAATGTGATGCACACAAAGTACTCTTTTAGAGTTTCTACCAGCTTTTTGTAAGGTATGAGCTTTTCATCCTTAACCTTGTATTCATCATTAACTTGCTTGATAATTAACTGAGAATCACCCACAACCTTGACATGATGAATGTCCACTTGATAGCGAGCTTCATCCCTGTGATAAGTGCCTCATACTCTGTGATATTGTTTGTGCAAGGAAAACCCAGTGAAAAGCCTGCGGTATAGGGTCACCAGAAGGAGTAATGAGGACCACACCTGCTCCTGAACCATGAAAAGTAAAGGACCCATCAAAGTGTATCTGCCATACAACAGATTCTTCAATGTATAGTAATGAGGCATCTGGCAGATCCAGATTCAAAGGTTCAGTGCCTTGCAAAGGTGCTTCTGCTAATTGGTCAGTGAGTACTTGTCCTTTAACTGACTTCTGATGCACAAATTCTATGTCAAATTCACTTAGTAGAATGATCCAATTAGCCATTCTACCTGTGAGGGTGGGTTTAGACAGCAAGTACTTGAGTGGGTCAACTTTGGATATCAGCTTGGTTTTGGTATTCAATAGATAATGGTGAAGTTTTTGAAAAGTAAAAACAATAGCCAAACAAGCTTTTTCAATTTGGGGATAGTTGAGCTCATAAGCGATGAGAGTGCGACTGAGGTAGTACACCACTTTTTCTTTGTGACCAAGGTCATATTGGGTGAGCAATGCACCAATAGAAAATTGTGTAGCAGAGATATAAAGCAAGAGTGGCTCCCCAGGAGTTGGAGGCATGAGGACAGGAGGATTGGCCAAGTATTGTTTAAGAAAAGCAAAGGCATGTTGTTACTTTGGTCCCCAAATGAAGGTGACATCCTTTTTAAGCAAGTGGGTGAATGAATGACACTTATCTACAAGCTGGGAGATGAAGCGGTGAATAGCCTGTATTTTTCCTTGCAAGATGTGTAGTTGCTTAATGTTCTTAGGAGGAGGCATCTCAGTAATAGCAGACACTTTAGCAGGGTCTACTTCAATTCCCCTTCTTGATACAATGAAGCCCAATAATTTTCCTGATAGCATGCCGAATACACATTTCTTTGGGTTCAACCTGACCTTGTACTCTCGTAGGCGCTCAAAGATATGCCACAAAATAACAGGGTGATCCTCTCTTGTCTTATATTTTCCAAGGATGTCATCCACATAATCTTCCATGATATCATGGATCATATCATGGAAAATTACCATCATTTCCCTCTGATAAGTAGCTCCTGCATTTTTGAGACCAAATGGCATCACCTGATAACAGAAGGTACCCCAAGGAGTTGTAAAGTCATCTTGTGCTGATCTTCTTCAGCTATCTTGATTTGGTTGTATCCTGAAAATCCATCCATAAGAGATAGCATCTCATATCCTGCTGTTGAATCCACAATCATATCAATATTTGGTAGTGGAAAATCATCCTTAGGGAAAGCCTTATTAATGTCTCTAAAATCCATGCAGATTCTGATCCCGACGGGCTTCTTCTGGATAGGGATGATGTTGGATATCCATTCAGAATAATTGATAGGTCGAATGAATCCTGTTGCAAGTAATCTTTCTAATTCTTCTTTAACCAGTAGGGCTACCCTTGGGTGCATATTTCTGAGCTTTTGTTTAATAGGCTTAGCATCTGCATGTACAACTAGGTTGTGCACGACCAAAGTTGGATCTAAGCCTGGCATATCCTTATAGGACCATGCGAATACATCTATAAACTCCCATAGTAGCATGGTGAATTTTTTGTTCTCTGCCGAGAGTGATGCTCCCAATTTGACTATTTTTGGGTCCTCTTCTGTACCAATGTTGACATCGATAGTTTCCTCTACTAGTAATTTTGACAAGTCCTCCATACGCGTAGGATCGGGAGGAAGGTTGAGATCTTCATCCAAGGATGTCTCCATGAGATTTTCATCCTTGGCGTGGTCACTTTTATTGTCCTTTGATTTTTGCACCTGTTTTTCGGCCAGTGCCTCAAAGAGGTTTTCACTGTGCGACTTGGACTTTGATTTTTGCCGAGGCTTTACGTTGGAACTTTTTCCCTCACTTTTTCTTAAGTTTTACTGACCACGAAGCTCAGCCTCCTCACCAAAGTAGGCACAGGTATCCAAGTCAATATAGAATCCCTTTTTGTGGTCTCCAATGGGAATTGTATCCCGAATGCCCATGAACTCTGTGATAGCTTCATCATTCTCAAATAGATCTAGTGACATATGACGTTGTTGGTCCCATTCAACAAGGGAAGGGTAAACAAGGTCAAGGGTTGGTTACGTGGGGGTTATGGTTAGGACAGTGGTATTCATGAATAGGTTCGTGGAGGCAAGATCCTCATATTGGCTACAATGGGAATCTGTATCACTGTCTAGATAGTCAGAGCTATCCTCACATTCAGAGCAAGTAGCATCTTGATCATTGGGGTGTGCCCCATAAGGGTGAATTCCAATGTCGTATCTTTCTATTTTAAAATGTGGGAGAGGTACTGGTTCTCGTTGTCCTTGCTCATTTCTTCCACATCCTAGGCCCTTGTAGCCCATGGAGTACATCATTTTACTAGATTTCTCATATTCAGGGGTTTGATAATAGGTTGGCTGAGTATCCTCTGGGACCCAAGTTGTAGGTGGGTCCAACAATTTTTCTTCAGCCAGCAAGCCTCCAGGTAAGAATGACCCAATAGTGCATTCATTTCTAGGTCTTCTAAAGTGATAGTTGGGTCGACCTCTAGTCTTGGGTGATAATGAGAGGTCTGAAACCAAGAGGGCTTGTTGCACATTATATTCTCCACAGCCATATTCTAGAACCTTCATCTCCCATGAATCAAAAGGAGAGGTTGATGTAGATGCACCATGGGTGCAAGAACTGAGAGAATCTGAATCTATCTGAGATTCCATGGCCTCAGATTGGAGAGGGACAACTATATCGGTGGAGGGACATGCATATGTGCCCTTACGTGTAAAACTATTGAGAGCTCTGCAGTGAGCGAAGGGCTCTGAATCTCCTTGTATTGTAATGGTGTGTCCCTCATGCTTCAATTTAATGCACTGATGGAATGTCGATGGCACGACCTGCATGGCATGAATCCATGGTCAGCCTAGAAGCATATTATACGGAAGTTCCAAGTCCAGGACATGAAACTTTGTTTGATGGCAAGTGGGACCCACCTCCATGGGCAATGTGATTGTGCCTGCTGACTCCCTTTCCACGTTGTCGTAAGTGGTGATAGTGATGATATTTGACTCAAGATCTACCTCAGTATGTCCTAGCTATTTAACCAACTTTAGTGTGCAGATGTTCAACCCTGATCCGTTGTCCACAAGCACTCGTTTGATCTTCCTGTGGGTAACAACTACCTCAATATACAAAGGAAGATTATGTGTTGGATTTTCAGTAGGGATCTCCCTATGATTGAAGGCAATGTGTTCATTTGGTATGATGTTTTCTACTGCGGCTTGAAGATGTGTAGGATCTACCTCTAATGGCACTCCTGACCCCTGAAGAGTTTGGTATAGAATGTCTTTGTGTACATTTGATATCTTAAGAAGATCTAAGATTGAAATCTTAGTAGACGTCTTCTCAAGTTGCTCTAAGAGGTTGTATTTACCATTTTGTGGGGTTGATGGAGAAGGTTCTGAAATCATGAGGCGAGCATGCCTTGTTACCATAGTGCAATCCTTTCCTTTGATTCAGATGGTGTTGACATGGTCAGTAGGAGAGTGAATACATCCAATAAGCGAATCATAATAATTGTTGTCTTTCTTGGTGTATAAATAATTCTCTGCTTTATAACCTTGGGATGACTCTCCCTGATCCGGCTTTGACTTTTCTAATTTATCATGTTTAGGGAATGGATCTTTATATATCCCCATCTTTTTGTTGGGTGTCTGAGTTTTCCCTGGGTTGTCCACCTCTATCTCCCCATTGTCGATGAGGTCTTGGATATAGTGATGGAGTCACAGACATTTGTCTGTTTTATGTCCCTTGACACGATGCATTTCACAATATTCATGCTCCTTGTACCATGATGGTTTTGGAGCATTATCATCAAATGGTTGTGTCGTAGGATATGTCACCATGTGGGCCACATCCAATTGTTTTAATATAACTGAAAAAGGTTCATTGAGGGGGTGAACATTCTTCACTTGGGTGGTGGTTGAATGGGTCCTTTGGTCAGTTTAAAAGGTTGACCAGTTTGAACCACTTGTACACATTTGGAATCAGTGATCCCATCTCCTACCACATTTTTGTTTTTGTTAAATACCTTCAGCTTCTCCGTGGGTTTAACATTTTGATTATCTTTAGATTGGGACTTGAGAGTTCCTTTGGAAATGAGAGCTTTCTCTATTTGAACCCCTTTTTCAATGACCTCCTCAAAAGTGTGAACACAATGCATTTGGAGGTGGAAGGCTATGTTTGGATTTAGGTTGGGCACAAAAATACTTACCAGCTATTTTTTAGGGAAAGTGCAAAGGAAGCGGCTAGCTATCCCTCTCCACCATTGTAGGAAGCTGGAGAAAGTCTCATTAGGGAATGTTGTTTGGTGCCACATAAATCTGCCATGGTGACATCACTCTCTATATTGTATGAGAAGTGACGCACAAACCTTTCTGCCAATTCTGGCCAAGTGAAAATTGATCCCCGAGGTAAACGTGTAAACCACTCCAAGGCTTGACCTCCTAGACTCTTGGGAAAAAGTCTTATGAGATAATTATCACTATAGGACACCTCTTGACATGCCATATAGAAATATTTGACATGATCCCATGGATCTCCCTTCCCTTTATATTTGTCAAATTTTGGCATGTCGAATTTCTTAGGAAAAGGTTGAAGGGTCATAGTCTTGTCAAAAGGATAGGGACATAATTCTTCATATTGATACTTTCTAATGCTCCCCATATTGCTCTCTTGAAGGCTTGTGAGTGTTGCTTTCATAGATTATACCTCTTGTGTGAGCAATTGTTCTTTAGTGGGAGAAGCGGGGATATATACTCGATGATACCCCGTATCGTCTTCTCCTTGATTTTCTCTATGGAGTTCACTGATCTTGACCTTAGGCCTTGACTTTTGAACATTTTTTCTTGCTTCCTTTTGTACATGAGAGGTTAGCAAAGCTAATTGTTGGCTTAGGTTACTAATTTTTTGTTGAATGGTGGTTTCTTCTTCTAAAGGTTCCTCCTCTTCCTCGTATTGTGGAGGTTCTTCAACATTCTCATGTCCTGTCCTATTTTTACGTGGCACTTTGATAAAGGGTATTCTATGTCCCACTACTTTATCATTTCCTGTGCATTGGAGGTAGAAGCATGTCCATGTGTCAAAATATCCTCCATGTTGATAAGGGGTTGCTCTTCTTCGTTAGCGTTGTTCGCAGGTGGGATTGTCTCATTTTTAGTGGGCATTTTGGCCCCTAATTCCACAACCCATGCTAGCACCCTATCCTTATTTCTAAAAATAAACTCATCTAATAAAGTAGGGTCAAAGTCAAACTCTACGTGTGGGGATTCCAATTCATCACCACTATGATCGACCATATCTTCTATCTCTTTTTCTGCCGAAAAAAGAGGCCCTAGATCATGTCCAATGAAAGGGTTTGACCCTTGTCTGTTTGAGGCTTCCCAAGCTTGCGCTTGTTGTTCCTTGTATGTTTGTTTCTTGAGTCCTAATCGTGTTTTGGGAGCCATGATTTGTGATAGTTTCACTAAGGTAAGTTGTAAATGTGTTCAAAACTTTGTGACCACACCTAAGTGAAATGCAAGATGAATTGCCAAGAATATGAATGAATAACAATGTGAGAATACCAATGTGATAGAGTGATAAATCACCAGTGACACAAATGTTTGGTATCTAAGCCTATCAAATGAAGTACTTCCTAGACTATGTTCTCAAAAAGTAGTTTAGTATCGCAAGATAATTAACAAGATGTTCTCACTTATGCCAAGTTCAAGAGAATGAACAAGACGTAAGTAAATACAAAAAGTTAATGTGGCCTCCTAACAAGATATACTAGAAGCGAGCTCAAATTTGATTAAGACCTATATCCCAAAAAGTGCCAGTTACAATTTGTGAGTGACACAACAATGTCACCAAGATATGTTAACCAAACTTTGTGAGAAAGTGAGGTATTGATATCAAGATGATATTGATATAATACGCACAAGTGGTAACACGTAGCACTCTTCAAAATCGAGGTAATAATAGAATCGAATGAAAAGCTTAAAGTATAACTAGGAATAGTTAAAATGTGTGTAGCGTAACCTTACAATATAGATATTTAGGTCAAGTTTACAAGAAACAAGACGTAAATACCAAAATTGTAGTGATACGATACAAACAAGGTAACCTTTCTAAGGAAGTTCAAGATGATGAACCACGCCTAACTACAATGATGATCTTGACATGGGTATCAAGATCACAAAGGCCACCAATGATATGAATACACCTCCACACACTTTAGATGTTTAACTTACCCAGCCACAAACATGGATGGGCGTAAAAGACAAAAAAGTGGCAGAAACAATTGATTGGTAACACAGAGGTAGTCACCCTTCTTTTGATCAAAAAAGTGTCAAAATAATGTGAAGGAAGTAGATCAAAATGGGGATGAAAAATGTTGGCTTCACTTTGGAAGAGTTTCACCTCACCTTAAGGCAAGTGAAAAACTAAGTGAAAGTAACGCGTCACACGTTTCATGATGAAAAGATGGTTCACAACTCAACACTATTTTAGAAGTGGTCAAAGTGGGCTCCTGGCCAAAGAATATCTTCCTAGGTGGTTCTCTCATCCTAGGTGTTACAAAGTTGTCTTAAGCGAAGCGTGATTTACCCAAAAAGTCCTGACTAGTTTGGGAGCATCTCGGCTTTACTTTACCCCCTTCAAGAACAGTAGGCAACTAGTGTGTCTACGTGTACTATCACTGGGGTCACCATATGGACAATCGGTAACGCTATCTCACAAAGGAATCACTAGTCAAGTAGGTAGTGCGGAGCACTTCCCATTTCATCCACAAGGTTCCCTCTTGTGTGGACTACTTTGGGGTTCCTGGAACCACCCCCATTGTTGTAGCTTAAGGTGTTATGCCAAAGGGGTTATGTTCCAGTTGAGTGGATAGGGACGTACCCTTTTCTGAAACCTGCAATATAATGTTTTGAATATGATGTTCTTTTTATCTTGTTTAATTAGGTGTGGTTTGCTTGAACACCTTTTGGAAACCTGTATGACAACTGTATTAGTAGTTTTTGACTTTGTTTTGATTCCTTCTTTCTTTGACAAGCGTGGTGTTTTGGTCCTGTACGACGAGTTTAGTAGTTTTCCATCAAAAGAGTAAACATCATTTCTGATTCTCAAGATCATCCAAGGATGCAAGAGAAGAGCATACGTGATGTTTCCAAAATCCAAAAAGATATCAAATGGAAAAACACTTTAATTCAAACACACCAAGTTAACCCATTCCAATTCAAATATTCCTAACAATTTCAAAGCATCAAAAAGACCTAAGAATCATTTCTGATTCCCAAGATCGCCCCAAGGGACATGAGGGAAGAGCATACGTGATCTTATTCTTATAAGCAAGCATGCAAAGTTTATCTAATCAAGTAAAAGCATGTAAAAACACCCTGCAAAAATGAGTATTTAATAGATAAACCTGCAAGAAAGTTAGCACCCTAACACATTAATCTCAAGAAAACAAAAAAGACACATGCGCCTCTATTTTGGCATCTGCGTGCGGGTTAGGGCGGATGCAGCCACTTTGTGTTTTTCTGACTTACAGTGTACCTGCACCACCCGAGAGACGTGTGTGCCACCAGAAATACGTATATGCCGCCTCAGATAAAAATAGGATTAGATTCATACAGAGTGCCTACACTACCAGAAAAGTGTGTGCACCACTAGAAAAGCATGTGTTCCACTGCTAATTAAAATAGTATCAAATTCTGACAGAATGCTTGTGCCACCAGAAATGTGTCTGCCACCAGAAAAGTGTGTGCCTGGGTTAGGGTGTATGCGCTGGTCTGACAGGTTTTACATTGCAGTGAAGGTACAGTACAAAATGACATCTACGCTCGGGTTAGTGTGCCTGCGCTCTGGTTAGGGTATGTGCACCGGGGTTAGTGCACTTGTGCCAAGGTCAATAGATAGAGATTCAGATTCTGACAAGGTGCCTGCGCCACCATAAATGTGCCTGCACTCCTGTTAGTGTGCCTGTGCCACTCCTGCAACCAAAACATGGCAAAAAACACAAAAAAACTCACAATACTTCAAATTTTAGCAAGTTAGTTTAAAAATGGCAACAACCCATTAAAATGATGGCTATGAACAAGAACCTACACATATAATATTAGCAAAAATTCCAAGAAAATGGACATTAATTACTACATGTGCATATCAAAAGTTAGCCAAAACAATAGAATTTAAACTAAAATGCCAAGGGACTAGCTCCCATCGGGTGTGCCAAATGTGTGCATAGTTTGCTTAACTAAGTTAATGAAAATAAAGACTAACACCTAGTAGTCTTAATTAACAAAGTTAAAGCAAAGTCTAAAGCACCATCAAGATAAGAACTAAACAAGGTTAGACACTAACATTTATTATATTAAAACTTTGAAACTAGCATGCTAATTGTCTAAAAACCTCTATTCTCTTAATTAACAACAAAATTAAATGGACCTATGTAAGCTCCATGGCAATCAAATTGGTTTTTCTTGATATTCCAAGAACCTAGGAATGGGAGCTTATCAAAGTTGGGCTATAAGACCATTTTGACTCTTCCCATATGACCTAAGCACTTTGGCTAGAAAAGAGGCTTAGCTCTTCGAAATGGTGAATTCTCAAGAAAACAAAGGAAAGCTTTTAGTCTATTTTGCTATATGCTTTGCTTTTGTCTTCTCAAGAAGTTTAGGTGTAAGTGTAAAGGTAGGAGGAGGGCTCTTTATATAGCCCAATGGATAAAGGAAACACTACATCCCTTTGCATGTGGGATAATAGGGATGTTGAGTTAGTTATGGATAAGGGGGGTTTAGATAGGGTTGAGTTAACTTTAGGAGGGTTTAATTTGTCCTTTAGTGACTCATATGGATAAATGGGGCCTTTTAATTAATCAAGGTGATTTAATTAATAGATGTGCAAGCTTATAAAAGCTTTTAGAGGAATATTAGCATGATTTAGACTATAGAAGGGGATTAAATCAATTAAATATTGATTTATTGGTTAAATGAAAGGGGATGCTAATTAATTAATAATAATTAATTAGTCTAGATAGAAGGGGTGATTAATTAACGGAAGGTCGTTAATTGGGGTGTTAGTTGGATAGGTGACTTAACTAATCAACATAGTGTAATTAATTAACGACGGTAAGAGAGAAGATGAGTGATTTTGACGATATGTCACCAATTTGCAAGAAAGGAGATAATTAGTGCAATTTAAGTATTTAAATTTCTTGGGCATAATTATGGGTGTCTAATTCATTGATATGGAAATCTGATTTTGACGTGTGTTTAAACTAGTGATGTCACCTTAATGAAAATTAAGGAGAAGTTGTGTTTTTATAATTTTCCATATAAGAGTGTCACTTTCTTATTCTATATATGAACATCTTGAACAATTTACTAATCATAGTTGCAACAGTTCAATGATTCATATCATAGAATTTATATTTTAAATTATTGATAGCAAATGTTAGCTCGGGTTTCAAAAATTGGAAACTGGAATAACCCATAATCACTTCTTTTTAAGTTTTTGATATCAACATCTGCAAACTTCTTTGGGAATCCTAGTATATTAAAACTTCATAATGATTATGGATGGATTCAATATGTTTTTAATTTATGGAAGAAGTATATGTTATAGTTGGATTCATGATTATTCATACTTATTAATAGTCAAGTGTTTTCTTCTTTTGGGTATTTGTTGTAGATTATCTAGATTCATTACTTGGCTCTTAACAGATCCATAGAAGTTCAGGAAGTTCCCTGAAATTTGTAAAAATTGTAGAGAAGCCTTTACAAATACAACTCATTTTACTACACTGCTGAATTTTTTGCATTAGTAAAATATTATTTGAATAGTTTTTTCTAGATCCTTCTCAAAGACATGCCATATGGGTTACACGCATAGATTTTCCATTTGGCTTATGATGAAATATATATGTGACATATATTCTCCCAAGTAAACAATGGCATCAGAACTTGAATGAGGACCAATTACATATTGATTGGATGAGATAGGTCAAATATAGTTGGGAAAGAACTCTATGGGGCGTTTGAAAACTCATTGCCAAAATTTACTTATATTAGCATGAAAGTAAACTTTTTAAATATATGAATTCAAACTAAATATATTCAAAATTGAAAATATCTGCATTTTTATAAGAAGAAAAAAGTAGATCTGGTGTGAGAATCTTAAGAACCCATTTCAATGATGGGCCTGCAGGGTATTTAACTAAATGACCAAGGAATTGCAAACTAATTAGGACTCTAATTGACTACAAACTGGAACTAAATTTAAGATCAAACCTTTTCTCCCTTGGAAAAAGTCATATCTCTTAATTTTTAATTTGTGAATAAGTTATCATTTACTTAATTAGTGTTTGTATAAGGTTATATACCAAAGATTAAGTTCTAAAATATGTTGTCCAAAAGCACACCCCATGCTATTTTGAACAAATTGTCCAAGTTTCATTACTGAAGGCGGATCTTGGATTGAGGACTAATATAAATGAAAACCTAGTCTTCCACGACATACTGTAAGGTTTAGAATCCATTTGCTTTGTAGCTTGGAGTTACAATGTTACTTAAAATTGGAAACTTATCTCTTTTAGTTCTCATGGAGTTGATTTATTCCACGGGACAAAATGTTATGAAACCCTTACTAAGAAGGCTGCGATGTAAGGAAAAAGTGTCATGGGATGCCATAGGGGAAAAACATACAAGTTTGTATGCTAATGATTAATATCCATTGATCTTGTAAGAACTTAGTGTTCCACAAACATCAAAGACTTTAAGTATTCACAGAGTTGAAAAAGTACATTGGGGCTTTTAAAGACCACATGTTAAGACTAAAAAGTCACAGGGGAAAAGAGATGGTATTATCCTAATGGCATGTGGAGAAGTTAGGTTGAATGTCAAATACATAAAACCACAATTTTTTTGGGATGAGAAGTTGCTAAACAAGGAGAAATCTATGGATAAAATCAAAATCATCTAAGGTCTGCAAGGCATTGCAAAGCCTAGCCCCTGTACCTTTGTTATAAAGATGCTCAATGACTCCACTAACATTAAATTTAATTTTTAGTGGCTATAATCCTACATTGGTGATATGATGGTGTGTGCTTCTCTAATGTCAAATTCCCATACCTAACCTGTGATTGGTCCTCGTGGTGGATACAAAGGGTTGGCATTTTCATTGCATTACTAGAAGATCGATCTCTTCTCCCTTCTCTCTAATTTTTTTCACAAATGTCAAGTTCTTTGACTCACAATATTGGGTTTTTCATGTTGAATTTGTAGCTTCTCCTTATGGAGCTTGCAGGCTAAATTCTTGCTCGAATGTGCCTCTGTAACTCAATATGGAGGTTTCTTAACTCATCCCTGTGTTTGCTAAATGGTTAAGTTCTTAGATTAATGAAATGCTTCAGTGAGCTTCATTCCTCTTAATGCTTTGTTTAATGTGAACATTCTTCGTCCTCTTAAATGGTTTCATTTTTTTCCAATTTGATTCTTTCCAAGATGTGTGCATCTCTTAAATTTTCATTTGTGTGTTCACATATATGTCTTTTAGAGCCATGCTTTTGATTTGTTTTCCATTTATGGAGCTAACTGCATCACATCCCTTTATTTCATCTTTCTTCATTTCTAACAACCTATCTCTTAGGTCTATTAATAGTTTAGGATATAATCTACTTATGAGTAGTTTGTAGTGAACTGGGGTGACTTGAGGAACTGGCCCCTTTCACCTGAAGTTTAATCTTGATTGATGTCCCACACTTTCAAGATCATTCATGTTTTCACTGAAATGTTGAATTCCAGATTCAACAAGGGTGCAAATTTTGATCTAACGATGACAATGTTTCATGGCACGCCTGGTGGGACCAATTTGATGAGATTTACACCCTTTCTAATAAGATTTGTGTGTATCTTAATGGATTCCAGCCTTTGGAGGAATATTTCTACACATATGGTGACTCCTAAGTCTAAATATCCATTTTCATATAGTCCAGTTCCGTGTCTTTCATGAGAAGAATACATACAAGACAAAGTGTTTCTATAGGTGAATCTTTTAAGTAACTGTAACTCTCACCAAGAAGAAGAATTTTGAAAAGTATGACATATTTGTTCAAAGATATCTTTGCTACCTTAAAAAAAATTCTTTCCAGTCCTTATGTTATATACCCTTCACTTTCTCCACCAAAAATTTAAGGCATATCCCCTTCATAAAGCATGAAAGAAATCATCCCTTTGTTATTTTTTATGGTGGTAGTTGTAGAAAAAAAATCATGCACTTGGGTAAATTTCTAGGTCCTAAACACAAACTTGCATTCATATGATGTCCTAAGTGATAAAACTAATAATTGACAACTACTTTTGGCCTCTTTACTTTGTTTCTAGTCTTCTTTCTGGTCTGTTTACACCCTACAACCTAGTTGATGTTTTACTTATTTATATTTTATAACTCCGGACACCAGTGCCTAGGCACCCTTATCAATTACCCTTTGGTTGCCCCTGACCCTTTTCTATATTAATTGCTCTTTTTAGGGCCTTCTTTGAAGCTATAGGGAAGTGTTGTGTATTGTAGGGTTCTTCTCAGCTGTTAATTGATTGGAACAATTACCTTCTCTACAATGAACTTATCTTATCTCGATGATTACATTCTATCCTGGAGCTCGTGATCAAGTTATTTTAGTTGCATGATTCATTTGTAAGAAATACTACTTGAGTTCCATGAGTATGGTATAGATATACTTTTCTATATTCCTCTGAAACATACTGGTGTTGGGTTTTAGTTTTCTCTCTTAGACTCAGTTCATGAATGGATTTATGTTGTTTGCATAACCCATATTCAAGTGATGATTACTCTTGTGAAACCTATATGACTTGTTCTTTTTCCATATATAGTATTGTACTGGTCTGAAAACCTGTCGGGAGGGTAGATCTATGGATAGAATGAGCCAACAGTGTGCAGGGCATAGCCCCTTTTTGAGACAACAAAGTGAAACTGGTTTATTGCTATTCTACCAACAGTAGGAATTCTATGCACAAGTCCTACAGTATTCTACCTTCAGGGGTTTGGGAATCTCATCCTAGTTGGGGTATTTCTGAACTGTGAAAAGAAGGTAATGAAGGGAGAGGAGAGGAGATAGGATAGATCTGAAGGGAGAAAAGAAATGAATTCCAAAGCAGAAAGGTCAGAGGGTTTATGTTTTGGGCTAGTAGTAAACAGAGCCAAACCTACTTGCATAAATGAACAAAGCAATACTGATGAACAAATGACAAAAAAGTAGAGATAGATCTAACAGAATAAACACACAGATCTGACGTAAGAAAGATCAGATGCACATAACACATGTATTCAACACAAAGTCTTAATATTTGTATTAATGTTTTCTTCTGTTACAAAAAGTACAAAGCCTTTTCTTCTCACTTCTATTTTTCATCTAAAAAGTGTCCACCACTTGAATACAACAAATATTCAAGTATATATAGAAGGAGAAGGAGAGAGAAGGAAAAAAGAAACCAACAACTAATTACAAAATATCTAAAAGTCAACTGTTGACTTTGGGCAACTTGGTGGATGACAACATCCCATGGTGCAACATGGATGATGTCATCATTTGTGCCAACATACTTTTAAATATTAAAAAAATGGAAAGAAATCCAAGAGGAGGAAGGCTATTCGTTGTCGTCTCACGGTTAGAAAGGAGTATCCTACTTCTGCTCAGGAGAGGCAATGTGGAATTTAGCCTGGTACTCCATGAATTTGCTAATCATCAGTTGAAGTTGATCCTGAGCAAGACCCTTGGTGTGATCGCCGATGACTTCACAAGTCTCCCATTCATCTCTAATTTTTTCTGGGAGTTTGAAGAATTCATTACCTGCCTCCATCAAGTATCCCAAAAAATCACAGTAGGCTAGAAGGTTGTTGATGGATTCAACATCAAAAGTAGCTTCTGCCCCTAACCCTTGTGAGATGATCTCTTTGAAGAGCCGAATGGTTTCATCTACCTTCCTCAAGGCATATGATGGAGTGAGAAATCCCAAAGACATCCTTAGGACAATTTTCTCCATTTGATGCATTACATCCAAGGCTTCCTCTTTGACTTTGTCTATCTTCTCTAGGATGAATTCCATCTGATCGACCCGATAATCCAAAGTATCAAGGACTTTGTTGGGTGCTCTGGGGTGATCAAAGACACCGAATTTAACTAAATCATTGACTAAGCAGTTGAGCATATTTTGGAATGTCTCATGTTGTAACCTAGCATGGTCCAACTCATCGGAGATAGGCCCTACAATCGCCTGGAGTTCCTTGTTCACCTGATCAATATTCTGATATAGCTTCTGTGAACTTTACGATTACTTCCTCACTATATTTGAGGATCTGGTCTCTCCAGGTGGATACTACCATGCCTTTTTCACCAATCTTGGCGTATTCATTTATCTTTTTCTGACTAAGGGCCTCAGGAGTTTCAGTGGTAGTTGTAGGAGGTGCACTGTCCATTTTTTGTAGGGCCTGGAGAAGGTGTTTGTTTTGTTCTTTTAGTATCCTCTTCCCTTCCTTTGCTTCCTGAAGCTTCTTACAAAGGGCATCCACTATAGATAGGGCCTCTCCTTGTAGGCTCTTAGAGGATGTTCCCATTGTGACCTGCGTCACTATATAATCTGTAGGAGACAGATCCTTTTTATCCTTCGTGGGATCGGGATACCTGATCTCCATTACTCTTTTACCTAAGGCACTCTGAGAGAAGCGGGTTATTGGCTTTTGCTTATTAGCTCCTTTTGCAGGAATGATGGAGAAGTCCTTAGGTGTAATGGGGACTTTCCTATTTTGCTGGCTCAAGTGTTGGGAGATCCATGCTGGACTTGAGGGAGCAGGACCAGAGGGAGAAGAGGGAATGGTGGCAGAAGAAGAGGCAGCTACAGTGGACAAGGGGAAATGTGTTGAGACACTTGGAGGCAGCATTGATAAATAAGTTGAATCTCCAATGCTCACAGGGGTAGGAGTCAGTGTAGGAGAGGAAATTGTGGGAGTGAAAGGGATATGAGAGATGAGAGAAGAAATGCTGGGGGACAGCTTTGCGTGGGAAGAGAAGATGGAGGAAGAGGAAGGGGGAACAATAGAAGATGGGGAAGAAGACACAACTAAAGGAATGGTTGCTTGAGTGACATGATGAGGGGAAGGAGGAGTGGGATAAAGGATGGTGGGAACTTCAGTAGTTATAGGTGTGGCAACATCCTAAGTGGATGTGCCCATTGGAACACTTACCGCCTTGTCTTTCTCTGGAGACACCAGGGTTACAACCTGTTCCTGGGTGGCCGAAGGAGGACTCTCGGGAGCTTTCTCTTGAGGAGTGCTTGATTCCCCTTCCTTGTCTTTCCCTTTTCCCTTTGGAAAATTCTTCGGCCTAATAGGTGCATTACCCAAGGGAGACATGGTGAAGTCTACCCCAAGGTAGATGAGACTGTTATACCTACACCAGTGCTCTATGCACTGTAGAGTGTCTTTGACTCTTTCCTCAATAGTTTGAGGTGCCTTTTCTCTATCTATCTCAACAAATGGCCAGTTGTCCTCGTCTGTATCTAGATATACCTGATCAACTTCTTGATCAGTCATTTGGAAACCTTTTGGGACAAAGGCCACCACATATTGAATAATTTATGCTAGGGATAGGCGGGAGTGATCCTTTCTCCTGAGCTTGACCTCATGGTATAGGTCGATGTAGATATCCTCGATCTATGGAATGTGGATCGGATCGAGCTTTACATTTGGAAGACAAATGCATGGATCAAAGGTCGGCCTTACTGGGACATTGTGCTTCAGGTTGAGCAGCTCCAGTTCTGCAAACATTTCCCAAGCCTTGGTATGAGAATTGTAGGTGTACCTGCCCACTGTGAGGGGGAATGGAGTTCCAACCTTCTTTCATTTCAGGAACTTCTCTTGATATTTGATGAGCTATTTGGAAAGCTCCAATAGGATCAGCTTAGGGCCCACATATCTTGGTAACTTAGTGGGCTCCCCCAAAAATTTGGCGGCTTTGAGATAAGTGAAAGTGGGGAATTGCGTAAATAACACTCCCCACTTCTCTGTTACAGTTACTATGCTCTTGGTCATCCGACTATGAGTCATATTGGGCCTCAATAGGCAGATGATGCTGTAGAAGAAGGCATCATTGATCTTGCTGAACTGCAGGATGCTATTTTCTAGTTTCAATTCTGGATAATATTCATATATTTTCACCTGGGGCCACACCCCACATCGGCTCAGTGTTGGATAATATCTCTCAGAGGTAGCAGCGTAAACCACATAGGAGTTCATGTAGAACCTCCCCATTGTTGAGAGTTATTAGAGCTACTCAGAGATGGTGCTACTAATTATCTCTACCCACTCAAAACGCTGATCAGGCACATTTTTGTTCATTGTCTCCAGATACCTGAGCATCCACTTGTGGAAGTAATGGGTGTCAGGAAGCCCAAATACCCTACTCAGGAAGGTTATGGTGTCACTCAACTCTTCTGAGAAGTCACTCTGATGAATAACCTGGGGCCACCTGGTTATTACCTTCTTATTTTTCAGATACACTTCATTCATCAACTACATGTATTTGTCCTCATTTTCATCCCATGCCTTTATGTAGCCTTCTAGACTTACGGCCATAAAGCACTGGTGATGGGCGATACCCAACATGATCTCAAAGTGTCAGGTAGTGAGGTTGATTATAACCTCACCCTTTTCATTCTTGACACACCTTGTGTCCTTATTGTAGTAGTGAGCCACCACCATCATGAGTTCGTTATTAATCGTGCTCATGGGAATTCCCCCAGTGAAGTGTAGACCACTAACGACCAATTTTTCCATCCATGGACTACCTGTGACCCATCTAGTTCTGGCCCAAAAATCTTCCATGTCAATGTGGCCAAGTTCAGCATGCCTAATGTCTAAATTACACTCTGCCAAGGACTCGGGCATCCTGGCCCTTTGATACTTGTACTTCATCTCTTCCTCTGTGAGTTTGGCCTTACCATTTCACTTGGTTGGCCTTTTACTTGATGAAGACATGTGTGAATCTGAGTTCAACTGCTGGTCTGCAAGAAGAAGGAGTGAAGTCCATCGCAAAAGAGCCATGTTAGCTTGTTAGATCATCCATCAAAGCTTTACAGTAACAAGAGTTAGCAATTTAGAAGCTTCTGGGTACAGGGTGCAGCTATACTACAGGCTGCAGGGTTAGAAAAGCAAGGCGCATTGATGTAGAGTGTTGTAAGGAAGAAAACAATGCCAAAGGGTGTAGGGCACAACTAAATTACACATAACATTCAGTGTTGATGTAAGAGGATTTGCACCTGTACGCTTTATAAAAGTATTAAACTGGGCACAAATAATTTGGATGTTGCAATGAGCAGTAGGATGCGCCAATGGCACAGATATAGAATGTGTTACAGAACATTTTGGTGTGCCAAAGCGGTGCAGGTGCAAATGATGCATCATTTACTTGAGGTGCGCCAAGGTTCTTAGCTTTTGGCGTGGTGCAGAAAAAGCTTGCATGACATTTCATGCTGGCACAGTCGTAAGTCGATTGCTTGCACCTGACGTTAGGATTTTTGGATTTTTAAATGGCGTAGGGATGAGTGCATACTGCAGGCTAGCGCACCCCTTAGTGCGTAACCATTTGGCAACAGTGATTTGTTTGTGCCAAAGGAGAAAGCCGTGGCATTGGATTTGTGATAACTTGAGATTTTCTCTTTTTTGATCAGTTTTTTGTGGTTTTTTGGGCTCTTTAGCATAAATTTGGATAGTAAGGAGGGATTAGAGAAAAGAGGATCCTGGATCATTTTTGAGACAAAGCCCTCCAGGCCAGCAGATCTGGGAGGAGGGTGAAACTGGTTTGGGGGGAGCCTCTTAGGTTCATTTGTTTATTTATTTTTTAACAACCACAACCTCTGGAAACAACACAGAAAACCAACAAACAAATACCACAGGAAAAGCAAGGACCACTTACCAGGAATATATAGACTGGAAGAAATGAAGTGGGGTCCACGAATGTGATGTAAAGTGACACGGGGATGACAGGAGCACTGATAGGTGTAGAGAAAAAGATTTTCACGTGTTTTTCAATCATGAAAATGACAGGTTATATGTGCCTATATATAGCAAAAGGTGCAATAAATGTGCCACCAACTTTTTCAAAGGGCACAAAAAAATGAATGCGAACATGAAATTACTTGCACCTTTGGTGCAGTTATGCGGCTGCTAACATGACCTTTTCAGCACCTTGGCGCACTATTCAGGGGCACAACAATTTTAGTGTCAACAGGGTGGCACATGTGCCTCGGTGCAGATTTGAAAGGCGCATCATGTGAAGGCGTAACATTTTTGATGTTGACACGGCAGAAAGTGTGCTGTAGGCACAAAAGGGGGTGAAAATCCATTTTATGTTGCATGAAAAAAATCTGTTCCCAGCTAAAAAAGGACCAAAAGACTCAGTTTGAAAAACCAAATTCTCTGAAAAGGGATTTTATGCCATTCCGAACACTAAGGGACCTTGGCAGAGAACCAAAACAAAATTTTGGTATGGTTACCTGTAAAATTTCCCTTGTCAATTTTATAGGATTCCCACCTAAAAATCTCTTTTCTTGGTCTTTTTATCGAAAATTCTCTTGACTTGATTCTAATGTTCAGTGATCCTATCGACCACTCTTACTCTCTTTTCTTCAAGCTCTGCTAGATACATGATCCTCTTTTCAAGAGAATTTTAGAAAGTTTCATCTTCGATCACTCATTCCAAGTGCAGAGTAGGAAGTTCCATAGAAATGGGAAGCTCAGTGTTGATTCCATATAATACTTGAAAAGGTGACATACCAAGAGACCTCTTTGGAGTAATGCAGTCTACCCACAAAGCATCATATAATGACTTGTGCCACAACCGCTGATTCTCATCAAGCTACTTTCGTATGATGGTCACTAAGTTCTTATTACTGGATTCTGATTGACCATTTCCCTAGGGGTAATAATCTGAAGCGTGGGCCAAGGTTTATGCCATATTCATAGCAAAAACTTATTACTTCCCATGAGGAGAAGTTAGAAGCATTATCAACAACAATCTTGTGTGGAACGCTAAACCTTACAATGATACTTTCTTTGATGAAGTTGCAAACAATCTCAGAGGTGGCATTCTTAATAGGTATGGCCTCCACCCATTTGGTGAAGTAATCTGTTGCTGTTAGGACATAACTATGTCTGACACTTGATTGGGGATGTAGTGCTCTAATAAAGTTGATTCCTCATTGCTTGAATGGATTGTCAATAATGACCGGCCTGAGGGGAAAAGTAACCAATTTTGGTTTGCCAACAAATTCTTGGCAATGCTCACATTTTTCTACCCAAGTGGTTGTATCCCGAAATAGCGTTGTCCAATAGTACCTAGCCCGGATGATCTTCTGTGCTGTCATGGAAGAGGAAAAGTGACCATCACAGGTTGAATCATGAAAACTTTCAAGTAATTTTACCTGTTGCAGTTTGTCAACACATCGCAAGAAGATGCCATCAATCCCATGCTTGTATAAACTGTCATTCCATATGACATACCTGGCTACGTTGAGCTTTACAGTACGCTTCTCCTTTGAATTTAGATGAGTTGGACACTCACCATAAGTGAGAAAGAAGGTGATATCGGAATACCACTCATCGCTAGTCGCAACAAATAGAACCATAGGCAGAGAATCGACTTTCTCCAACAGGGCTTGCTTTCCATCGATGCAATCATCTTTTGTTTTAGGGACCTTTGAATCTTTGTTTTCAGCCATAAGCTAACATAGGTCCTTGCATCTTACCATCTTGGTTGGTTTTATATCTAGATCATACTCTTGGACCTTTGTGATCCAATTCCCTCATAATCTTCCTAACTTCTATTAAGTTAAGATTGAATTGACTGCCATGTCAGGAACCAACACTACTGTATGTGAGTTTAGGATGTAATACCAGAAGTTCTTGACTGCTTTGACAACGGTGAAGGCATGCTTTTCCAATTGAGACATCTTCAATTCATGAGGCTTGAGAGGGAGAGCTCATGAACACGATTGGAGATTCAAAATCCTCAGAATTCTTTTGCATTAAGATGGCTCATACAGTATGCTCAGATGCATAACTGTACATGATAAAATCTTTGGAGAAGTCGGGACATACCAGGATGGGTTCATGCGCTACAGAGGCCTTTATATCCTCGAATGATGTCTTTCCTTCTTCGCTCCATCGGAAATTTTGCAAACCTTTCATCATATTTGATATGTGGCGAGTCTTTTTAGAAAAGTTGGGAACAAAGCACCTGAGAAAATTCACTTTTCTGAAGAAGGAGTGAACACCAGTCTTGATTGTGGGTAAAGTAAGGCTCTAAATAGCCTTAACCCTCTTGAAATCTATCTTTTTCCCTTCCTTGTTGACAACGTGTCCCTGTTGGTGTAGGTGGTATACTTATTCACTTATTTAGTGTTATTCCACCTCACTAGGTGAGTCATCTCACTTAGGTGGACATGGATCTAGGTGTTGTCTTAGTTATGACAGATTCTCTTACAGAATCTGTCATATGTGTAAATTGTGTCATAGGAGTTACATTTCCATTTGGGGAAAGTAACTCATCTTCTCCATTATGGAGGAATATTTTTCTTACATGGGAGTTACACATGTACTCCCCTATATGTACACACCTTTCCTGATCTATGAACAATGGAGTATGGGCCTCTTTTGAGCCTTTTTTTCCTCAATGCACAGCACATTGCTTTTTGAGTGAGTTCTCGCTTTGATCTTGAAGCTACGACATTTCTGTGGTTGAGTGCAAATGTGTCGATGCTCACGAATTCCCTCTAAATCTTCATCATTCCTCTGACATGGTATCAGATCTCGGGGATTGGAATCGTGTTGCTCGCAATAGTTGTTTACTACTCTCCGTCTTGTAGTTTCTTGTGTAAGCTATCATTTGCATGTGCTCTACTTACATTGATTTCTACATGTTTAGTGGTTGTCTGTTTGGGTTATGTTGTGTAGTCCTTGTTTGTTACGTGTTGAGTGTAAGGTTGCAACGATTTATCAGGCATCTAAAGTCGCAACATTTTGCATGTAGTTGTTTAAAGCATTATTCAGCTCTACAGTTGGTCAGAATTGTTTTGGTCCGAGTTGCAACGTGTGAAGTTTTCTATTGCCTGGATTATTGGACTCAACTCTGTCATTCACTTCGTTGGCGGTCCACATGCTTATTGGACTCGGGATTCATCCTCTGCGTGCATAATCAAAGTTCGTCTTTGGCTTGTGAGGTGGTTGAATTGTTGGCTCCTCTTTAACATGGACGTCCCTGCGATGATATTTCGGGCTCTTGCCACTCTAGTCGTAGCTGCACTAAGGCTTGTTCGAAGTTCACTCAAAACCTTCTCCACGTTACAGCACTTCACTCTACCTGCGTTCTACCTTACTGTCAATAGCTCACGTATTGGTCTGTTGGCTCATGTTGGCGTGCACACTGGTTTCATATTCAAAGATCGTTGCTCTGCGCCACAGTTGTTTCCATTGTGGTCACTCTACTTAATGAGTTTGCCACGTGCCATTTCAACCACTGCTTGTGCATTGTCGTTTGCTTGGCTACACATGTTTGGTTCCCTGTCGACGTTTCAATCTCTGCAGTTGGATTCGTGTCTAACAAACTCTATCGACTTTGGCTCGTGCTTTCTCCTGGACTACATGCTGCCTTACTCTGCACTTGGTGTTGAATCTGAGCCTCGCCTGCGTTGGGACAGACCTGCACTTGCAACCTGTTCATGTGCTCTCAGCCTCACCAGGTCGTTCACCGTGCCTGCTCGAGCCACTACTGTCAAGCTTTTTTTGCACGTTACAACCCTGTACAGTGCCCACATGTGACCTCCACTTGGTGCCTTGACTGTTGTAACCGCAGATCTGCTACAATCCTCGTGTTCTCCACCAAACAACTCAGCGGTCAAAACCGACCCTGCAGCTGCCCTCACTGTAGTAGATGCATTTCAAACTTGCAACTCTGCAGCATGCATGTGGACTCTAAAAACAGCAGGTTGACCAATGCCTTTTTGCTGGCACGTGCAAGTAGCAAACACGTGGACTCAACAGCATTACACACTCAGCTCAGTCAACAGCCACATGGCTTGACAACGTGCGGGACCCATCCCCATTCCCTTTTATAATTGTTGGGTAAGGTTAAAACAATCCCACTTTTTTGATGTTTTGAGGATAAAAACATTATTCCATGGCATGTAATAAATTTTAGGCTTGTATTTTTAGCTTGTTATTATGTCCTTCCTTTGCAGTGACAAAGACGGAGGGCGAGGTTTTTCGGAGGTTGACAGGAGGCTAATCCCCCCTCGCAAGCAAAACAAACCCTATACCTAAAATTTGATGCCATTTCCAACGAGTACCCACACGACACCCTTTGCACCCATCTTCAGTGTATTTTTTTAATGTGTTTGCAGTGTTTAGTGGCATTTTCCATCAGTTGCAGGAACTCGTATTCATGCCATAACTTTTGACTCGCAGCTCATTTTTTGAGCGCTTCCTTGGTCAAAGCTGCATGATTTCTTGAACTTTACGTGATGGGATTGCCTATTTTGTAAATTCACTACTTTTATAAAGTGCCACATTCTAGGGGGGTTGATTTGTACTCTTGGGCCTACACATGCAGACGCATTATCGGCCGAGTCCGACATCTTGCTTCTATGTATCTTTCATTTTGCATCATGGAGAGTGCTCTGTCCCAGACTTGAGCATCATAGGATCGCCTTATAGCCTCCACCACTTCTCACTGGGAGAGGGAACCTATTTAGCTCGGCGTGCTTCCATGGAAAGCTACTTTGCTCTACGAGGGTTTTTCACCCTTTCTTTTTTGGGCCAGTTCTTGCACCCGCTGATCATCATCATCTAGAGGACTTTCTCGACACTTGTGACCACATCTATGGTCACATGATGATGAACGTCTCTAGATCTCTTTGGTTTCACATGGAAGACTCAGATCCACCCCACCATGTTTGGAGCATTCTTTAGTCCCTCTATGGAGACCCTTCACATACTGTCGCCATTATTTACTACTGATGATTTAATTTTCTCCTCCATTTCTTCATGTGATGATAGTTCCACTAACACGGGCTCACTTGGTTCTACTTCTGATGACAAGGATTGTGTATCCAATTTTGATGTCAAGAGTATTACAGAGGACTCTTCTCCTCTTTCTCTCACTATTCCAGAGATTGTTATCACCCCCCACATCTCCTTAGATATCGACCAGTCTTCTACTCAGCCTCATACCATCATCACGCCCACCTCCTTTCCACTTCCAGTGTGTGAGGCCCACTTCACTCCTCTACCTTCATTGGATGACCCATACCTATCTGACATCACTCTTCTATTTGTTGAGCCCCCCTCATTGGGACGAGTATCTGCCTGACCTTAGTCGTCTTTTCGCACAGAGTCCACTTGTGATGCTTTATAGGTCCCTCATCCATCTACAGGTGTTTCAGAGGAGTTCATTATCTCTGTTGTTGGGAGTGCCCCTTCCGGGAATCATGTCACTTCCACATTTCCAGAGGAGACCTTCATTGATCCACCCTCAGCTGTGGATCCCTTTTATATTGTGGAGGATGTTTTGTTTCCCTTCACATCGCTTGGACATCCTTTTTTGCGGGTGTTCCTCTTCACTCTGACAGTTCTACGCACGTGGCATTACCTTCGGTTCCTTGGAACTCACTCACTAGACCTATGTCACACTTCAGTGCATTAGACTCAGAGTTCTTCATGTTGCTACCTTCAGTTTCCTTTGTGGAGTGGGTAGACTTTCAGCATGTCATTTTTGTCCTTCATAAGGGCAGGCACACAGTTCGTTGCGGGTAGCTCTTCTTCAGTCCAGAGGAAGAGGATCTCGTTATTGACATTCTTCTGGGAGACCTCTTAGAGCTGCAGAGTTCAGATCCATCCATGGCATCTTCTGCATTCCTCTCGTCTCCCTCTTCTTCTCTCTTTTTCTTCTTTCTGAGATATTTCCTCTTTGTACACGGGTACCCTCTTCAGGCTCATCTATGAGTCTGAGACCCATATTTTGCATCTTTCTTAGATTAGAGAGTGTGTTGTTCTCTTGTGGTTGGATGTTTTTCCCACTGGGTTTTCCTTCACTTCTTGAGACCTTTTTCTTGTGCGGGGGTACCTCATCAAGCCTTGTGTCAGGACCCACTTCTCATCTTTGACTTACCCGCCTCATCCTAAGTTACAATGAAGGGGGGGGTGTTGATGTAGTGTGGCATTTCCTTCACATCTTATTTATTTATTAGGTGTATTGCCACCTCACCATGCGAGTCATCTCACTTAGGTGAGATCATAGGCCCTTAGGTGTCGTATTAGTTATGACAGATTCTCTTACAAAATCTGTCATATGTGTAAATTGTGTCATAGGAGTTACATTCCCATTTGGGAAAGCAACTACTCTTCTCCATTATGGAGGAATATTTTCTTACATGGGAGTTACACATTTACTCCCCTATATGTACACACCTTTCCTGATCTATGAACAATGGAGTATGGGCCTCTTTTTGAGCCTTTTTTTCCCTCAATGCATGCACATTGCTTTTCGGGTGAGTTCTTGCTTCGATCTTGAAGCTACGCCATTTCCGCGTTGAGTGTAACGTGTCGATGCTCACGCATTCCCTCCAGATCTTTGTCATTCCTCAGACAGTCCCAACAACTTTCCTTTAGTGACTCTGAAAATAGACTTTTTCAGATTTAGGGAAATTCTGTGTTCTTGGCATCTAATCAATACTTTCTCCAAATGATCACAATGATCACTTCATTATTTAGAGAACACAATTAAGTCATCTAGATAGACTACAATAACCTTTCCCATCATACCTTTGAATGAACGTGAAGTCCATTTTGCTCATTGGAATGTGGCACTAACATTGGTTGAAGCCAAAAGGAATTCTACTATAGGCGAATGTGCCCCAAGGAGTAGTGAATGTTGTTTTGAATCGATCTCCAGGAAAGACTTCAATTCTGGTTGTAGCCTGAAAAATCATCAAGCATGGACTGCATTTCTGATCTAGTTACTGCCTGTAGAACCCGATCCATTATGGGAAGTGGGTAATTATCCTTCAAGGACACCTAGATTTAGGTTGTGAAAATCTACGCATATGCATATCTCACCATTTTTTCTTGCATACTGGCACAATGTTTGCGACCCAGGTACTGTGATGGATAGGAAAAATGATCCTTGCATCTAACATCTTCTGTATTTCATCCTGGATGGTACCTGAGATCTTAAGATTATAGTGCCTCTATTTTTGGTGAAAGGGTTTGACATCTTCTTTCAACGGGATGTCATGTTGGATGTCCTTCAGCTTGAAAGACTTTAGATCGGCATAAGACCATGCCAATACATCCATATATTTCTTCATCAATTTGACAAACTTCCACTTTTCTTTGGGTGTGCCAACACTTTCTGATGTTCACAAACTGTGGACTGCTCCACAGTACCTAGATTGACCGGTTCAGTTTCTGGAGAGGAGTTAAGATTATCTTGCCTTTTCTTCCTGAAAAAACGGTCATGTCTATCGAACAAATCATTCCAGAGAAACTAAACCTTTTGGAATTTTATTTCCTTTGAGCTGACATATGCCATCACTTCCTTTTGATTCATTCGATTGGTTAGTGACAGATTCACGGCATGATAGAAGTACATCCTTCAAAATGAAGCTCACTAAAATTTTCTGCACCTTCTCCAGAAAGGCAATAAGTTTATTGTCATCATTGAATACCTGTCAGTGCTGAGAATTGTCTGGCACGCTTGGGCGGAAGACTACCTCAATGGTATATGTGTCTGTTTTCAATCCTGGGTGAGGGAGCATGAGGACTGCTGAGACAGCCAATGAATCGGCCATGTCATTCTGAGCTCTTGGAACGGATTTTATTGAGAAGGCGTCAAATTCCTCAATGTTGTCCCATACTGACGTTGCGGGTAATGCCTGAAGCCTTTCATTCTTCACTTGGTATATCCTTTTCACTTGATTCACGACTAGCTCGACATCACATTTGTACTTTTAGGTTCTTGATTCCCCTTTCTTTTGTGGCTTGCATGCCAAGTAGCAAAGATTCATACTCAGCAGTATTATTCAGTGTTGAAAAACTGCAACTTGAAAGAGAGAGGAAAAATCTCCTCCTCAGGAGATATTAGCACGAGCTCCAGCACCGCATCCACTAGTTGCACAACTACCATCAAACTTCAACGTCCATATCTTGTTAAGATCCTCCTCCTAGATGAGAATGTCCATTTTGTCAGACTCAGTAGATAAGAAATAATTTCCCATCCCTGATGATTTGAAGAGAATTTGGGCTTTGGGGTCATCATCGGAATTAGTGACCAAGTACTTCTTTTGTGATTCAAGCTCCAATGTTTGCATTACACCTTTGACGGGGATTCTAGCCTTGGACCAATCCATATGAATCTCTCCACCAACTTCACTGCAAAAGCTCCTTCCTAGTAGAATTCCATATGCTGCTGGAATATCGGCAACGAGGATGGTCATCTTTACTCTTTTCTCTGGGAATGCTGCAAACGCGCAAACTGCACGTCTTTGATTTGACCAATCAACGGAACTTGTTTGGTTTCCAAGGAGTAACATCTGCCAAAAGGCTTGGTAAGAGTGAGGCCCAAAGCATGGGAAAATTTTGCTAGCATGACATTATCGGAAGCCCCAGAATCAATTATGCAGTTGCTTAGCTTGTGACCATTGATTAGGAGGGAGAGATAAAAAGGTTCAATTTTTCCTGATGCACGGAAGTCAAGGCAACATTTATGCGAGATGCAAGAGGAGTGGAAAGGATTCCTTCGGGGAGGCTTGAGAAGTTATGATAGCTTGGCTTTGGATATATTCAGTCAATCTTACAAGCTGCTCAGGGTTTGACTGAAGATATTCAGGCTCAGGACATTTGAATCTTGGTCTTTTTAGCATGATCGATTATGTCGAATGTGACCAAGGATTGCGTCGATGAGGGAATAAGTCCCTCACTTCACAGCGGTAGGGTAGGATTACTGGTCTTTATGGGAATGGGAGAAGGTTGATTCAGAGGAGAGATGGGGGGAAAAGATTTTTTTGTAAAAGACTTAATAGGAGGTTGAGCAGGAAGAGGATTACCTCTTTTAGCAATGGTTGGAGGCGTGTTTGACACAACCTTCTCTTTTTGTATCCTGGCAGCAACTTCTGCTTCTTTTCCTTGAGAGTGGGTGAAAACAACATATGACTTCCCACTTGCATATCCTTGGGTACCCTCTTCTTCATCAGATTCCTCATCTTCAAATTCCATATACCCGATTGTAGAGTTCGCCAGTCGGTTCACCAACATCTTGATCATCTTCACCTTGGGATGAAGGTTCTTCATAATTTCACTCCTTCTTCTTCAATCTCGACTAGGGCATTGACTGAAGGATCCTCAAGTGCCAACCATAGAGTAGTTGTAGGTAAACACGGCCTTTGTGGGGCATTGTTGGAAGTGAAATTTCTCCGCGGGATATCCCGGTATGAAGTGCTAGGAGAAGCTTGAGCTAACTGCTTCTTTAACGCGAGCAAGTTGTTCGCCATCTTCTGGAATGCCAGATCTAATGAAGTGGCTTGAGAAGGGGTTGAAAGTTTGGGCTTGCACGGCTCTCATTTTAATTTTCCAGATATAAGAAGGTTGTCTTCTATCTAAATGGCAACAGCTTGAGTGAGAACCAGGGTGGTAATTTGTTCTTGTAAGAGTAAGAAACTTACTCTTGAGCTCATGGCATTCATAAAGAAACACTTTTGATTTTCTGGCGTTGGCAAGCATGGCAGGCGAGCACACGGTTAATGAGTGAATTGAAATGAGTGATAAAATCATGCACATGGTTTCATTGACTTCCTTCTTTAGGTGAGTGATCTTGGACAGTAACGCAAATGCGTCCTCTGAAGGCTTATACCTTTCTTCAAATGTAGTTCGTAATGTGGCCCAACTAGTGATAGATCCGGCTGACAAATGTTGGAACCACTCTGCGGGTCCTCGCAAAGTCTTTAGAAAGAGGCGAACTGACACATCTTCATGGGTCACATCCAGGATGCTACATGACATGATGAATGCAGATATATGTGAATCTGTGCTTTGGTTTCTGCTCCCATCAAATTTGGGGAAAATTTTTTAGTTTCCATGAGGGAGTGCGTGAACAGGATGTGGCAAAGCAAGAGGGCCCATAGCATTTCCCCATGGTACTGCCATTTGAAAAGCTGGAAAAAGGAAACGAGCTGGAAGCATGGTTCCACTAAGCAACAAAGCACTGCAAAGGGATGTGGATGCTCCTTGTGAAAAATGGTTCTTTCGTGGAGGTGAGACACTTCTAGCTGACCGATCAGCTGAACTCAGCGATGAGAAGCGTGCTGGTGTAATACTGAAGTTGTGCCTTTGAAGTAGATCAAAAGTAGGATCAAGTTTTCCATGAGCTCTCCTGCTACGAGTAAATGGTTCACCTGCCAGTGTATCTTTCAGATCTGCAATATTTTGGAGCAGATTTAAAAACTCTTTTTGGTTGTACTTGCTGATTTTCTGATTTTTCTGACAAAAATCAGCAGCATGTACTTTTCTAAATATTTAATTTTATCCTCTTTTGAAAACTGATTGCGGTTTAATGACAAAGATCAACGAGGATAAAATGATGGTTAACTTAGCAAGCTGATTTTTGGATCTTAGATTTGAATTTTTGCAAGGGTTTGAAATTTTTGTAAACTGTCAAAGAATCTCAGATCTACGGAAAAATACGGGTTTTTGTAAAAACTCAGTGAACTAAAGATCTCTAACTAGTCCAGATCTATGGATCTCTGAAGAAAATTTTCAGTTTGGATCACTTTTGCAAAAAATTTGGATTTTAAGCAAAAGTTAAGATTTGCAAACAGGTAGTGATTTTTACAGTTTTATTGATTTTCTTCGTTACTTTACAAACCACAAATCTGTTAGATCTGGTTCACAACACTCACATAGCGGAGTCGCCAAAAACTGTTGGTCCAAAAATCTGTTGGGAGGGCAGATCTATGGATAGACGAGCCAACAGTGTGTAGGGCATAGCCCCTCTTTGAGACAGCAAAGCGAAACTGGTTTATTGCTATTCTACCAGCAGGAATCTGTGTAAGTCCTATAGTATTCTGCCTTCAGGGGTTTGGGATCTCGTCCCAGTTGGGATATTTCCAACTATGAAAAGAAGGGAATGAAGGGAAGGAGAGGAGATAGGATAGATCTGAAGGGAGAAAAGAAATGAATTCCAAAGTAGAAAGGTCAGAGGGTTTATGTTTTGGGCTGGTAGTAAACAGAGCCAAACCTACTTGCATAAATGAACAAAGCAATACTGATGAACAAATGACAAAAAAGTAGAGATAGATCTAATAGAATAAACACACAGATCTGACATAAGAAAGATCAGATGCACATAACACATGTATTCAGCACAAAGTCTTAATATTTGTATTAATGTTTTCTTCTGTTACAAAAAGTACAAAGCCTTTTCTTTTCACTTCTATTTTTCATCTAAAAAGTGTCCACCCCTTGAATACAACAAGTATTCAAGTATATATAGAAGGAGAAGGAGAGAGAAGGCAAAAAAGAAAAACACTAATTACAAATATTTACAAAATATCTAAAAGTCAACTGTTGACTTTGGGCAACTTGGTGGATGACAACATCCCATGGTGCAACATGGATGATGTCATCATTTGTGTCAACATACTTTTAAATATTACAAAAATGGAAAGAAAGCCAAGAGGAGGAAGGCTATTCGTCATCGTCATCCCATGGCTGGAAGGGAGTATCCTGCTTCTGCTCAGGAGAGGCAATGTGGAATTGGGCCCGGTACTCCATGAATTTGCTAATCATCGGTTGAAGTTGATCCTGAGCAGGACCCTTGGTGTGATCGCCGATGACTTCACAAGTCTCTCGTTCATCTCTAAGTTTTTTTGGGAGCTTGAAGTATTCATTACCTACCTCCATCAGGTATCCCACAAAGTCGCGGCAGGCCAGAAGGTTGTTGATGGATTCAGTGTCAAAAGTAGCTTTTGGCCCTAACCCTTGCGAGATGATCTCTTTGAAGATCCGAATGGTTTCATCTGCCTTCCTCAAGGTGTATGATGGAGTGAGCAAGCCTGGAGACATCCTTAGGAAAATTTTCTCCATTTGATGCATTACATCCAGGGCTTCCTCCTTTGACCTTGTCTATCTTCTCCAAGACAAATTCCATCTGATCGACCCGATAGTCCAAAGTAACAAGGACTTTGTTGGGTGCTCTGGGGTGATCGAAGATGCCGAATTTAACTAAATCATCAACTGAGTAGTCGAGCATCTTCTGGAATGTCTCATGTTGTAACCTAGCATGGTCCAACTCTTCGGAGATAGGTCCTGCAATCACCTGGAGTTCCTTGTTCACCTGATCAATATTCTGATATAGCTCTGTGAACTTTACGATTACTTCCTCACTATCTTTGAGGATTTGGTCTCTCTAGGTGGATACTACCATGCCTTGTTCACCAATCTTGGCGTATTCATTTATCTTTTCCTGACTAAGGGCCTCAGGAGTTTCAGTGGCAGTTGTGGGAGGTGCACTGCCCATTTTCTGCAGGGCTTGGAGAAGATGTTTATTTTGCTCTTTTAGTATCCTCTTCTCTTCCTTTGCTTCCTGAAGCTTCTTGCAAAGGGCATCCACTACAGATAGGGCCTCTCCTTGTAAGGATTTCGGAGGACGTTCCCATTGTGACCTGTGTCACTGTATAATCTGTAGGAGACAGATCCTTTTTATCCTTTGTGGGATCGGGGTACGCGATCTCCATTACTCTTTCACCTGACGCACTCTGAGAGAAGTGGGTTATTGGCTTTTGCTTCTTAGCTCCTTTTGTTGGGATGACAGAGAAGTCCATAGGTGCAATGGGGACTTTCCTCTTGTGCTGGCTCAGGTGTTGGGAGATCCATGCTGGACTTAAGGGAGTGGGACCAGAGGGAGAAGAGGGAACGGTGGCAGAAGAAGGCGCAGCTATAGTGAACAAGGGGAAATGTGTCGAGACACTTGGTGGTGGCATTGATAAAGAAGCTGAATCTCCAACGCTCACAGGGGTAGGAGTCACTGTAGGAGAGGAAACCATGGGGGTGGAAGGGAGCTGAGAGATGAGGGAAGAAATGTTGGGGGACAACTCTGCGAGGGAAGAGAAGATGGAGGAAGAGGAAGGGGGAACAGTAGAAGATGGGGGAGAAGACACAACCAAAGGAATGGTTGCTTGAGTGACATGAGGAGGGGAAGGAGGAGTGGGAGAAGGGATGATGGGAACTTCAGTGGTTATAGCAATGGCAACATCCTGAGTGGATGTGCCCATTGGAACACTTACCACCTGCTCTTTCTCTGGAGATACCAGGGTTACAACCTGTTCCTGGGTGGTGGAAGGAGGACTCTCGGGAGCTTGCTCCTGAGCAGCACTTGATTCCCCTTCTTTGTCTTTCCCTTTTCCCTTTGGCAAGTGTTTTGGTCTGAGCAGGTGCATTACCTAAGGGAGACGTGGTGAAGTCTACCCCAATGTAGATAAGACTGTTAAATTTGCACCAATGTTCTGTGCACTGTAAAGTGCCTTTGACCCTCCTCTCAACAATTTGAGGTGCTTTTTCTCTTTCAATCTTAGAAAATGGCCAATTTTCCCCGTTCATATCTAGATAGACCTGATCAACTTCTTGATCAGTCATTTGGAAACCTTTTGGGACAATGGCCATGCCATATTGGATAATTTCTGCTAGGGCCAGGTGGGAGTGATCCTTTCTCCTGAGCTTGACCTCGTGATACATGTCGATGTAGATATCCTCGATCTGTGGGACATGGATCGGATTGGATCAAAGGTCGGCCTTGCCAGGAAATTGTGCTTCAGGTTGAGCAGCTCCAGTTCTGCAAACATTTCCCAGGCCTTGGTGTGATAAGTGCAAGTGTACCTACCCACTGTGAGGGGTAATGGAGTTTCCTCCTTCTTATTTCTTTTAGGCACTTCTCATGATATGTGATGAGTTGTCTGGACAGCTCCAATAGGATCAACTTAGGGTCCTTGCATATCTTGGTAACTTGGTGGGCTCCCCCAAGAAGTTGGCAGCTCTAAGATAAGTGAAAGTGGGGAATTGCGTAAATAACACCCCCCACTTCTCTGTTGCAGTTACTATGCTCTTGGTCGTCTGACCGTGAGTCATATTGGGCCTCAATAGGTAGATGATCCTGTAGAAGAAGGCATCGTTGATCTTGTTGAACTGTGGGATGTTGTTCTCCAGTCTCAACTCTGGATAATATTCATATATTTTTACCTAGGGCCACACCCCGCATCGGCTCAGTGCTGGATAATCTCTCTCTGAGGCAGCATCGTATACCATGTAGGAGTTCATGTAGAACTTCCCCATTGTTTAGAGTTGTTGGAGTTGCTCAAAGATGGTGTTGCTGATGATTTCTGCCCATTCAAAATGCTGATCAGGGACATTTTTTTTCATTGTCTCCAGATACCTGAGCATCCACTTGTGGAAGTAATGGGCATCAGGAAGCCCAAACACCCTACTTAGGAAGGTTATGGTGTCGCTCAGCTCTTCTGAGAAGTCACTGTGATGAATAACCTGGGGCCACCTGGTTATTACCTTCTTATTCTTCAGGTATACTTCGTTCATGAACTGCATGCATTTGTCTTCATTTTCATCCCATGCCTTTATGCAGTCTTCTTGGCTTACAGCCACAAAGTGCCGGTGATGGGGGATACCCAACATGATTTCAAAGTGCCTGGGCAGTGAGGTTGATTATAACCTCACCCTTTTCATTCTCGACACACCTTGTGTCCTTATTGTAGCAGCGGGCCACCACCATCATGAATTCGTTTATTCACTGCGCTCATGGGAATTCCCCAATGAAGTGTAGACCACTTCCCGACCAATTTTTCCATCCATGGACTGCCTGTGACCCTTCTGGTTCTAGCCCAAAAATCTTCCATATCAATGTGGCCAAGTTCAGCATCCCTGATGTCTAAGTCACACTCTGCATGGGACTCGGGCATCCTGACCCTTTGATACTTGTACTTCATTTCTTCTTCTGTGAGTTTGGCCTTACCCTTGACTTGGTTGGCCTCTTACTTGATGAAGACATGTGCGAATCTGAGTTCAGTTGCTGATCTGCAAGAAGAAGGAGCGAAGTCCATCGCAGAAGAGCCATGTTAGCTATTAGATTATCCATCAAAGCTTTACAGAATGAAGAGTTAGCAATTTAGAAGCTTCTGGGCACAGGACGCAGCTATACTATAGGTTGCAGGGTCAGAAAAGCAAGGCGCACTGCTGGAGAGTGTTGCAAGGAAGAAAAAAGTGCCAAAGGGTGCAGGGTGCAGGAATACTACACATAACATTCAGTGTAAGTATTAAAGGATGTGTGCCTGTGCCATATGAAGGGTATTAAAATGGGGCGTAGATAATTCTGGTGTTGCATGGCAGCAGAATGCACCAATGGGCAGATAGAACATGTTGCAGAACATTTTTATTTACAAGGGCGCAGAATTAAAGGATGCATCATTGACTTGAAGGTCTTGCCAGTGGGGCTTTTGGCGTAATAGGAAGAGCTTGCATGACATTCAATGTCTGGTGTAGGTGGGATTGCACCTTGCGCATATGTTAGGTTTTTAAGATTTTTATAAGGTGTAGGGAGGATGCATGCTGTGCAGGCAAGGTCAGTGCGCCTTTGGCACGACTGTGTTTTATGCAACAATGATGGAGTTTGCGCCAAAGGAAAATCACGGGCATTGGATTGTGATAACTCTTAGATTTTCTCTCTTTTTTGATTGGTTTTTGTGGTTTTTTGGCTCTTTAGCATAGATTTGGACAGTAAGGGGGAACAGAGAAAAGAGGATCTTGGATCATTTCTGAGACAAAGCCCTCCAGGCCAGCAGATCTGGAAGGAGGGTGAAACTTATTTGGGGGGATCCTCTTAGGTTCATTTGTTTATTCTTTGTTTTTAATAACACAACCTCTGAAAACAACAAGAAATCCCAAAACAAAACCACAAGAAAAGCAAGGACCACTTACCTGGGAATATATAGAATGGAAGAATGATATGCGGGTCCACGAATGTGACGTAAAGTGACATGGGGATGACAGGAGCGCTAACAGGTGTAGAGAAAAAAGCTTTTCACATGTTTTTTCAATCGTGAAAATGACAGGGCAGATGTGCCTATATATAGCAAAATGTGCAATAAATGCACCACCAAATTTTTCAAAGGGTGCACCAAAATAGATGCCAACATGAAATTATTTGCGTCCTTTGGCGCGGTTTTGGCGACTGTCGACATGACTTTTTTAGCACCTTTGGCGCACTGTTCAGGGGCGCAACAATTTTAGTGTTGACAGGGTGGCACATGTGCCTCAGCATAGGTTTGAAAGGTGCAACATGGGAAGGTGCAACATTTTAATGTCAATACACAAGAAAGAGGGTGCACCAAAGGAATAGAAGGGGGCACAAATTCATTTGATGTTGCATGAAAAAAATCTGCCGCCCAGCCAAAAAAGGACCAAAACGACTAAGTTCGAAAAACCAAGATTTCATCGGAAAGGGATTTTATGCCATTCCAAACGCTAAG
Source organism: Taxus chinensis (assembly GCA_019776745.2). NCBI lineage: Eukaryota > Viridiplantae > Streptophyta > Pinopsida > Cupressales > Taxaceae > Taxus > Taxus chinensis. Next base: position 108,364 of record JAHRHJ020003763.1, read on the forward strand.
GGACCTTGGCAGGGACCAAAACAAAATTTTTGGTATGGTTACCTGTAAAATTTCCCTTGTCAATTTTACAGGATAACAAGTATCTTAGTGGTCAACTATTGAAGAATCTCCCATCTTACAGTTATGTTTCTTCATGAAGATCTATAATGTTTATTTTGTTTTTAGGAAATCTCTGCATATAAGGGTTACTCAGTTAGAAATAAATGAAACATTCACTCTCTAATTCTGAGATATGTATATGAATCTATTCTTCATGGTGGTACAAGACGAGCAAGCTCATTTCTATGTATTGTATTGGACTCTAATGTATAGTGAATTGTTGCACCTTCTTGTAAACATTTATTTTAAATTGCTATATGGTGATCTGGGAGCAACCAATCTTATTGTCAGATATGAAAGATGAAGATCTTTAGCTTTTGTTCCTTCAAAAATCTTCCGGTAAAGCTTGATCTCCATCCTGTAGATCAAATGGCCATGCATGCCCTTTAGCTCTCTTTAATTGTCCTACTTGTAGCTGCTGAGATCTTTCTAAAAATCTCTCTGATAGAAAATCTGTTGCATTTCTAGAAAAAAAATTATTTCCTTTTCTTTGATGAATCATTTTTCAACTGAAGACCTAAAAATGTTACCTTCATAATTCACTTTTCTTCAAGTGTATTCCATATAATTTGTAACTACCGAGAGACCTATTTGGAGCACTTGCACTCTGTAGTAATGATGTAGTCATCTTGATCAAATATTTCTGTCACTAACTTATTGCATAAACCTTCCCTAACATAATTAACTGGCCAAGTTGGTCATCATAGAAAATCTTGACTTTCTCCTGGACATACAAGTGTTGATATGTGATTTCTTGTATAAGGATGTGTTCCTCGATTTAGAAATCATGCTTGATATGTATTGTAATTTCCTTGCAGATTGCAGATCTTGACTGAGTCAGAATATGATTAGACTCTTTTATTTATTTCATTTTGTGTCTGAATATTAATCTGATCACGGAATGAATTATAGAGATATTCATCTATAATATCTAGTCTTGGATCAGTGGAATTGATCCAAGTAATGCTTTAAATTTGTTTGTGATGAATTAGATCACAGACCTTGAACAGGTTGCAAGGTATGGAAGCATTGATTAAGCTGGTCAGGAGTATGACTCAGGCTGATCTTGGTAAATGAATCGGTTCCCGATATCGAAGTATATCTGGAAGGTCTCGGACGTGGACCAAGTAATAATTCTGCCATGTATATTCCTGTAGCCTAACGGCTGTATAGGAGTGAATCCTGTTCGGAGATGCATGATTTTAGGTCTTTTCTTGGCATATAAAATGTTATACCTAACTGGAATTATTAACGGTTAGTAACCTAAAACTAAAACCTAACCTAGGGGTTAGATTAGTGTTAATCTAACCTAGACCTAGGCTATGTGTTAATATCCTAAGTTAGTATCTATGTGTAAATTGGTTAGTATGGGTATTACCCTAAATTCTAACCTAAGATACTAACCTAACTAATGAGGAGATTATGAAGGGGCCTATGGAGGGGTGCGAACCATGGGCGGCGTTTTCTATGGCAATTAATGCTTGGGATAAGGATGAGGGACAGGTCATGGCGGAGGCTTAAGCGACGGCTAACCTGTTCTGACGTGGCAATTCGCTAAGTTTGGAAATGGGCTTGAATTTTCATTGGACTGTCGCCAATTCTGGCGGTCGGTGGAAGATGAGTTTAAGCGGGAAAGTTGGTTTAATGGCATTCAATATTCTCGGAAGTCGAGCTCGGAACTCGCGAGAAGGCATGCAAACGGGAAATTTGTGGGTTTGTTTGGCTTGTCGCGATTTTCGGTCTTCTCTCTCTCTCTCTGCTTGTTTACTGGTTCTTCGCACCAGTTCTCTTTGAGTTGCATGGCAAGTATGAACTGCTATAGCTCTTTTCTCTGTCATGGAGGATATATATGTGATGGAGATAGCAAAATTTTGTTGGTCGCTTTATCGTGGAAAAAGAAAAGGAAGTTTGAGCTCTTCCTGTGGTCTGCTTCGGAAATTTGATCAAAAATCCAGGCATGTTAGGCCCTAACCTTTAAATAGCTTGCTGTCTTTCAAGTGATTTCATTAGAACAACTCTGTTCAAATGTTTTGAGAAAATAGATGATTTTCTATGGAGATCTTGTTTGATTTTTGGTACTGTATCTCTTCTGGTTCGATTTTTCAATTTTCCTCTTGATGGGTGTTTATTAAAATCGAATTGTGGCTCTATTCCTTTGTGTATTCTTTCTGGTTTAAATATGTGAGATATTTATATGTAAAGAGCATGAAAGCTCGGCCTGTTTGGCGTGAGCCCATAGGATATACCTGTGTTGTTTATAGACCACTGTATGTTGTTGATTTGTGGTCGCTGTTTCTTGTTGTGGAAACTGTATGGAAGGATTCTGTTAGATACTGTATGTTTGATCAGTTCTACTGCTCCTTTGGAAACTCTGTCGTGGTTTTTGTTGACAGTGACTAATGGTACTTTTTGGGTTTCATTTGTCTTCTAATTTTTGCTGGGAACAGGTAAACTGTTGTATTACCGTAGTCTATACGACCCAGTGGAAGTTGTTCTTCCTTGTTATTGTAGTAACGGGATTATTTGTTGACTGTATACATTATTGATACATCTATAATTTATTTGAACGACTCAAAGGAGTCCTTGATTGAATCGTATATTGCTACCCACTGTTGAGAATATGGATTCATCCTTGAGTTTTGTTATTTGATTTTCGTGGAAGCCTGGTAGAGGAAACAGGTCTTTTGGCCACTGTTATTTGTAATAAATAAAGGATATAGACTTCCTGGGTATGCATTTGCATTTCTTTGTGAAAGCTGTTCGAAAGTTTCGAAGCGGCTCAGTTGATTTCCTTGCTTGAAATGGGTATTTGATTTGCTTACACTTGTTTCATTCTGAATGTTTGCCATGGATGGTATAGAAGGATTTATCAACTAATTCCATCTTATACTGTTGTTGGGTTCTGCGATTATGGGCGTAAACCCGTTAACAGTATGTAATGTGTATTTATAGATTTATAATGGTTGTATTCTGAACGACTCTGAGGAGACGATTCAATGATTTATATTTCTATTTGGGCCGCTGTTCAAGTTGAATATGTTTAAATAGTTGGTGAATGATAAACCAGTGGTTGGAAGGAATGACATGTACTAAGACCTCTGTTATTTTCTGGAATTACTTTTGTGTTGCATTGATTTTGTGGTACAGATTCTTTAGGAGAATATTTAGGTCTTCAATCTGTGCAAATTTGTGTAAAAGATGGGCAAGGTACAGCCGGTTTTCTTGTTTTGAATTCGGTAATCGGATTTGCTTGCCTGATGTTTAAATAAGCTCCATTGTTGGGCTCGGATGTAATCGTATGCAATTATTTGTTTTATTGTTGTTCGGATTCATATGAACTTTTGGAAGGTATCTTGTATTGCTTGAACCTTATTGAATCTGATTTACGGGACACTGTCGTTTTGTCACTGTTCCTTGAGTATGGTTGAATATTTCGTGTTCTGGCCCTGTTGGGGTGAGTCGCGAGTACCACACCTTAGACTTGCATGCGCCAAGGTAAGAATAGATATGCAATGTTCCTTTCCGTTTAATCAGTCCGATTTAGACTGAGCAAGAATAGATATGCTATGTTCCTTTCCGTTTATTCAGTCCGTTTTTGACTGAGCATGTTTCGGAAATACTGTGTGGACGTCATGGCATAGTCTTTAGGAAACCTCAGATTGCTTGATGCAATGAAGTTTGTTGTAAAACAGCAATCTTGCTTGCGGCTTGTCTAACTTGTTCATTTATATACTGGTTGAATGTTTTCATATGTGAAGACGGTTCAGTAATGAACTTATGTGAAAGGAAGTATGAATGGTTTGGTTCTTTCTCTTCCTTTATTTAATATTTGTTGATATTTGTCTAACAGTGGGAAATTGTTTTGTAACATATTGGTGGAATCCCGAATTGTTATGTTATTTCCTTTTTGGAAGAATGAAACAATCTGACCAATGTTGTGATTTTGGATTCAATGATTGTTTGTGTACATTCGTTCCTTGTTTCTTAATATTTGATGAAATATTAGAAAGTGATTAAGACTATTTTGTAACAATGACAGAGTTACATATTTGTAATCATTTTGTATTACAAGGGCATAGTCTGAGTATGTTTACTTATGTGAATATCTGATCTCATTTAAACAGGGTGTTTAATGAAAACAATTGATGGATTGCAATTGTTTTAAAAGTTAGTGCTTATCATGCTCAGTTCATTGAACTGACTCATGTTGACTATTTTTGCAGATGGTTGCCGTAAGAGGTAAAAGCAATGCAGATCTGACAGGCTGATCAGATTGTTTATTTGATTTGTTATGAATTACAGCTTGATTTTATAGATGTACTATATGTGAAAAGATGTTTCTTTTCCGTTAGCATTGTATCAAGTATGCTGTTGCATAAAATGTAATTGTATAGTTTTGAAAGGAATGGAAATAAGTGTTTGATACTTATGTGTTGTATTCTATTTCTGATAGTTGACCTTCTTCGGTTTATGTAACGAAGGGGCATTGTTATCATTGTATAATATGGATGCTTTTGTGATTGACAATGAAAGCTTGCATGAAAATGAGATTGAATTCTTATGAGTGTTTAGTAGTTCTAATTTGTTCTAGCAAAAGCAATATTGGATTTAAATAATTGTCTTTCTAGAAGATAGGTTAAAAATGAGCCTAAAAGAGAACGCTAAACAAGCTGGATTAAATTACTAATCCCTAGTCCTAAGTATAACAGGACAATATTAAATTGGATTCTTAATCATTTATATCTTTATACCAAAAAGTATGATATAAATTCAGTTAAGAGAACTGATATACAATCAAATGGAGTTCAGTTGGCAATCTCAAGCAAAGGTTATGAGATATTGTCCGATTCTGTTGCTTTAGAATCAGGTGTATTCTAATGACTCCTTGATGAAGAACTTGACCTTAATATCTCTACCAAGTAATGGGTTTTATAGAGGAGGGTCGTCTTAAGACGAAGAATCCAGGGATCGGAAAGGCTAAACCTTAGGGAAAAGTCTTTAAAGTAATTTAAACTCAAGTGCGTAACGCTTGTTACTGAGTAGATCTTTTCGAGGCGGATTTAAAGGTTGACGACATAAGTCAACTGCAGAGTTGTACCTCCGAGAAGATTAGGATCTTCTCGAAGTTACAACAATGCAGATGACTTATGGCGACACCCTTTGCATTGATCGCTAAGATTTACACTTGATTTCGCACGAGTTACCCTGGGACCGATTAAGAACGTGGTCATGTTATAAGGCTGCCTAGGAGATTCGGGGTATCATGACACACTGGTTGAACTGCAAGGTTGAACCAGTATGTCATCATATCCCTAATCCTCGTGGGCATCCATATAACATTATCACCTTGTTAATCTGCCTCCGAGTGATTCAGTTGTGAAAGGAAGGACTGACAGTAGTCAGTATAAGACATTCTATATAACATATGAATGGGGTGAAGGACGTATTCCAGATTGACGAGTATGCCGTTAAGGAATACGAGACATGAACAGTATGTTTCAAATCTTTGGCCAAAGTATCGCAAGCTGCTGATTGCGTTGTCCTAATTCACCTAGTCTAAGGGATGAGATGCCGATGAATAATAGTAACAATTATTCAGTTAGATTCCTTGGACAGAGCATTCTGAATCCCAGATTAGGGAAGAGAACCGCAAGAGTAATGTGTTAAATAAAAACACCGACTCTTATTACTCATGAATAGATCGGTAGATTACCGAGTCATGGAATGAATAGATCGGAGGTACTCCGAGTCATTACAGCTGCATATGGTTGTCTGTTATATGAATAGTTATTTGAATTGTGAGTTCTAAATTATGTATTTAGAACCAGGATGCAATTATCAAAAAAAAAAAAAAAAAAAATTCACTTGTTCTAAAGTATAAAATGAGGATGTTACATCTTGGTATCAGAGCTGAAGGTTACAGCTCTTGGACCTATTGAGTCCATAATCTGATAAAAACCTGAATTTTCTTGTAACAGAAAATGGTTAGAACAAGGGGGAACGTTGCGAGTAATGCTCCACCTGAAGGAGGAGCGGCAACAACCCAGAAACTGGATGAGATCCTTGCTGCCCTGTTGGACACAAGAGATCGCTTAGCTGTGCTTGAACAGCAGGTGATGGGAAATGAGGAGGATGAAGAAGCTGATAATAATAATCAGCAACCTCCTGAGGACAACCCCGAAATGGGTGTTGATGTTAATGCTGGAAATGCACCTGTCCAACCAGAAAACAAAAAGGCCAGATTGGCAGCAGAACTCACTAATGATATAAAAAGGATAAGTCCACCTAAGTATGATGGCACCACACTAGGAGATGGAGCTGAGAACTGGCTCAGCGAAATGGAGAAGTACTTTGCAATAAGGAACTTCTCAGAGGAAACCAAAGCTATTTGGGGAGCCTATCAGCTTTCTCACGAAGCGTCTTCGTGGTGGGATAGCCGAAAAGCTGAGCTAAACATTGATGAGACCAATATTACTTGGGATCAATTTAAAGGCTATTTTAGGCAACGTTGGCTGCCACAACTTTTCTATGATCAGAAAATGACAGAATTTCAGAACTTAGCTCAAGGGAAGCTAACGGTAACTGAATACTGGGAGCGGTTTACAAAACTCCTCAAGTATGTACCGCAGTATCAAACTGACGAAAAGTTCAGGATACGGAAATTCATCATGGGATTGAATCCTGTGATAGGGGGAGAGGTCGATGTTCACAGTCCAACCACTATGGAAGGAGTTGTTGAAAAGGCCATAAGGCAAGAACAGAAATTAAAGGCTATTTCTGCTCATAAGGAGGAAGTGCGGAAGAAGACTGCAAACCCTTCTTCAACCTCTCTTGCACCCAGAAAAGGACCATGGAAAAAGTTTGGAAACAAGAGTAAGTTTCCAGGAGATAACAATAAGAAAGCAGCAGTAAATAAGCCTGCTGGAAACGTAAAGGATAATTTTGCTAAAAATTATAATAATGGGCAGAAGTCCTATGGAGGACAGCGTGATAATTATAAAACTAGAGGCAACTTTGAGCCTAAAAAGGGACCTGTAGGAGGCTGCTACAATTGTGGTAAAGATCATTACGCAAATCAGTGTCCTTTGAAGAAGGATGATCGTAATCAGCAGCATAAGATACATGCTGCAGTAGCAGACAAGCAAGCTGAAAAGCAAGTGACACCTATAGAAGTTCCGGGTAAGTTATTCGGCATACCTGTCACTATTCTTTTTGATACAGGAGCTACTGAATGTTTTATATCTAATAAACTAGCTTCTAAACTTAAAAGAAAAGCTGGAAAAATGGATAAATCTTGGACTGTACAGTATGGTAATAATTCTGTTCATACAGTGAGTATGTGTCTTTTTGGGGCAGTCCTTGACTTACCTAACTTTTCCACGGAAGTTGATCTCTATGTTGCACCTTTGGGATCGTATGACATTGTCATCGGTGTCAATTGGTTAGCTGACCATAAAGCAAAGGTAGATTGCTATGAAAAGAACATAAAATGTTTAGATGATCAGCTGGAATCAGCAGAGATTCAAGGTGTGAAACGAGAAATTTCAGTTAGAAAACTGTCAGCTATGCAGCTTAAAAAGGCTAAAATAAAGGATGTACCCTTTATGCGGTAAAGATATCTGAATCTCCTAAGAAGAAGATGATGAATTCATGGAACAAATTCCCTCTGCTACAAAGTTTCAGGGATGTTTTTCCTGAGGAATTACCAGGGTTACCACCCAAGAGAGAATTTGATTTTACCATTGAAATCAAGCCTAAGACGGAACCTATTTCCAAGGCGCCTTATCGGATGACTACTACTAAGTTAGTCGAGCTTAAGGCACAGTTACAAGAACTTTTGTCTAAAGGATTGATTAGACCAAGTGTTTCACCTTGGGGAGCACCTGTGATATTTGTGAAAAAGAAGGATGGAACACTAAGGCTGTGTATTGATTATCGGATGTTGAACAAAGCAACAGTCAAGAACCGATATCCACTTCCTAGGATCGATGATCTGTTTGATCAGATGCGTGGAGCAGCGGTTTATTCTAAGATAGACCTTCGATCTGGTTATCATCAGTTAAGGATTAAAGAGGAAGATATTCATAAAACAGCTTTCCGAACAAGGTACGGACATTATGAATTTACAGTTCTACCCTTTGGGTTAACTAATGCACCCGCAGCCTTTATGAATTTAATGAACAATATTTTTCAAGAATACCTGGACAAGTTTGTACTTGTATTCTTGGACGATATTCTCATTTATTCTAAAAGTGTTGAGGAGCACAATGAGCATCTGAAGATAGTTTTGGGAATTTTGAGAAAGAGAAAGTTGTATGGTAAGTTATCCAAATGTTCTTTCTTTGATTCAGAAGTTCACTATTTGGGTCATGTCATAAGTAAAGAAGGAATCGCTGTAGATCCTTCAAAAATAGTGGCAATAACTGAGTGGCCTGCACCAAAGAATGTGCACGAAGTAAGAAGCTTCATGGGTCTTGCTGGTTACTATAGAAAATTTGTAAAGGATTTTTCTAAGGTAGCTGCACCAATAACTTCATTGCAAAAGAAGGATAAGAAATTCATGTGGAATGACAAGTGCGAAGCGGCTTTCAAAAGTCTGAAAGACCAGTTGACTTCTGCACCTATATTGGCTGTACCAGACCCTAATGGGAATTTTACTGTTGTAACGGATGCTTCTGGGGAAGGCCTTGGAGGTGTTTTGTTACAAAATGATCAGGTCATAGCTTATGAAAGTAGAAAACTTAAGTTACATGAGCTGAATTATGCCCCTCATGATTTGGAACTTGCTGCCATTGTTCATGCGCTTCAAGTCTGGAGACACTATTTACTTGGGAAACCTTTTGAGTTGAAAACTGATCACTTAGGACTGAAATATATTTTTACTCAGCCCAATCTGAATGCCAGACAAAGAAGGTGGTTAGAATTTTTATCACAATATGACTTTGATATTAGCTATATCAAAGGGAAGGAGAATAGAGTAGCTGATGCTCTAAGTCGTAGGAGGCACATTTCTGCTCTTATAACATTAAGAACTCAGTTTAAAGACGAGGTAAAAAGTGCCTCAGAATCAGATGCATATTTTCAGCAAGTAAAAGCAGCGCTTGCTGCAGAACCTAAAGATAAAAGGTATGAAGGTTTTCATTTTGATAATGAAGGAATCTTGCGTTATGAAAATAGGGTATATGTACCTGTGCTGAATAATTTGAGAAAGAAGTTGTTAGTTGAATTTCATAATTCACCTTTCTCTGGACACCCAGGTATTACAAAAATGCTTGCTGATATGAAACAGCAATACTTCTGGAAAGGTATGAAAAAGGATGTGATAAATTTTGTGACTCATTGTCTGGAATGTCAGCGGGTGAAGGCATAGCATATGCACCCTGCTGGACTGTTATATCCTCATAGCATACCGTAGTACAAATGGCAAGTAATAACCATGGATTTTGTACAAGGACTACCTATGTCCAGGAATAAACATGATGTTATCCTGGTAGTTGTAGATAAACTGACTAAGGTAGCTCATTTCATCGCTGGAAATCTAAAGGATGATTCACCAGTGCTGGCCAAGAGGTTCGTACACGAAATTTTCAGATTGCATGGTGTACCAGAACTGATTATATCTGACAGGGATCCTAGAATGACGTCAAGGTTTTGGCAAACGCTTAACGCAGCCCTAGGAACAAAACTAAACTTCAGTTCTGCATATCATCTAGAAATGGATGGGCAAACTGAGAGGGTAAATCAAGTGTTGGAGGACATGTTGCGAATGTATTGCATGGATCAACGGTATAAATGGGAAGAGTATCTTCCATTAGTTGAGTTCACATACAACAACACTTACCACTCATCTCTTAAGATGGCACCATGTGAAGCACTTTATGCAAGAAAGTGCAGAACCCCTGTTAGTTGGGATAGTGTTGAGGATAGAGAGGTAATTGGACCAGAGATTCTCACAGAAATGGAACAGCAAGTTAAGCTGATTCATGAACGATTAAAGGAAGCAACGGATAGACAGAAGAGCTATGCTGACCTTAAGCGGGTTGATAGAAATTTTGAGCTTGGTGATAAGGTTTTCCTGCGTGTTAAACCCAGAAAGAGTTCTATAACTTTTGGCAAGGCTGCCAAGTTGTCACCACGATTTGTGGGACCTTTCGAAATTGTCGAAATAATCAATCCTGTAGCTTATCGTCTAGCATTGCCACCTGCTTTATCTCGCATGCATGATGTTTTCCATATTTCTTTGCTTAAGAAATACGTTTCAGATTTGTCACATGTTTTAAATTGGAATTCCTTGCAGGTCGAAGACCCAGGAATAATCGTGGTTAAACCCACACGAGTACTGGGAAACTCGCCAATTGCGCTTGAGAAATCGTGATATACAGCAATGTAAGGTCCAGTGGGACCAGTTTAACGAAGAAAGTGCAACTTGGGAAAATCTGGAAGAGATGAAAATTGCTTTTCCTTCTCTTTTCGCAACAGAATGAAAACTGTTGACAAAAGATATACTTTTATGAACTGATTTTTTTTAAGTATTTATGAAAGCCAGATTAAGGCGGAATTTATTCAGGTTGAATAAATGTGTTGTGACATTGATTTCTGAAAACTATTCAAATATGGAGGTAGTCACATTGTTTGTGTACTAATAAATTGATTGACCTGAAGGTTAAATCTAATATGTAATTCATCGGGATGATGAATCTTTTTAGGAGGGAAGCATGTAACACCCTGAACTGTTGTTACTTTCTCCTGGGACATACAAGTGTTGATATGTGATTTCTTGTATAAGGATGTGCTCCTCGATTTAGAAATCATGCTTGATATGTAATTGTAATTTTCCTTGCAGATTGCAGATCTTGACTGAGTCAGAATATGATTAGACTCTTTTATTTATTCCATTTTGTGTCTGAATATTAATCTGATCACGGAATGAATTATAGTGACATTCATCTATAATATCTAGTCTTGGATCAGTGGAGTTGATCCAAGTAATGCTTTAAGTTTGGTTTGTGATGAATTAGATCACAGACCTTGAACAGGCTGCAAGGTATGGAAGCATTGATTAAGCAGGTCAGGAGTATGACTCAGGCTGATCTTGGTAAATGAAATGGTTCCCGATATCGAAGTATATCTGGAAGGTCTCAGATTGTGGACCAAGTAATAATTCGTTGCCATGTATATTCCTGTAGCCTAACGGCTGTATAGGAGCTGAATCTCTGTTCGGAGAAGGCATGATTTTAGATCTTTTCTTGGCAGTTATCAGGACAATGTTATACCTAACTGGAATTATTAACGGTTAGTAACCTAAAAATAAAACCTAACCTAGGGGTTAGATTAGTGTTAATTTAACCTAGACCTAGGCTATGTGTTAATATCCTAAGTTAGTATCTATGTGTAAATTGGTTAGTGTGGGGTATTACCCTAAATTCTAACCTAAGATACTAACCTAACTAATGAGGAGATTATGAAGGGGCCTATGGAGAGGTGGCGAACCATGGGCGGCGGTTTTCAATAGCAATTAATGCTAAGGGATAAGGATGAAGGACAGGTCATGGCGGAGGCTAAAGCGGCGGCTAATCTGTGCAGACTTGGCAATTGCTAAGTTTGGAAATGGACTTGAGTTTTTAGTTGGACTGTCGCCAA
>JAHRHJ020003764.1:0-119893 GCA_019776745.2 Taxus chinensis
TGGTTGTGTTTCTCCCCTTCACCCTTTATTTCCTCTATCCCCTGCCTCATTCGTCCATCTAAATCTCTCGCTGATTGTCTTCCTCTATTTTTCCATCATCTCCGAGCTCCCTTCCCCTTCCTATCTATTCTGACTGTTGCGGTTTCCCTTCCTCCCGTGGGCATGTCTTCGGCTATTCTTTCAATGCCGCCGCCGCGTGTCTCCACGTTCTTCCCCTCTTCTACCGTTGCTGCCTCCCCCTCTGTCTCTAGTCCTTCTTCAATAGGACCAGCTTGGATCTCTCAGCAGCTGAGCCAACCAAAGAGGAAAGTCCCCAATCGCTCCGATGGACTTTTCAGTCATTCCGGCTAAAGGAGCAAAGAAGCACAAGCCGGTTACACGCTTCTCAAAGAGCGCTGCAGGGGAGAGAGTCATGGAAATTGCCTACCCCAATCCCACCAAAGAGAAAGAAGATCTGTCTCTGGCAGATTTCACAGTGACCCAAGTCACAATGGGAACATCTTCTAAAAGTCTCCAGGGGGAAGCTCTTTCCGCAGTTGATGCACTCTGCGAAAAGCTTCGAGAAACAAAGGAAGAAAAGAGGCTACTAAAGGAGCAGAATAAATACCTGCTTCAAGCCCCTACAGAAGATGGGAAGTGCACCTCCCACAACTGCCCGCCGAGACTCCTGAGCTGCTCAGTCAGGAGAAGATCAATGAATATTCAAAGATCGGCGAGCAGGGTATGGCTGTTTCTGCTTGGAGGAGCCAGATCCTCAAGGATAGTGAAAAGGTGATCGCCGAGTATATCAGTTTGTACCTGAACATCGAGAAGGCGAATAAGGAACTCCAAGCATTAGCAAGTCCAGTATCAGAAGAGCTCGAAAACGCCAGACTCCAAACACGAGGCCTTCCAACAAATGTTCGACTATTCAGTCGAAGATTTGGTCAAGTTCGGAGTATTTCGGTCATCCAAGGACCCTCAACAAGACCATGTCCACTCTGGACTATCGGATAGATCAACTCGAATTTGTGTTAGAGAAGATAGACAAGGTGAAGGAAGAGGCCCTGGATGCGATGCACCAAATGGAGAAGATTGTTCTATCTATGACTCCAGGGTTGCTCACTCCTTCCCTCACCTTGAGATCAGCTGATGATACTATCCGAATTTTCAAAGGAGATAGCTTCTCAAGGGACAGGGCCAGAAGTCACGTTTGACATCGAATCCATCAATAACCTACTGGCCTGTAGGGACTTCATCGGATCCCTAATCGAGGCGGGTAAAGATTATTCCAAACTCCCGGAAAAGCTCATAGACGAGCGGGAGACTTGCGAAGCAATCAGTGAACGGCACAAGGATCCATCACAAGATCAATTTGGGCCAATGATCAGCAAGTTCTTGGAATACCGCGCTCAGTTCCACATCTCATCTCCTGATCAGCATCAGAAACAGGCAACCCCTTTTAGGCCACAGGATGATGATGATGAATAGCTTCTTCTTCTTCTTCTTCTTCTTCTCCTCTTTATACTCCGACTTTCTTTCCGTAATATCTGAAGTAAGTTGGCACCAATGATGACATCATCCATGTTGCATCATGGGATGATGTCATCCATCCAAGTTGTCAAAGTCAACATGACTTTTAGATATTTTGTAAATATCTTTGTAAATAAGTGGTTGGCTCCATTTTGCCTTCTCTCTCCCTGATCTTCTATAAATATTGGAATACTTGTTGTATTCAAAGAGGGTGAACATTTTTCAGATAGAAATAGAGGTGAGGAGAGAAAGACTTTGAGCTTTCTTGTAACAGATAAAAACAATTAATACAATTATTCAGACTTTGTGCTCAATAGCTGTGTTATACATTAGATCTTTCTTATGTTAGATCTCGCATGTGTCTTTTCTGTTGAATTCATATCTACTTTTCCAGTCACTTGTTTATCAGTATTGCTTTGTTTATTTATGCAAGTAGGTTTGGCTCTGTTTACTACCAAGCCCAAAGTATAGATTTTCTGACCCTTTCGCTTTGGAACTCATTTCTTTTCTTCCTTCGGATCTGTTCTTTCTCTTCTCCTTCTTTTATTCCTTTCTCTTCGCAGCCTAGAACACTCTACTGGGATCAGATCCCAACCCCCGAAGGCAGAATCTGTGAGACTTGCATAGGTTCCTGCTAGTAGAAGTACGCAATAAACCAGTTTCGCTTTGCTGTCTCAAAGAGGGGCTAAGCCCTGCACACCGTTGGCCCGTCTATCCATAGATCTATCCACGCGACAGATTTTCGGACCAACACATATCTAACATATGTAGATTGCGGGATTCAAACATGTGCAAGTTTCCCTTCGAATTATTCAACGACTGTGCTTTCCTTTCAGAGATATCTCTAAAGTATGTTTCCTCAAGTACCTACGCACCACACCCCCTTTCCCTTTCATACAATTGAAACAAATAGCATGTGTTTCATCTATACCTAGTTGTAAGAAATAGTCTTTTTTGGCATAAGTTTCCCCAACGGTTTTCACGCTCCTAGACTTCTCCTCCCTCACTCACCTTCTTTATCACCCTCTTCTTCCTCCCACATACATATATACATCCCTCTAGTTTAACTTCTTCTTTGTGTCCCTTGTAAGATTTTAGAATTTTATTTAATATCTTTGAAGATGCTTCCACATTTAATTACGCTGAAGGTGTTCCCCCTATGGGAAAGGCCTTTTCGGTCATTTATGCCATTGGCCTAATTTTGGCGGCCGTTTTGGCATTTTCACAGTTGCATGTTAAATTTGATGGGTCATTTTCATTGATGGGAGGGTTTCGGTGTCTACATTTTTTATGATCACTTCCAACGCGAATTTGAAGGCGGTGATTCGAAACCTAGCGGGCATATGAAAGAGGAACCGACACATTCACCTTCAACGACGCCCCTTCAACAACTTCATCGCCTCCAGAGGAATGGTTCCTGCTATGCCCAGTGCCTCCCTTTCTTCGACAACACCCTTGACATCATTGACATCGTCCACTGCATGTATGTTCTCAGCAATTGGGTTCCTACATAACTTCTGGATTTCATATAGTATGATATATACAGGATCTTGAGGCCCGACGATGTTTCTGGCTCGACCATTTCTTCTATGTTGAGGTGATCTTCTTCTTCTTCTGCATACAACAAAGAAAACAATGCATGTAGTAGTTTCCTCTCAAAGACCATTGAACCTGCTCCAGGTACAGATATAGAGCCAGATCAATCAATTTGTATATAGTAAAATGAGGAGATATTAGGGTTAAAGATTTATCTCCGTTTGCAGGTTTGATTCATCACCTTACAATGGCCTCAAGTTGGATGAATGGATGCATGCATCACCTCTAGCAAATATCTATGTTTTGGGATACATATAAAATCCCCTTATTTCATAAATCTAGAAATATGAATATAGTTGCAAATATAATATTTTGTATATTTTATGGGGTTTAACTTTTGGGGGGCGTAAAAGTACTTACAATTTATGTACAAACATCCAAATTTCAAAATCAACAGATGGTATTTTTCAAGACCCCTCTTTCCAATATGGGGTTTAACTTTTGGGGGGCGTAAAAGTACTTACAATTTATGTACAAACATCCAAATTTCAAGGTCAACAGATGGTATTTTTCAAGACCCCTCTTTCCAATAAGAAGTAGACCTAAAATGGAGGTCCACTGTTTAGGAATGAAGAATGTGAATGATAGATTAAAAAACATCATAATACATTCAGAGAGACCAAGTAGTTCCCATTATTTTACATAAAACAAGAAAAATAACTACCTGAAACCATAAACAATAATGTTTGACAAAAGGTTCAACCATTCACCTAAAAACCAATGGCCAAACCATGGACAACGCCTAAGACTGAATGAGCCCTTATTTAGCTTTCTTCGGGAGTTTTCCCACAAATAAAATCAGAAAACCCACTTACAAGGAAGAAAAAATGTACAACCAAACCCTAGCCACAGTTGAAACATAAAATTCAAGTTTCTGGTTTTTAGGAAAAAGGTAAAATAGATCAAGCATGTTTATAAGAAGTAAAAGTAAGATGTTAGTAGTTTTAATTAAGGTATAAATAAATGCAAGCATGTTGTTGCATATTATGGCATGGTAAAGGTCTAAAGAAGTAAAAGTAAGATGTTAGTAGTTTTAATTAAGGTATAAATAAATGCAAGCATGTTGTTGCATATTATGGCATGGTAAAGGTCTAAATCATCTCTCTTATGTTCATGGGGAATCAAATTTCTCCGACCATCGACCAATTTATTTAGTTTTTATGTCAGAAGTAGAAATATTCAATTTAAGCAAATTGAAACAAGCCTTGATGAGCTCAGCTGTCATTAAATTTCTAAATCTTTGATGTGAGTATTTGATCCTTAGGAGCTGCTCAGCATCACTCTGAGTACATAGAATCTTTGGAAATGTATGTCTCCTCCATTAGAACCAATTGGACATTAAAAATTCATAAGAAAGCCTCAAGACTATCATGTTAATTACTTCTCCTTAACAATTGTGCTCTGATGCTTTGGTTTCTCTTTCCTATTCAACAAACATCACATGTTGGTGATATTTTATGGACGAAAAGGATATTTTATGGGGTTTCAAATAATGACTAAATTTTGACATCAAAGTGTGGAGTGTTTGTGAATGGTAGCACTTGTTGGAGAATACTGCAAGGAATTTGATGTCGATCCAAATTCAGTAGTGGATCTGGTGCCAGTCTTTAACAAAAGAGAGCTCAACCAAACACCATGGGGGGATTATCTGGGGGATCTTTATATACTTAAAATACATGTGATTTATGTTTCATTACATTACTTATTGTCCAGTGTTAGTTTTGACATTCTGGCAGTAAAAATGTATGTTTTTTTCTGCAAAATATTAGAATTTGTGTTTATTTGAGGTGTTTTTGGGTGTAGATATGAATTTTCCACCTTTAGATTTTTGGAAGCTTGACTAATTGGTATCCAATTAACTATCTTAAGTCTTGGTCCATTATTTTAAAGTCCTTATGAGGGGGGAAGTTTGGAAGATTTGCATGGAGTTACCGAATGCCTATCCATACAAATCTCCATCAATAGGATTTGTCAAAAAAAAATTCATCGCAATGTTGATGAGACATATGTATACTTTCTTGTTCCTTAAGACTCTAAGAGTGTAGAATTCAATCAAATGTCACTTCCTCGATATGCTAGTGAGTGACATCTTATAAATAATATCATAAGTAGGCTTTTAATGATTGTTATAACGATATGGAAGCTTGATATTTGTTTTGAACTTTTCATTTGAAGGTTGGGTTCAATTTTCCTAAATGTAATCAACCAGGTCCTTGGAGTCCAATGTTTGGTAAGTAATTTTTCAGTGTCTGAGAATTTTACATCTCATTACATGGGGTTTGTCATTTCTTACCAAATACTTATTTTGCATTTGTTGAATTTTAGTTATAAATTTATCAAGCAGGATCTTTATATACTTACAATACATGTGATTTTTGTTGTAGATCTTATAAATGTATTTGAAGTCTTTCTTCCTCAACTTCTAATGTATCCAAATCCTAGTGATCCTTTTAATGGAGAGGCTGCAACTTTAATGATGTGTGATAGGAATGTCTATGAACAGAAAGTAAAAGGTAACATTTTTACCTGTTTTAAGTTTTTTGACTGCACTTTTTTTGCTCACAAATTAGTATCTATTTGTGTGTAATTATTTTTGCATTTGTAGCATCAGTTCAATTCAATACTTGTAACCAAATTTTTGTGTTCGCATGACCAGACACAAATGGTCATATTTTGAATGTAGATTATGTGGTATCTCCAAATGGAAATGTAATTACTAATCTTGTTCTTGTCGATTTTGCAGAATATCATGTAAGATATGCTAAGGTAGAGGATTAGGAGCAAGACAATTTGTGATGAAGAATTCAGTGAAATGAATATGTATCTTGATGAGGAAATGGTCGGCCATGCATATCCATGATTGTTGGACTATTTGATTTGTACTATTTTGCACATTAATTTCATGATGATTAATCAGATATAGATGCAACATGTAGAACCTTATTGCATTATTTGGAAATTTGTGACGGATTCACGCTCTTTGTCGGTTTGGAGATGTCTAAGCTCTGTCACAAATGTGGATTTTCACCTATACATATTGAATTATAAAGCATTGTAATATCTTCCATTTTAATTGAAACAATTACCTGGTTGTAACTGCAAGGTATTCTTTGTGCTTCATGATGTGCGCTACTAAATACAACTAATTGTTTGAAAATTATATTCTTGAGTGTGTTCTAAGCAATATGCATGGAAGTCAGCTGTCTTAAATTTTACTCACGATTGTTTCGTTTTTCACACAATTTTTTGACAAGCTGCATATGACTTTAGTGTTGAGTGTTGAGGTTAAATCACTCAAGAAAAAACCATGTTAACAGTATATTTTCATACCCGATGAATAAAATTATTCCCTTGCACTATTTCACAAAATGATAAGAAATTAACAATATTGGAAATTTGCATTTCCTATTTTCAGGGTACCGTTGGCTGGACATGTCATGTGGGTTCACATAGTTTGAACACAGTGCATGATGTTGCTAGGATTGCCTGTGGTGCTTTTCAAATATTATAAAATTGGGTTTGGTTTGTGGGTGAAATGTTGTTCTAGGTAACACACATGCATTTGTATCCTTTTCATGTATTCCATGGAATGTAAGCCATGTGATTACTTATGCTACCTTATTTAAGCATTGCACAAGTAACATTTTTGTTGTTATTGTACCCTTTGAAGTCAATTATCTTAGGCAGTGCATTTTTTTCTTAACCCCTTGGACTAGATTTATACCATAATGCATATCTTTTTAATACATTTCATGGAGTTTAAGCTACGTGAATTTGCAACTCTCTTTAATCATTTGGAGAAGGAACATTTTGCCAGTTATTATGTGTTTTGAAGTTAGTAATCTTAGGTAGCACTTTTTTTCCATAACCCTTTGGACTAAAGATTAATACCATGATAGTGCCACTGAGTATATGTAAACATGTCATTAATGATACCGGATAACATCAAAAATTAAAATGCACTTGCTTACAGATGAAATAAGCAGAATTGACATCTTTGATTCAGGTCAGAGCCATTTGTAAAATGCTTAAGATGACTGGGCTTTTTGCTATAGAACATACTTTGCTTTATTCGATTAAATGAGTGCACATCTCGGTGCTTATAATTTATGAACGTTAGATTATATTCAGTTCAGTATTGTCTAACTTATTGTTCATTCTTTTTGCTTGCTTAATCATTATAATGTTTGTATTGTCTCATGTGCTATCACCGCACTTTGTGATTTGTGGTTCCAAGTCTGTTTTGTAGCTTTCAAATAAATGCAGTTATTTCTTACTACTGAAGAGTAACATTTCCAATTATTTTTAGCGATTAAAATGGCCTAGGGATTAACTATCCACAAGTCCCAAGGACTTACTTTGCATAGAGCAACTATCGACATTGGAACCACTGAAAGGCAGGGTCTGACATTCACAAATTTCTCCAGAGTTCCCTCGCTTGCAAATCTGTGCATTTCACCTCCTTTTTAATTCAAAAGGTACTCAAAAATGGCACGTAACAACACTTGGAGCAAGAAGAAAGGAGGAGTCAAGACTACTATCACTCAACCCATCGTAAATACTACCCTCTACTTTGATAGCACCTCCACTACTACTTTACTCAACACTTCTTGTATCCAAAGCGGTAGTGTCGTTCAAGGGGTATCAAATGTATTCATGTTTAGTGAAAATAAAATTGCCCACAAAAGGCTACCATTCATGATATAAAATCTGCAAATGTACAAAGGTCTTCATGTATACATGTTTACTTCAGATGTCGTGATATAAGATTTGCAACTGTATATGTATGAATTTGTAACAAATTTAAATGTACACACATTGAACAAATCAATGTAATGTTTCATCTATATTTGTACACTACCACTATCAATCCCACCCCTTATCGACTGTACAAAAAATGTTTTTTCAACAAAAGACCAACCAAACAACTGATGCAACACTAACACAATTTCCCTGAAATAATTACAAACCACATCAACTACAAAAGTAATTAACTATCCAAAAAGGTATCAAATGTATTCATGTTTAGTGCGAAAAAAAATGGCCACAAAAGACTACCACTCATGATATAAAATCTGCACATGTACGGAAGTCTTCATGTAACATGTTTAGTTCAAATAAAATAGTCAAGCAAAAAGCTACCACTCATGATATGAGATTTGCAAATGTATATGTACGAATTTGTAACAAGTTTGAAATGTAGAGATGGAACCTTTAAATGAAGTGGTTCATCTATATATCTACACTTACAAAATCAATCACACCCATTATCAACATCAACTACAAAAGTAATAACTATCCCTTTGTACACTTCAACACAGCTATTG
The DNA here is from genome assembly GCA_019776745.2 of Taxus chinensis. Taxonomy (NCBI): domain Eukaryota; kingdom Viridiplantae; phylum Streptophyta; class Pinopsida; order Cupressales; family Taxaceae; genus Taxus; species Taxus chinensis. Next base: position 8,436 of record JAHRHJ020003764.1, read on the forward strand.
CAGAGCTGTATTTCCAAGAAGCCCTTTCAGAGGGTAAGCGAATCCACTCCCACATCAAGCAGAGGGAATCTAAATTTTCCACACACAAACAATTACAAAACACCCTTATACGCTTGTATGAAAAGTGCGGATGTTTAGTGGATGCTCGCCAAGTGTTTGATAAAATGATTGAACGAGATGTCTTCTCATGGAATATCATAATTGCAGCTTACAAAAGACACGAGCATCCTCAGGAAGCATTGGCACTGTTTCACCAAATGCAGCCAACAGGTGTCCAACCTGACAGGTTTACATTTGCTAGCATACTCCCAGCCTGTGCCAAAATGGGAGCTTTGAAACAGGGTTCGGACATCCACCAAAGCATAATGGCAGAGGGACTTCTGTCAGATGATGTAGTTGCAAGTGCCCTGTTAGATATGTACGCGAAATGTGGAAGCATTAATGAGGCACGTGAACTGTTCAACAACATGCCTCAAAAAGATATGGTCTCATGGACCGCAATGATTGCAGGATATGCACAAAATGGTTTTGGTGAAAAGGCTATTGCAGCTTTTAAGCAAATGCAATTGTCAGGTTTAAAGCCAGACTCCACAACCTTTGCCAGCGTCCTCCCAGCCTGTGCCAAAATAGGAGCTTTAGAATGGGGTGTGGACCTCCATCGAAACATAATGGAAAGTGGATTTTTATCAAATGTTGTAGTTGCAAGTTCCTTGGTAGATATGTATGCTAAATGTGGAAGCATACAAAAGGCACATGAACTGTTTGACAAAATGCTTGAAAGAAATGTCGTTTCATGGAATGCCATGATTGCAGGATATACTAAAAATGGGTTTTTTGAAAAGGCTTTCGAAGCTTTTAAGCAAATTCAATTCTCAGGTGTAAAGCCAGATTCCACAACCTTTGCCAGTGTTCTCCCAGCCTGTGCCAAAATGGGAGCTTTAGAACAGGGTATGGACATTCATCAATGCATAGTGGAAAGTGGACTTTTACCAGATGTTGTAGTTGCAAGCGCCCTGGTAGATATGTATGCAAAATGTGGAAGAATAAGTAAGGCACGTGAACTGTTCGACAATATGCCTCAAAGAGATGCGGTGTCATGGAATTCCATGATTGCAGGATATGCACAAAATGGGTTTGTTGAAAATGCTCTTGAAGCTTTTAAGCAAATGCAGTTGTTGGGTATAAAGCCAGATTCCACCACCTTTGCCAGCATCCTCCCAGTCTGTGCCAAAATGGGAGCTCTAGAGCAGGGTATTGACATCCATCAAATCATAATAGAAAACAATTATTTGTCGGATGTAGTAGTTGCAACAGCCCTAGTAGACATGTATACAAAATGTGGAAGCATACATAAGGCATGTGAAGTGTTTGACAAAATGCCTCAAAGAGATGCAGTCTTATGGACTGCAATGATTGCCGGATATGCACAAAGTGGGTTTGTTGAAAAGGCCTTGGAAACTTTCAAGCAAATGCAATTGTCAGGGGTAATGCCAGACTCCACAACCTTTGTCAGTGTCCTTGCAGCCTGTGCCAAAATTGGAGCTTTGAAACAGGGTACAGAAATTCATCGAAACATAATGGAAAGTGGATTTTTTTCAAATGTTGAGGTTTCATGTGCCCTTGTAGACATGTATGCAAAATGTGGAAGCCCACGTAAGGCACATGAACTGTTTGACAAAATGCCTGAAAGAGATGTGGTTTCATGGAATGCCATGATTGCAGGGTATGCACAAAACGGGTTTGTTGAAAAGGCTGTTGAAGCTTTTAAGCAAATGCAATTGTCAGCTGTAAAGCCAGACTCCACAACCTTTGCTAGCATCCTCCCAGCTTGTGCCAAAATGGGAGCTTTAGAACAGGGTATGGACATCCATCAAAACATAACGGAAAGCAATTTTTTGTCAGATGTTGTAGTTGCAACTGCCCTAGTAGACATGTATGCAAAATGTGGAAGAATACACAAGGCACGCAAATTGTTTGACGAAATGCGTCAACGAGATGCAATTTCATGGAACACAATGATTGCAGGATATGTACAAAATGGGTTTGTGGAAAAGGCTGTTGAAGCTTTTAAGCAAATGCAATTGTCGGGTATAAAGCCAGACTCCACAACATTTGCTAGCGTGCTCCCCGCCTATGCTAAAATGGGAGCTTTAGAACAGGGTACTGACATTCATCAAAGGATAATGGAAAGTGGGATTTTATCAAATGTTGTAGTTTCAAGTGCCCTGGTAGGTATGTATTCAAAATGTGGAAGCATACACAAGGCACGTGAACTGTTTGACAAAATGCCTCAAAGAGATGTGGGTTCGTGGAATGCCATGATTGCAGGATATGCACAAAATGGCCTTTGCGAGGATGCTCTTAAACTCTTTCAACTAATGAAGATCTCTGGAACATACCCTGACCATGTAAGCTGCAGCTCTGTTTTATTAGCATGCAGCCATGCAGGTTTAGTGGATGAAGGATGCAAATACTTCAATGGCATGAGTGCCTCTCATTGCATTATGCCTACAATTGATCATTATGTGTGCATGATTGACCTTCTTGGCCGTGCTGGCTATCTGGAGGAAGCTTTAAACTTTATCATCAAAATGCCAATTAAACCTGTGGTGGTTGTGTGGATGTGTTTGCTTGGTGCCTGTAGAACACATAAGAATATAGGGTTAGGATTATTTACAGCAACTCTTCTTTTTGAGCTGGATCCTCAAAATGCTGCAACTTGTGTTCTTCTGTCAAACATCTATGCGGAAGTGGGCAGGTGGGGTGAGGTTCAAATGGTAAGGAGATTGATGAATGAAAGAGGAATTAAAAAGATGCCTGGATGTAGTTGGATTGAAGTCCATGAAATGGTACATGCTTTTAGTGTAGGAGATAGATCACACCCACAGACACAACAGATATATGCAAAGTTGGAGCAATTGTCTTGGGAGATGAAGGCAGCAGGATATTTTCCAGATTCAAAACATGTACTGACTGATGTAGACAATGGTGAAAAAGAATTATTCCTTTGCCACCATAGTGAGAAGTTGGCGATTGCATTTGGATTATCAACATCAACTCGTCAAAACCTTCGAGTATGTGTTGATGCCAACTATCCCAAGATTGTTGCAAGACAAATTGTTGTGAGAGATGCAAATCGATTCCATCATGTCAAACAAGGACGATGTTCTTGTGGAGTGATTATTGGTAATGCTGCACATGTGAAGCATTAAATGACTAAAACAAGGTGCACAGTGTCATACCTGCAGCAATAAGGAAGGGACCTGGTTCTATTTCCAGTTTCTAGTAAGTGTTCAGAGTTCTAGAGGGATGCTGTTGACTTCATAAAGTCAGATGTTTAGTATGCAATGTGCATTGCTGCCTAACATACTGATAGGATATTTGTTAAAAATTCCTATGATATCATGGAGGTGTCATGACATTGAACTGTTTTCAGGAATCCTCTGCTTGCCTGGGATGAGAAGCTGGAGGAGGTGGATAATAGGAAAAATAAAACAGAGACACAGTTCGAAGGAGAGGCATATCATATCACTTGCCTGCTTTTAAAGCCAAATGCATGTTTTCGGCAAAGACATCACAAAAATGTTTGATGTTTTCAATACTATCAACTGCACCTCTCACCTGTGCAATTGTAAATCTGAGAGCGACTGCACATGTACGTATGTTCCAAACCCATCATCTGACTTGCAACAATTTCATATCTTTTTATACCAGATGCAATAGTGTTAAAAATAAAAACAACCTATATAAATCGACTCACGTAGACAAAATCCAAACTTACCCAAAAGATAAATACTTCCCTACTGTGAGGCCGGTGTGAAGAAGCTACAAGAATAAAAATTAATTGTGAATGACAACCTAATTGATTTTCATTTGTCTCTCTTCCTCTTTGGCTGCTTATTCTTGTAACGGTTCATGTTTATAATCTATTATTATTTTTTAATCTCCCTAATGGCCATACCAACAATTTTAATTATTTATTCACTTTTTTCTGTCTCTATTACTAATGGCAATGGTATCTACCACATGTCAACAATGTCTTGGTACATCTAAGCTGACATAATGGTGAAGAACTTGTGCTCTTTAAAGAGAGGTCACACGCTTGAAATTTTGTAGGGGGTAGAGTATGTACGCCTCATATTTGAAGCAATGTTTGGTGGTTCCTGCATATTGATAGTACGAGGTAGGGGTAGGGTATATATCCCTCGTATCAGAACCACAGTTAGGTGTCTCCTGCATACTGAGAGTACAAGGTAAGAGTAAGGTATGCACGCTTTGTATTTGAACCACATTTTGGTGCCTCCTGCATATTGGCAGTACGAAGTAGTTCCATATGCTATAAATTCCCTATAAACCCAAAAAACCAAGTGCCAACATTGTCTTTTGCTATACAATTGGAAATAATGAAGAAGGGGTTTGAAGGAGGAGAAGTATTGAGAATAATGTGGGCCAATTGTCAACAATGTCTTTTACTATACCCACCTAAATTGAAATTAAAACATTTTTGGACAAGAAAAATAATGTGAAAAATGCAGCTGTGTACATTATCTTGTCTACAAAGCTTCATAGAAAATGCAGAACTTCACAAAGTCTTGTGCTCCAGAGATCGTGAGGCAACAAGGTGGGAAGTGCTTTTCTGTTGATTCTCCAAACCAAGATGGTATACTTTACCCAACAGCTATGCACTGATAAAAATCAATTCATGGGTATGTTAGCTTACTACTTCCACTAATGCAGAGCATGAATGTGCAGGCTGAGGCCAAAGAATTCTTTGAGGACTTCCATCACAAATCTGAGCTTAATGAGTTGAAAGGATTTGCAGACTGGAACATCTTCATGGTAATTCTGTTCCATTTTATGTCCCTAATTTTCAATATGAATAAATTCAAATATTTGGGAAACAATTTGCAAAATCTATAATCTTTTTTAATGTTTTTAGATTTATGTTTTGTTTTCACTGATTTGCAGGGATACATTATATTGTTAATACAAGCCCACCATGAGTCATTAGAAACTCCACCCTGCAACCAATTTGATCCAGTTATTGCGTGTGTGAAAGTAATTGGAGCAAAACCCGGGATGTTATTCATCAGGTTATATCTGGTTCCTATTGGAAATGGAGGCGTCAAGGCTGCTCTGTTATCTTTTTGAGCAGACGACTGTATGGGAAAGATCCCATAGAAAGATGAAATATTTCCTGCTATTTCAACATGTTTGTCTTGAGCCTTAACATCGGAGCAAGTATTACAATGACAGGGGTGGTGTAGGCTTGAACAATAAGGGATGGGATGCAGGTTTGGGGATTTCAGTTGGAGCCATTTTCCTTGCAAACATATGCATTGTGGCCGAACTGACAACATATCGTAACAGATTTCCAGGAATCAATACTTTAACTCGATATGTTTTACGGGATGCAATTTTGCTCCCCCATACCCCTTGCACTGTCAGTTCATGTTTGCCACACTATCTTGGTGGTATTTTGGCTTGGTCAACAATAAGTTGTATATTTAGTAAGTTTTAATCACGCCGAAGGCATTTGTCCCTCTTAGAATTACCCTATGGTCGTTCATAAAAACAATCTCCACCGTTGATTATATCAATGTGCAATCACAGCCATCCACGCGATAAAACATTATTTTGAATGGCGTTGAAACCCAGGGGTTTTATGGGTAAAACAGGACAAAATGCAAGGTTAGGGAAATTAATGGGGAATTTATGTTTTTACGGACGAACGACGACATTGTTGGTTCTGCTTTGCTCAATTTAATTACTATCTCATTGTCCGTAGGTTTTGGCTTCCCTCTTCATATATTTATAGGGATTTGGCGGATTTGATATGATGAGGGGCCAGGGTAGGGAAAAAGGTTTTGATGATGAATTGTGAGTCCCCGTGCTAGTTGTTTCAGGTTGGAAAGCAATAATTTTCTCCGGTTTTATTCAGAATCGCAACTTTCAGTATGGCCCTCAAGATCTATTAGTGCTTCAAAATTCACAATCACTGGAGGAATTGTCGTCTCTGCAAAATTTTGAGTCCAAGTTCAGGGTATGTCTTGTTTCCTCTGCTGCAGTGTGCGCTGGTTTTATGTACATTGAATTTGACATCATATGAAGGTTTTTAGTCCATTAAAATATGAAATTACCTTTCTAGAATGCACACTTTTATTGTGGAATATTATCCTTCTATTAGTTTGGGAATCCTTCCCAGCGATTTTAGGTTTCGTCCTGGTAAGTTTAAGCTTTTGTTTTCTGAGCTTTTTTTTTTCAGACACATTAAGTTCTAGGGGTAATTATTATTATTTTTGAGATCTAAAGTTTTGGATTCTCTATTTTTTTCCTTAGAGTTTGAGTTAGTTTTGCTTCACCTTTGTATGTTTGTTCATTCGCTTACGTTGAAAAGATGTACAAAGTTTTCAGACCTGAATTTAATAGTCTGCCGAGTCCTAAAATCAAAGGCCTTACTCCAACGGCAACCTAACATAACTCCTGAGATTGTTGTTCGATGTTACAAATATATTGTGACATTATTAATAAATTGTAATATTATTAATAATGAGTTTATAAAACTCATATTAATAATATAGTTGTAATAGTTAGTATTAGTATTTGGGTGAGTTGTGAGAACAACTCACGTAGCTATTTTGGTGTGTGAGATAATAAAGGGATGAAAGAGATATCCTAGGGATAAATCTGAGAGGTTCATGGAGAGAGATTGTAGGGTTTGAAGATGAGTGTTGACTCTACCGTTGTAGGAGATCAAACACTATAAATTGTATGCTCCATCTATGTAAAGATATCCCGAATGAATTCAATTTCTAAATTCAATATAATTATATTCAGTGTTTTATATAATTGTGCAGTGTTTAACAGTGGTATCAGAGCAGTGTTTGATCCTCTATATCATGGAATTTTAATGGTTGTCCAAGGGGTAGTCAATTTGTTATTTGCCCCTGTAGATGACAGTATTTCAGGTTTATAGTTTGTGACTACAACAGTTTAGTGATTTTTTTTGTGTGTGAGAAAAGTGCAACGAATAAGTTTAGACATAATTTTTTATCTTGAGCGTTCCAACTGTAGCTCTCTTGGTTGTAGAAGGTTTGAGCACCATTGGTGTTAGCTGACCTGCGTGTGTATCATCCTTTGAATATTTCCATTCAAAATAGTTTCATTGCGTGACTTGATTTGTATCCAACTTATATTCTTCGGAGGCAAACAATGGAATTTTAGTTATATGCTCCACTATTGTTGCATTGGAGACGACAATGAGATTATCCCATCTCTGACGCGGAGATATGAAATTGACCCACTTCCAATACAAAGCGTGCAGATGTGTTCGCATCTTTCATTAGATCTCCAAATTCGAAGTGTCATTGAAGATTTTCTACAAAGACTTCAAATCAAGCTATGTCATTGTACCATGCGATCTATCAAGCATGATCTATCAATTTTCATTGACTTCCAGGTGGATTAGAATGAATTGCAATCAGTTCTTAGATGCACAACGAATTGCAAGTCTCGACTCTAATCCAGTTCTTCTTATGCATGCTTCGTGGGTATCTTTGGCCATAGTGTCTCGTGAGTATAGGTTGTAGTTTTTTAAAGATGTTTTTAATAATCGTTCTAATTGTTAAATGTTTTTCATAGTTTTAGTGATCAGGTATAATATTGTTTATGTTAAAAGAGTCTTTTTCGGTCAATATTACAAATTGTAGGGTTTATGTTTATTAGAGTCTTTGTAAGATTTGAGTATTACTTACCCATAGCTATAATTACTAAGAAATAACGAGCAAGTAAATTATAATTGCAATTTGTCAAATTGTTATGTTTCTGTGTAAAAATTATAATCTATTGTGTATAGATTGTTAATTTATTCTAGTTTTTATTAAGTCACATGTGTATAATTGTGAGTAAGCATTTGTTTTTATTGTTGTTGTGTGAGTTTTATATTTTTTGTCATGGTCATAGTTTGTAGTGTCAAGTGCCATAAAGTCATCATTTGTTATGTAGTCCTTGTTGTTTTGTCAAAATTGCATTAATTGTCAAAGTCATGTAACTGTAAGTGTCATTTTATGTCGTCAAAAGTCCAAAAAATAAAATAAAAAATTGCCTCACTTTTCAATAATTGGACGCATTTTCGCTTGTACGCGACGCTCATTTTGAGGGGGTAAATTATACAATAAGCTTCATGGTCACATTCTGTTGAGGTAGCAACGTCATTATTTGGAGGATGGAGGCATCATAAGCTAGAAGTCAATCAACGACCTCTAGTCAGTCACCAATGAAGGGGCCACACAAAGTTGTGGTGGCAGTGTGTGTATGTGTGTTTTCTTTTATTTCAGATTTGCAGTATGATTTTAGAGTTCCTGTTTGAATAAGTGAAATGTTTACATTGAGGGGGGGAATTGGAACATGGTCTCAATGTTCAATTTCCCCTCTATTCAGTTTGTATTCAACAAGCAGTGGTTCCTACATGATTCTCTGAAGGAAAGACATAGTGGATAGACGAAAGCACAAAGGAAAAGTAACAACATGATATTTGGGTTGTTGGTTGTCCTATAAAACCATCATTTGTTTTAGGTTGTTGGTTGTCCTGTAAAACCATCATTTGTTTCAAGTTGTTGGTTGACCTACAAAACCATCCAGATCATGAGCACGCATGGGCGACAAACTACAGAAGGAAGTGTGATTGTTGTTTCTATAATGTCAACATTAAGGGAGTGTATATTGAGAATTAATAATGTTAACAATAGGGGAGTGAATGTTACAAATATATTGTGACATTATTAATAAATTGTAATATTATTAATAATGAGTTTATAGAACTCATATTAATAATATAGTTGTAATAGCTAGAATTAGTATTTGGGCAACTCATGTAGCTATTTTGGTGTGTGAGATAATAAAGGGATGAGAGAGATATCCTAGGGATAAATATGAGAGATTCATGGAGAGAGATTGTAGGGTTTGAAGATGTGGTGCCCGGCTCTGTCGTGTCTTGTCGAAAAGCTTGTAAGAAGGCCCTCAAGCGGGTTATAACTCCTATTCAGATTTTTTTTGCAAGATTGTCTGATTAAAACGGTGTAATGGTTTCTTCTAACCTTATATGGAAAAACTCAGAGCTACCTTACCCTGTGTTGATCATGGGCTCGAATCTTGTGCAAGTTCGCTCACCTTGTCCTAACTTGACGGGTTGGGTGGTTCTCAAACCAATGTGATGTAGTTATTATCCTGGAAGAGGTAAATTCATGCACCTTATCGCATGGGCATTCAACTTGGTGATGCGAGCTCACCTTGCCACGAGTTTTGTTTGCCACCATTTCAAATGTATTAAAGAGATAATTGAGGAAAATCCCTTTTCTGTCACTCGTTAGGCAAGAACAAGGTTAGTAAATAATGTAAATGCGGTAACGAGATTTCTCGCGAAATGAGAAGAATGGATTTAAAATAAAATTAAAATAAGAAATAGAAGCATAATTAATAAAAAAATTAAAGGTGGGAGATGAGTTGTTTTAGGGTTCTTTATCCTTTTTTGAGTTTTTTTTTTTAAATAAAAGGATTAAATTAAAAAAAAAAGGCCCATGAATTTTGGGGTGGTTAGGGCAAAGGGGGCTCCTTATGGGATTTTTCTGACTTATTGTTGAATGACGTCAAGCAGTCGCCGCCGCCATGGGAAGGGAGCTCTGAACCAGTTCTGTGCACCCATCAAATGTTGAGGAAGGCGTGAGGGGAGGTAGTGCGTGAAACCCAGGGAAAAAGCATTTCAGTCTCCTTTGAACAACGTACTCCCAGCCTGTGCCAAATTCGAGCTCTTGAACCCTGCGTGGACAACTGTCAAAGCATAAAAGAAAGAAGGATTCTGCCAGATGTTGTAGTTACAAATGATTTGGTGGATGCTGTTACAGTGTTTGACCATATGAAAGAACGAGACAAATTCGCATGGAGTATGATTGCGGCAATGTACATAAGACGCGGGGTTTCCTTAGGAGACAACCACACTGTTTCTTCCATGCCGTCATTTTGTTCATTGGAGATGTCGTTCGTTTCAGATCCACAAAATTCAGATATGGAATCTACTAGTTTCAACCATTTTATGACATTTATGATTCCATTATATGTATCCGCTGTAGTGCAGTGTGTCGTCTGGTATATACCCCACACCCATTTATGCTGGAGATGAAGTTGGGTTGGGTTGCTTCTTATACTGTTGTTACACTTCGTTGCATTCCAAAGCCAGTCGTAGAGATGATGATAAAGAAACACCTTTTCCAGCATAATCTCAGCCATGGACAAATAAGAGTTTTGGAACGGGGTACGAATAATAGAATATGGTTGTTTGGTCAGATGTTATAGTTGTAAGTTCCCTGATACACATGTATGCAAATGTGGAAGCATTCAGATGGCTTGCCAACTGTTTGACATAGAAAATGCGGTCTCATGGAGTGCCATGATTGCAGGATATGCGCAAAATGGATTTGTTGAAAAGGCGTGTGAACTGTTTGATAGAATGCCTCAAAGAAATGTTGTCTCATGGAATGCCATGATTACAAGATATGCACATAATGGATTTGTTCAAAAGGCTTTAGATTCTTCTGAGAAACTGTAACCGGCAGATCTAAAGCCAGTTTCCATAACCTTTGCTAGCATCTCCCGTCCTGTGCTAGATGCGAGTTGTGGAACGCTTTATGAACATCCTTCAAAGTATAAAGAGTAGAGGAATGGTTTCAAATCTGCAGTCACAAATCTTATGATAGACATGTATGCAAAATGGTGGAGCTGTGGATGCTCATGAACCGGTTGACGAAGTGCCAAGCGAGATGCTGAACGATTCTTGCGGGTTTGACCGACTCCATTACTCCCAGGCATGGTTCACCTCCCCTCATCTTTCATAAATCTCGTATTTTAGTTTTTCGTTTGCAACTTAATATAATTTTAAAATATTAGGATTATAATACAGTTAATTGTTTATTTCAACTCGTTGCAAAACAATGAAATGTCATGTCGTAACTCACGAAGTCAAAATAACTCGTTGCATTAAAACATGAACTTCCACCCTCATTCTGAGGTGATCTAGAAAACTTCCTACCCATCTAGATCGCTACAATATTGGTTTATCGATAGACGAGATTGACTTCCCAGTAATAATGTTGACCTTCTCCCTGTTTAAATAGTTAATTTTTGCATTTTTCGGAGACTCATTAAGTACCCTTCGTAACTTTGAAAATGAGATGTTAAGCTTCATTCGTGTACCTTGGTATGTGAGGAGTCACCTTGACCTTTGGATTGACCCCGAAGAACATATGTGATCTTTTTGACACTCTTATAGGAGCCCTGTTACACGGTTTTACAGTAGTAGAAAGTTGTTAAATCTAGAAAGTTGGCTTTCATTTTGAACCGCCATTTGAAACCTGGATAGAGAAATTATTTCCCGTCTTCGCAAACCTCTAGTGTTCTTACTAGACAATTGCATGGAACCTTCAGTTTAGGGAAAAACACTTTTTTGGATATTTTGACGATGACATTTTGTAGGCCTCTGGTCGCAGTTTGACAAGGTCAAACTGGACCAATTAGGACCGGTGGCTTCAGAAAACTTGTCGCCGTTTGAAGACTGTTTTCTAGTTCTGAATTCCGTCGACTCTGTTGAATTCTCCTTATATAGGGAAATTGTAGGAAGTGTCTTGTTGCGTGTTCATCCATCGAACATCAATTTTGGATGTGGTTTTCTGAGCCCTCGAGCTAACTTTTGTTCATTTGCAACTGGGTCAACTACGACCAGTGGCCCCGGAAAACTAGCCACCAAACGCAAACCGTTCACTTTTTCCCAATTCCATCAGTTGCTATGAACTGTTGGTATATCTGGGGACACGTATAAAGTTAATTGTGGTGTGCGTTCTCATTGGAAGATAACTTTTGGAAGTGGTTTCTTAGCCTCTGAGCCCGTTGTGAACATTTTTGTAGCTAGTTAGAAAATGTAAAAATAGAAAACTGCGGGACCCTGTCGGGTTGCCAAACCACCCTGGAAAATTTTAACACATGCAAATAACTGTTTAAAACTCTATAGTGTAACTTGTGTGAAATAGAACTTTTGACAAATGGTGTTTTCTCTCTCTTCCCTTCTCTTTCTCTCTCCTGGGTTACAAAAAGAAGTAAAATGAAATGTAATGAATACATGTCTCTAAACCTTTTATTTCGATTGCAAATTGTAATTATTATCATATGTAAATGGGAAACTGAAAAATGATAATTATGTTAGATTAGGGTGGATGTCATGCCAACGATTTATTGCTGATATCATACTCACGCGGTTTTGCAGGATAAAAGAATGACGACGAAAAGGCGATGTGTAATTCATTAATTATCATTGTAATTTATATAGTTCATTGTTAAATGAATAAATGTATAATGTAGTCTCATGTTACAGAAGGTTATATTTGATAATTTTGTTGCATATGTATGAGATGCTGGTTTCAAGGACATCTAGGAAATGTGCATTTAATCATAGGTCAATTTGAATAGTACACCTGGTAAAAAAGTTTGATATTTATATAACGTAAATGAATTTGAAGTAATATCTTGTAGTGCATATTTAGTGTTCTATAAATGATTAATGAGTCATCTTGTGCATTCATACTTTGTTAATGTAATAAAGAGATTTAATCGAAACACTCTACCCTTGTACAATATTGGAGCATAACTTGTTTTCTTGTGTGTTACTTTTTACCCTAGAAGACATTGAAAACTGTAGTATGAAATTAAACTCTGCACTCGATGAAAATCTCCTAATTTGAGTAAACAAGAGCCCAAGAATGGGTTTATTGTCTTAGTCAGTATGGTTAGTGACATTGTGATAAACCTGGTAGATAGGAGCGACACAGTCAAACTTCATTTGGAGTATGTAGAGCTAACTCCTCCTTCGTATCCTAGTGGACTACCTTGTCTTCCGAAGATAGATCTAAAATTAAATTTCTTCATCGAATGAAATCCCTGTTGGATCTAGACGACATAGATGGAGGTTGAGACTTAGTTGTTCTAGGTATTAAACTCTTGTTAATGAACCCCTTAGCTCCGCTCAGCTAAATGTGTTACCTTGGTTTCTTTCAACATTACACCTTGGTCCTTTCTGAAGGTGGTTTAACATAAATATGTCCTCTTGCTTAAAACACATATATAGTTGAGGGGTAGACCCTTAGGTGAAGTTGGAATTAATCTAAACCTCAGTTGATTTGGATGTTAACTTAGGGTTCGTGTGTAGCTTCAAGTCTTCTAACCATTTATGTCTTCAAGAGGTTAGACAAACACTTCGTAACTCCTTTTTCAAGACAATGCTAGTAATAAGACCATAATGTGACATAGAAAATAAAGCATATAAGAGTAAAACGAGATTTGAGGTTCAGAATAATGCCACTCTTGAAGACCTTATAACTCAATTAAATATTTTCATTTGTTTCAAAGAATATGAATTGTTCTTGATGTGATCAACCTTCGAGAAAACAAAATACATATATAAATCAAAATGGTATTTCTCAAGTTATTGAATTGGAATAACTATGGTAGGGAAATAACTAACCGTGATCGAGGTATGTTTCGGTAAAAAGCTATCTCGCATCTAAATCTCCGTTAAAACCTAATATCGTTATATGGACACCAAGTCACATCCACTTGAGTTGTAAGAATAAAAAGGTAGACACTGAATATATGTTCGAGAAGAAGATTTTTAACATAAGAACAAGATAATTAAGTATTTTATTTGCATTCAAATTATGCCAAATAAGTATGCAAGTTATGGAAAATTTTGTAAAGAATAAGAAGCCAACTTAAAATGGTCGAACTACAAATTAAATGTGGAATGAACTTAAAGTTTCTGTAGGTGGAAAAAAAAGAGAAAGTTATCCTTGCACAATAATGTTCTTAGAATGTTAATCATAACTAAAATACAATTAAAGAAATGATGTGTTGTGGGTTCCCTATTCCTGAAGTCATTTTTCTTGTGGTTGGGTCATTACTAGTAACCATTCATTGGGAAAAGTGTGGCATCGACATGCCTATGTTGTTTTTTTGTGTCTATGTGAGTCGATGACTTATGTAATTGTCGTATGCGAGTCGAGTTTATGTACTTGGAGTCCTTGTTGTGTCGTGTGTAGTGAGCAATGTAAGTCAAAAAAATTATCCTGGTATTTTACTGTTGTAATTGTGTGTGTAGAATGTGGGCACTATAGAAGATGAGTGTTGACTCCACCTTTGTAGGAGATCAAACACTATAAATTGTATGCTCCATCTATGTAAAGATATCCCAGATGAATTCAATTTCTAAATTCACTATAATTATACTTGGTGTTTTATATAATTGTGTAGTGTTTAACATTTGAAATATCGCACAGAGGCCAAACTGATAAAATTTTGTTTGCCATAACCAGAGAATCCTCTTGTTAACTACAATGTCGCTTTAATTTTTTTTTTCACACATTCCATAACTGTAAATTTTTAAGTTCTTAATTTTCACACTAAACCATCTGTCATATGAACCATGACATAACAACAAGGTTAATAAATACTAGGTCTCCCGTTCTCTTCATAATGTTCCAATGTTGTTCCCAACTATGAGGTGAACATTCGAAATGGAATCCGCACAACTTGACAAACTTCGCCTTCGGCAGCTTGTCACCCACAACAATCATCGTCTAGATCTAAGTAATAGACCTCCGAAAAGTTGGTTTTGCTTTCCAAGTTTTGCTCATCTTTGTAGGATTTGGCACGACTCTTAACAAATTGTGATGAAAAATTTGAAGAAGCATCAGAAAAACCATTTGAAAAACTAATGCAATTGTGATGAAAATGTTGATGTTTTGTTCTTGTAGATTTGGTTGGATTCCTTTCGTAAATTATTTTTACTTATAAACATTTTGGATTTTTCCCTTTTTTTGGTTTGTCCCCTTTAAATGTAATTCACACTCACTTGAATTATGCATTCAAGATATAGACGATATAGTGAACCACAATGCCCTTCCCCTCCCTCAAACCACTTTTTTATCACCCCTCATCCTCTCCCTCTTTTTCACTTCCTCAATTTTCAAATCTTCACCCCATTCCCTTCGGCGTTTCCATCGTACACTCCATGTACGATTGCTAGTGTTAATTTATGTTAACTGGTGAGAGTAAACGAGGCACCAACCTTGTCATTTATAAGAAGGTTAGTGCCTTATCCAAGGGTGGTCTAGTGTGGCCTTGAAACACTAACTCAATTGTGATTTACACATAGTAGATGGAATACAATGTTCAAACTTCATCTGTGAATAATATCAAAATCTATATAAAAATATCGAATATAAATCAAATATAACTTCAAAATTTAAAGATTCTAGTTTGGTGGGTGTACACAACTAAGTTTGGTACATGAATAGTTAATTCCTTTGGTATTAGTGTATTTATGTGTTTATTGATTATTGGTCAAGCTAAACTTTTGTTGGGTTGCATGTTCTTTGTACCATTCAACCTTAGATTTGTTTTCCATGGGTTTCTTGTGGCTTCTCACCTCTTCAAAATTGTTTGTCTCCTGTCAACTTTGTGTTATATCTTTGTTTGTCCTTGTATCTCTCTCTCTCTCTCTCTCTCTCTCTCTCTCTCTCTCTCTCTCTTCTAGTTTTGTCCCTCCTTGTGTTTCCCTCGGTCTTGAGTAATGAGCATTTCCAAATCCATTACGAAAATAGTCACCGCCTTTGTGGGTTCATTTGTTTGTTGTTATTGAATTCCGTAGGGTTTGTGCCTTTCCTTGGTGGTTGTTTTGCTTCTTGTGTGTCGTCTCTCTCACCCGTTGTGTGTGAGCTTGTGCATTAATGGGATCCTAATTTGAATTCAACAAGTCCATAAATACACAAGTGCAATAGCACATTTAGGACAATAAGAGGATGAATAATTATTTCTTACAAGAATAATATCGAAGTTGTAAGAGTAGAATTTATTGTTTTGAAGAACATTCCTCTACCAAAATCTAAATTCAAGCATTTAGAGGAAAAATTTGAATTCAAATATTTAGAGGTTATTCTAACATTTAATAACTATTTCACACATTGAAAAATTATGGTTATGACACTTGCATACACCCAATCCAAATTATTACTACCTTATGTTGAGTGTTAAATATGATTTTATTCAAGATATAAAGAAATGTGATAATAATAAAGGGATAACTCATAGATTAATAGGTTAATGCAAGGTTGATAGGCAGTCAATTGTAGTCACTGAGCACTAACTTAACTCGGATTTATGCACCGTATACCAGCATTCATGTAAATGTTTTTGAAAATATTCAATCTTATTGAAATTCTTGGTGCGAGAATATGAAATGTAGAGATTCTATTGATAACATAGACAAGCCCAATGAAACTTTGATTATGTGTTTGCCAGACAAATCCAAGGAAACTTAGTGTGTTAGTTGGGACAAGTCCAAGGAAACTGTAATTGTGTGTTAGTTGAGAGCATCGCCCATTGTGTGGGTGTGAGTGTGTGTGTGTGTCTGTGTGTGTGGGATAGTGGATGCGCGTGGTTGTGTGTGTGTGTGGGTGGGTGTGGGTATGTGGGTGTGGGTGTGGGTGTGAGTGGGTGCAAGTGTGGTTGTGGCTGTGGTTGTGGGTGGGTGTAGGTCTGTGTGTGTGGGTGTGTGCATATGGGTGGTGTGTGTGTGTATGTGTACGTGTGCCTATGTTCGTGAGTGTGTGCGCATGGCATGTGTGGGTGTGCGTACAAGCGTGGGTGTGCATGGTGTGCATGTGTGTGTGTGCATTCGTGCGTGTGTGTGTGCTTGTGTTCGTGTGTGTGTGTGTAGTTGTGCTTGCTGTGTGTGCATGTGTGCGTGTGTGCACGCGTGTGCATGTGTGTGTGTGTGTGTGTGTGTGTGTGTGTGTGTGTGTGCATGTGTGATTATGCTAAAATGGGAAATCCTAGCCCAATCTAATGCTATGCAAAATAGTAAATAACAACTAAATAAAATAAAGAAAGTGACCCAAGTAATTAAGTAAGCAGAAATGTAAAACCCTAATGTGTAAGAGGGGTTAGGAATTTCTTAGTTGATTCGACGAAGGTGTAAGACTATGTTGTAGTGTGAATCGGGAAAACAGGAGGAGGAAACGACCACACAAAAGCCTCAGAAAACATAGATCTGAGTTCCCTTACTGGACTGGGGCGTCTGGAGAGGGATAGGGGCACCTGTGGGCACCCTGGTATGAGATCTAGGCACCTTAGTCTGTGGAAATAGTCTGGAACCCTCCTCTGAGGTGTCGTTGGATGTTCGCCTATAGTTGCTTCCTGTCACATTAGCTTCGTTGGACTGCGCAGTATGTTGCTGGAAATTAGTGATGAAGAAGGAACCTGTAAAACCCCAAGACAAACATCAAAACCCTAAAAAAGAAAGATGTATATGAAGGGGTCAAACTATTCCTCAGCGGCCTCAATGGTGAACTTACTAACTGAGCGCTGCACTACATCTTAGACTCAATGTAGTTCTATGTGTGTGTGATCGTGCCCTAGGTTGCTCTTGTGTCAGTCACACTTTGTGAATTTATGAGCAATAACTAGATGTAGAATGTAATAAATGTGTGCATGGAAACAATAGACTCCCCTCCTATGAAGTGTGATGCAGATGAACCAACCTTGTGTGCCTTGTGATGGAGCTAGATGGATGCAATTGTAGCTTTATGTGCCTTTGATGGATGTAACTCTAGATGGTGATAGTAAGTGCTTAGTGCTTGGTCCCTCATTATAGTCTCATAACTTTATATTTATATGGTTCTCTTATTCCAATTTCATAATTAACCCTGAAAAGGCCGACCACTAAAAATATAGAAAGATCAAACGACTAGAAAGTGCCCAAAAGATGGAAGCAAAGTACAAAGAGGATCAGGGCACCCTAGAGGGGACCAGGGTGCTTGGGGCACCCCAGTTCTAGCTGAGCAATCAAGAATAAGAATAATGTTAATGACAAAACAGACTGGGAAAGTATGGTTAGAGAGGTCCAGAAGTGACGACAGAAAGCAAAGTAAAAATGGCCAAAGACAGGTTAATTAGTATTTTTTCACTCAAGAACCATATGAATATAGTATGAGACCAAGACTAAATATTTACTCAAAGTTCAGTGATTTAGTGACTACATTTGCCCCCACTTTATGTTGGTGAGCGGAAAGCTCGGTAACATAAATTAGATAGAGATGTGTACCTGATAATCCATGTAGAGTGATGTAGCAAACGTGTTGAAGGACTAGACAAAGTGTGGAGTGACAAAAAAGATGGAGCATGGAGACTAAATATGCAAAAGTGTAAAAAGTGATGAGAGTGAACCTAGGGCGGAAGCACATGTGTAGATGCCAATGTGTGTAGTGTACCTGCATGGTTAGTATCATGTGTGTACTTGACATGTGTGTGTTGTTGTTGACTACTTGCTTCCCATACAGATGGACCTGCAAAAGAGAAGATGATCAAGTAGTCAAATACACATGTATATGTGTAAAATGCATGTATGTATGTAAAGAAACATGTGAAAATAGTACAAAAATGACAATGAAAAATGAACATGTGCACCTGATCCATGATGAGAAAAAGGGTGTAGAAAGGATATCCTGTAACTTTCGGTGAAGTGCGAGTTTTTTGGGCGATCTCACGCCACTATGGCTGAAGTAGTGTAGGGAAAAAGTTGTGTTATTCTCCAACCTGTAACTGCTTCCCTAAGATTGGTGAAGAGATATTTGTATTGTCTAGTTTTTGGGTGATCCGACGCCACTGACCGAAGTAGTGTAGGGAGGCAAGTCTGCTGTATCCTCTAACATGTAATTGCTCCCTAGAATGCTAAGGACAATCTACCCTGTAAAAGCCATTGTGTATAGGTAGTGGTAGAACCACTCTGTAAAACCTACTCGCAAACTATAGACTTTCCGTAGATTGTACTGTGTCGGTACCATGTGTAAACCCCAAATGATGCCTCCCCTTTTTGGGGGCACATGCGATGTCACAGATAGGAGAATGCGGCCCCAAAAGAGGACCTACCGCGTATACTGAAACTCTGCCCTACAGGGGAAAGGGAAAGTGCTTAGTAGAGACCAAGGCACACACAAACAAGTGGCTATAAAACATGTGTTAGTATGAACAAGCATGCATGTAGAAACAAAAAATATGTGTAAGCCAGAACATAAGCACATAATGTAAACACTCAAAGAGACAATCATAGACCACACAAAGTAGGTTGCAAACATGGGACACCACTCACAATGTCTAAATACACTCAAGGCCATTATGGCCGCAAATAAACAAGTGTGTGCACATAACAAAGGGTAGGGCCCACAAACAAGACACACAATAACAAGACAATACCAAACAAACAAATAGGTATGGAAGCAAGTATCCCTGCATAACAAATGTTGCACATGAAGCACCCGTTAACATGTTAGAAAAATAACGAGTATGTCAAAGCATGTATAACCTGATAATGGAAAGTGATAAGTATAAAATGAAACAATAACACCTGTACTGTACGAATGTGGATGCCCCCAGTAGGTAGTGTTTTAATCTTTGGTGTCGCATGTAAAAGCTTTGTATTTGCGATCACAACTAGAAAAGAACGTGAACTCACATGTAAATATAATGACATACAAGAGATTTGTCTAACATGTGTAGTAAAGTGAACATGTTAAGAAAATGGCAAACAAGAGTAAATGCAACCATAAAATGCAGTATGTTGAGGATGGATGGAATGGAGTGCAATGTGGATGATAGGATCCGTGTGCCTGTTAGGAAAATTATAATATTAGTGCGTACATATTATTAAGTTATTACATATAATATTGTGATAACAATATTGTTTGGCTAGTTAAAACAATTCACCTTAGATTAGTTCAAGTTGTTTGTGGAGAGAGAATAGGATTCCTTGATTTAAATAAACAACTTATTCTTATATATTTGTAAAGTTCCCGTATGAAATTAATAAAGAATACTTGTTCTGTGTTCAGCTCTTTTCTGCTCTCACATATGGTATTAGAGCATACAATGGAGGAATAATTTGGGTTGCATGAACAATCGATATTCTATATTGTCATTGTCTTGTGAATGGACAATTATTTTGTTCTATGTAAGATGTTTTATTGCAAAATCTTAGCATAATTTAGTAAAGTTGTTTGTACTAATTCGAATAATTTTATATTGATCAGAGTTTCTGCTTTTTATACTGCGTCTACTACAATCGAGTATATTGAAAGTGCATCACCATTAATTTTGGTCTACTCTATATTATGCCCTTCGCTTCACCTGTGCTCAATAATTATTCATGAAATTCACATTAGATGAAAGCTGTATTATTGCATCATCTTCATCTCAGACTTTGACGTTGAAGATATGGTGAAAAATCCTCAATAAAAAATACTCAGCAAACCAATGATACATAAGGATTGAGAAAAATCATCTGACGCCTCTAACCCATGCGTTAACTGTCACCGCGAATCTATGAGAATTGGAGCCTTCATGTAGAGATTTGCAGAGATTTTTACGCCATTTATGTTCAGCAATTAGATCCGTGTAAGGATGTGATTTCTTGTTGGTGTACCTCAGGTTTGATAAGAATTGAGACAACTTCAAAATTCTTCACATAGCTTGATCCATTCATTGCTAAATCTATGGCTGTAGTCTATCCACCATGTATACCAAACTTGCATGGTCCTTCTGCATAAATCACATTCATCTTACAATCTAGCGAGCATACAAAGGATCTTCTCCACAGTTCAAATCTATACAACATTGAAGTGACCAATCCACTAAGTTTTATGGTATAATATCATATTGGTTTCATTTAATCATTTTAGGTTGTTTATTAATTTTTCCATTCTATTAATAGGATGTTTTAATAGTATTTAAAAGTAAGAGAAATTTGTGTCCTTACATTTAACCATGCATCACGTGTGGAGTATACGTTTTGTATTAGTCAATATGCCATAGGTTTGATTCAAGTCTAGAGATATCTACATGTTTTGACTTCAATTTATATGTTTTAACTTTTAAGTTTTATTTGTCATCTTAGATGGTCAAGGTTCTAAATAGTATATCATAATAGTTTCTCATCCATTATAGTTGAAAAATGTTAAAGTCTAGAGTTATTTTTAGTGTGGACCAAGAAAGAGCCATTAAAAAATGTCCAAATAGGTGACTTTAGGATTGTCAGCAATAGGTCCAATCAAGTGTTGAGAGTTAAAAATTGTAAAATGAGATAAAAAAGTTTCCTTATAGAAGCATTTTCGGTGGAATTTGACGTTCGAGTTGTAATTGAGCTCTCAATGATTCACAAAACTGAACTAGCTAAACATGAGACTGGAGGACAAAGGCAATGGAGGAAGGAGGTCATTTAGTGACCTCTCATAGATCTGTCAATGAAAACGGGGCCGCATAATAACTGTGGTGGCTTTTTGTGGTGTGAGTCAATACTTTCAAAATTTAGAGTTATAATTTGTTTCAGTTGTGTGTAGTGTGAATTCTATTTTAAAGTTCCTATTTTGTATGGTTTTGGATTGAAAAAACAAGAGTTTAGATGACTGTCAGTGGATCCTCTGACTGACGTGATCCTTTGACTATCATACTTCGTTGGAAGATGAATCCTCTTGTGAATACGGAAACTTGCAAACAAATGTGCAACAAGATCTAACTAGCAAGAAAATTTATTTTATGTCTTAAAAGTTTACCCTTTGCAGTGTTCTTTAGTGTCTTCAAAATTAACATTGTAATGGGGGGACATTTGTATAATGTTCCATTTCCATTTGCACCTTCTCCTGCCAACTAAAGTCTCTTTTTAACTTCCTAGTGGTACATGTTTAAGTTTCCTATCCAATCTTTGTTCAAGATCGAGTGGCAACGGTCAACAACAGTGTACTTGCAATTAAGAATAAATTGTGATTCTTATAGGAAATAATGTGAAATATTTCCAGTATTTATTCTATTGACTGAAGTTTTGCAATAAATGTGTTTTGATTCCTACATACTTCCCTGATGTACAAGAATATAGTGGTGAAAAATGGTGTTCACCAGAGTAAGTCTAGTTCATGGATCTTGAAAGGGTTTGTGGGAGGATCCAGAAAACCACACAAGGGTGGACAGTTGATGGGGCATGTTCACATCAAGGTTTGTTAAGCCTGTTTAATACCATGGAAGGAGAGAGCCTTTCTTTTGATCAAGATCATGATTCACATTTAGGAATCCAATTCATAGGGGTTTCATACTGCAGATAAGTGTGTGGATGTTTTACAGCCCATGTTCACACTTTTGAGAGTTAACCCAATGTTAGGAAATTTGAATATTAGTGCATACATATTTTGGGTTTTTACATATAATATTGTGATAACAATATTGTTGACCCCAATAGAAAAATCTACCTTAGATTAGTTCAAGTTGTTTCTGGAGAGAGAATAAGATTCACATTAAAGATTTAAGGTAAAACTAATTCCTATATATTTGGAAATTTTTTCCATAAATGCAATATGTTTTGGAATAAATAAGAATTAAATATGGATGATTTCTACTCTCACAGTGCCCCCCGAGTGAATGGAATTTATGCAGTGATGTTCATTTAGTATGCCCCCTCAATCAGTCAAGAATGAACCATAAATGAGAGTGTGTCATTGGGAAATGGTTGAACTATGTGATGTAGTATATGTGTTGTGATGAGTGTGTAGTGATGAAATATGACATAGCAGTTAATTGTGCGTGACTCTATAGCCTAAGTGTATATCATGACTATATGAATAGAAAGGAGGTGGTGATTTAGCCTAAATCATATACCACTAAAAAATGTAAGGAAAGTGATGAGGTAGCCTATCACAAGATGATGCTAGAAGAAGTGACCCTATAGCCTAAGGTGTATATCACTAATCCTAGGAATGTCACATGAGAAGATCAAATGATGAACATGTGAGTGTGATGTGGTCCATTTTTTGTTGTATACCCTCAACAGTCTAGTATGGACTGTGAGACTAGAGTGCATCATCGGGTAGTGAGTGTAACACATATAAGAAGATGTACTATGAGTGATGAGAAGAGACAACCATGTGATTAGCTAAATGTGTAAATATGCGATGTATAGAATGAAATGCAAGATGTGTAGATAGCCTAATAGTGTGAAATGTGTGCTATGTAGTATGTATGATGAATAGTATGTAATGCTAGATGTAGACAATAGGATTATGACAAATGTGTGATGAACATTAGTATGATGTGTAGATGTACAAATGTTTCCGCAAATACAAATGATGTAGTATAAAAATGTGAGATGTATTCTAATATGTGTGAAGAGATGCAATGTGTAGTACCTATTGTGTAGTGTGTGAGGTTCATGTGTAGTATGCCCTCAACAATCAAGTGTGAACTAAAACACAAGAGTGCGTCATAGGGTAATGACGATGATGTAGTGGTGTAGAGGACACATGTCTACTAAATGTTAGAAGATAAATGTGAGTGTGAAACATGTGCCAGATGCTAAGATGTGGGGGGGGGGGGAATGTGTGAATGTTATGCCCCCCAAGTGTGGAAGATGAAGAATAAATGATCATATAATGTCATCTAAGAGATTATCGTCATTTTTAGGGTCAAATCCATAGGGTTATGCATCGAAAACCTGATAAATATATCATTTCAGGTTGGTCATGTAAAGAGCCATTGAGGCGTGAATGATACATGCCCATAACATATTCCCCATCAATGAAGGGTGGTAGGGGACACCCATGTGTATACCATGAGTGAGATTCTTGTATAGCCAAGAAAATAATTGTTGCAAATGAAACATGGCCAAAAGGCATGGGAAATGATATATCTATGTATGATCATTTCTAATGCGCCTCCTATATATGTAAGCCAATTATGTCCCAATATGAGTGGAGTAGAAATAGGTATACAATGAGGTAAACTGTGAGATGGAATACACATAGACCATAAGCTGCTCTTGTAATAGTGATAAATCCATAATATAGATGAGGATTATGTGTTGGAGGAAAAAGATCTTCAAAAGTGAAGCCAAGTCTAGTTAAGCCATCATGTGAACATAGAGTGTCATCACAAGTAGGATCAAATGGAATGTGTTCCCAATATGAATTATTATGAAGAGTGTGCATGTGAAAGAGAGGTCATTAGTGATGAAGATGGCATGTGAAAAGGTGGAGGAGCTAAAGCAACATCTATGTATGGAAAGAGACCCTGATAAACCATAACAATAGTAGTGGATAGGAGGTGATAGTGAAGTAGAAGGAACGCACATCAATGACACAAATAGCACCTTCAAGTGGTGGAAAATGAGGTAATCATCCATGGGTTGAGGATCATCTGTATAGTATCAATGTGTGGAATAGGAAGTACTAGTATTAGGATCTTGGTCACAATATTTGAAGGATCGAGGTCATGAAGTAAGTATATTCAATACCTTCATGTAGGAATTTTAGACAATGTATGGTAGAGTAACAGCTTGCATGGCATGTAAAATGGCCTACCAAGAAACAATTATATGAGACTGGGAAATCAATGACGAAGAAGATGTGTTGACATTTTTTGGCCCTATAGTGATAGGTAATGTCAATGTGACCCTTTACATGGATGAATGGAACCATCATATGCACACAGTGAGAGACATGATGGGCTAACATGGTGAGCAGAAAGGCCTATAGGTTCTCTAATGAATGACATGGGACATAAGTTGAGCTCAGATCCATTGTCAACTAAAGTAACTTGATAATACCCATATTGTTGATGTGAATCATGATATAAAAATCATTGTCATAAGTGATTAAATCAGTGGATAGACTGAAGCCATGTGCTAAGAAAATGCATCTTCAAAATGTTTGATAGACTGAGTCAGGATGCATATGAATGTGATATTAGCAAGAAGATGTTGGACTTCTATGCCTTAAATCAGGATGTGCAAGCAAATAATCATTAAGAAAGATACTCATGATGACTAGACTCTAAATGACAACAAAGAATGAGGACCCTAAAGCGTGAAGATCAAAGTACGGGTTCACCAAAATGATTAAACTAAAATGGGAATATCCTAGCCTAATCTAATGTTATACACATAAAGTAAATAAACTAAATAAATAAAATAAAATGACTCAAGAAACTATGTAAATAGAAATGTAAAACCCTAATGTGAAAGAGGGGTTAAGAAATCCTTAGCTGATTTGATGAAGATCCCTGGGACAATGTGCAGTGTGAACTGGGAAAATGAAGGAAGAAGTGAAATTATCACATAGAATCCTCAGAAAGCACAGATCCGAGCTCCATGACTAGACTGGGGGCCTGGAAGAGGGACAAGTGCACCTGTGTGGTGCACCTTGGTCTAAGATCTGAGCACTCTGGTCTATGGAAATATTCTAAAACCCTCCTTCTGAGGTGTCATTGGATGTTCACCTGTCATAGTTACTTGATGTCAACTAGCTTTGTATGATGGACTGCGTTGTATGTTGTTGGAAATTAATGATGAAGGAGGAACCTATAAAACCCCAAGACAAACATCAAACCCCTAAAAATAAATATGCATATGAAGGGATCGGACTATCCTCAACAACCATAATGGTGGACTTACTAACATTGAGTGCTTCACTACATCTCAGACCCGATGTAGTTCTATGTGTGTGTGTGTAAATCATGCCCTAGGTTTCTCTTGTGCCAGTCACACTTTGTGAAGTAGCGAGCAATAACTAGATGTAGAATGTAATAAATGTGTGCATGGAAACAATAAACTTCCCTCATATGAAGTGTGATGCAGATGAACCAACTGTGTGTGCCTTGTGATGGAGCTAGATGGATGTAATTATAGCTTTGGGTGCATTTGATGGATGCAACTCTCGATGGTGATAGTAAGTGCTTAGTGCTTGGTCCCTCAATATGGTCTCATAACTTTATATTTATATGGTTCTCTTGTTCTAAGTAATTAACCCTGAAAAGACCGACACTAAAAATACAAAAAGCTCAAATGGACTAGAAAGTGCCCAAAAGATGGAAGCAAAGTACAAAGAGGATCATGAAGCCCAAGGGGACTAGTATTATTTAAGAATATGAATAACATCAAAATGAAAAAATTAACTGAGAAAGTATGGTTGGAGGATCAAAGTGACAACAGAAAGTAAATTAAAAATGGCCAAAGACATGGGTTAATTATGAACTCTTTTCACTCACAAACCTTAAAAATAGTAGTATGAGACAGAGACTAAATATTAGACTCAAGTGTGTGATTTAGTGACTATTTGTAAATGTGTGTGTAGTCAAGATGTTGTGTTTTGATGTGTGTGTGTGAGGTGTTGTGTATGTGTGAGTGTGTGCAACTATGAGATTGAGGGAGTGTATTTATCAAAATTTGCTCCGTGATGTGTGTGCGTCAATGTAAAATGTGTGCAAGTTTCTCAGTGTGTGTAGCTGAGTTATGTGTGTGAGAGCTTGCACTTCCTACAATAATAGGTCTCCAGTGTGTGCATTACAAAAATGTGTATAGTTACAAATGTGTGCATGTGTGTGTATGTGTGTGTGTGTGCATGTGTTTGTGTGTGTGTGTGCACATGTCCGTGTTTTGATACCTCATGTGTATGTGAATGTGTACCTTAATCTTGCATGTGTGTGTGCGTGTGTGTGTGTGCATGTGTGTGTGCACATGAACCCTTTCACATGTGTGTGTGTCAACAAGCGTTGTGTGCTC
Organism: Taxus chinensis; assembly: GCA_019776745.2. Lineage (NCBI taxonomy): Eukaryota > Viridiplantae > Streptophyta > Pinopsida > Cupressales > Taxaceae > Taxus > Taxus chinensis. Next base: position 35,122 of record JAHRHJ020003764.1, read on the forward strand.
TAGCTGCACACATGTTTGTGTTATTTGATTCTCCTATGTGTGTGTTGTGTGTGCTTTCATATGTGTGTTTGTGCATGCCATGTGTTTCTATGATTCACCATATTTATCTGTGTGTGTGTGCAAAATGTGTGTGACAAGTGTGTGTTAGCATAGACTGTAGTTATCAAGGTGTGTTGAATGTGAAAATCATGTGCTTGCATGTGTGTGTGTGAATAAAATAATGTGCGCGTAAATAAATGTGCGTGTTCACACATGTGCTATGTGCAGTGACATGCACGTGTACGAGCACATGTGTAGATCGATGTGGGCCTTATGGAGTGTAGTGAATGAGTGTGTCCAAGCATTGGGTGTGTGTGTGTGTGTGTGTGTATGGATGTGCATATGTGTGTGTGTGGCATGTGGGTGTGCATGTGGGTATGCATGTGCACGTGTGTGTGAGTATGTGTGTGTGCATGCGTGAGTGTGTGTGCGTGTATTCTCATCCATAACGTAATGGATAAGTTGAATCACCCAATAAAATCCTTAGCAAAATTCTTCAAAAAATCATTCAAAAATCATGTTTTGACTAGAATATAAAGCTTTATGGACTGTGTTATGGACTTATCATATTAGTATCCATATGAATTACTAGAGAAATCCATTCTTGCTCATATATGATGTCAAATATGTCCTTCCACTCGATGTGGAGCTTCCTTCCTTCCATATTTATCTCAATAGAATCATCCCTAAGGAAGAAATCCATAAAGCACGTTTACATGCCCTCAATCTTCTTGTCAAAAAATGTGCTAATACTATTAATTGAGACCATAAATACAAATAATGCATATTTAAAAAGAACAACAAACTCGTTAAGCCAAGGACATTCAAAATTGGTGACCTCGTCTTGAAATTAGATTATACACATGAAAACTAAGGAGAATATGCTAAAAAGTGGTGTATTCCATATCTCATAAAAGACATCCTTGGCCCAAGTATGTATCTTTTGCAAAACAATAAAGGCCATAGTTTCTACCACATTCTTCCAATTAATTACTTCATCAACCTATTAGTATAATCTATCTCACTTGGGTATCTATGAACATTGCTTCATATCTTCGATAATTAAGTAATATATTTATCTATACCTTTTTATATGACTAATTACTTGACATTACATCATAGTCAGCACCTTTTAACATATTTTTCTATCATTATAACATCTACCCATTATTGTTTTTGATCCTTAACATTGTACTTTTTGCCTCTCAACCACCATCCTTCCCAGTATGGTCAATTAGATAGTGTAACTTATGTCTTATTTTTCTAAATATCTACCACTAGTTTATTATCACCCTTGCTTATTTAGGGTTTCAAAAATCTATTGACACTTGTAATATTAAATCCAAATGACACTGGTACAGATCATTAGCATTTGCTTTCAATTTTAGGCACTGTATAGATAATTTTATGAAGACCATCTCATGTTTCACTATTATGACCCAAATTAATATTTGGTTAGAGCATATGTATACGTCTCATTTTTAATGTTTGCCAATTGTTTCTCTTATACAAGAGTTACTAATATATTATTCTTGTCAACATATGTCTTAAGAGGATTTCCAATATTGGGGTGTAATCATACTTGTTCATGTGTACTAGGCCACAACATTTGAAAGATGTCACTATTATGTCGTAGTTCTCGTACCCTTGCCTTATTTTATCATTTTGCTCATATTGTACCCACTTGTTGGCGAGAAAATTTGTCGGGGAAAAATTGGTGGGTTTCTTGCCAATGCTCTAGGAATCTAAGTCCCTCTACTTAACCAATGCATCTTCCGTATATGCATACACAAGTAAAGGTTGATTTTCTTGGTGGCATTGTGGCCTGGGATCAAACAGGGGCACTCCACTAACCATTCGGCAAAAAACTTGCAAATATTTGCAAGGGAGGAATTTGCTAGGAAAATGGGAAAAAGAGTGAGAAATGGGATATGAAAACTAATGTTGCAGGTAGAAAATCATATTCCTACACACACTAATTATAAATTTCAATACATGCACTAAAATTAGGAAGAAACAATACTACACACAACAACAAGACCAGATATAATTTAATGAACAAAAAGTATTAGTAAACCCCTTAATCAAAAAAGGCTATAAAATCTTTCTTCTTGTATTGATGCTCAAACAGAAATTGTACATAGTGTGAGAATGGAAGACATTGAGATAGGGGAAAAATTACTAACTCTTTTCACTCACAAGTAAGAAAAAGGTCTCTCATGAACTTACAAGAATACAACTAGCTAGAGGAATTTAAGAATTAGAACCCTTTGGAATGAGGAACTCATTACAACTTATAAAATTTTGGAAGTCTCTTCTCCTATCCCCCATTGACACTTCATATGCCTTGAAAATTTTCACATTCTTTAGGAAAACGTTAAGTCCCCTTTTATAATTTAAGGGTGACTTATTACATTAAAAACATTAAGGCATGTGAAAAAGTGCAACCCCAATGCAAGATTAGAATATTGAGAAGAGAGAAAGTTGGGGGGGGGGTGAAAGGAGAGAGAAGGAGAGAAGAGAGAGAGAGAGGGAGAACAATGCCGATGAAGAAAATGTTGCATTGACCCACTATTGTACTTGACCTATCCGATGCAATGCTCCAATGTAGTGAAGTTTGGGTCTTCAAATGTCTTATACCACAAGAGACATCCTTTAGATGACACACAAACATTGTGAACTAAGTGTTTAAAAACATTGTTGAATGGAACCTTTAGCGACCACATGTGCTACTCACAAAGACCCCTTCTGAAGAGACTGAAGTTTTAGAACAAATCTCGCCATGGCTCCTTGCAACATCTTGACATTACTCAGTTGATTTTGACATGATCCTAATGAGACATAATATGAATAGTCTGATGGTGTTGATTATGAATTCCACCTCGCACATACTGATTGAAGCATGAAACAAGTGTCAAAAGACACTATTGAGATCCCTGAAGATAGAGAATGCATTGGTTTCTCCCCTGCGAATATGAACTTCATTATTTCTTAACACTTACTATATTTGGAAAGGAAAAATATATTTGGCAAGTGTCAAGATTTTCCCTCTTTAGTCCCCAAATGGTGATCTCAACTTGGATATTCAACTCCTAATATGCCGCTTTAGTGAAATTCACTTTCTAGAATGACTTACTATTTTCAACAAATTCCTACAAGACAACTTACTATTTTTAGTAAGTGTGAAAATTCAGCTCCTCCGATCTTCAATTGGATGTTGCAACTCAAATCCCTTTTTCTCCCTATGTTCCCCTCACCTTCTGGATCAGTTTGCTATTTTTAGTAGGTGAAAATATGACCACTTACTATTTTTAGTAAGTATCAATTTTGGACCAAGATGACAATCTCGATGATTTCTCCCTATAATACACCTTCTGTGTTCACCGCCTCCTTCACATCTGCTTTAGTTGGTGACTTTCCCAAAATTACAGTCTCCTATGTAGAAGGCTTGCTATTTTTAGAAAGTGTTTTTCTGGTGGCTGGATTATGGTGGAATGAACTTTTATGATATGGGTTTTTGCCTAATATCACCCCTCTAAAATCTTGGACCTACCCAATCAGTAGTTTGGGAGATTTTAAAGTTTCAAAAATTTGACCTAACATCACCTTTGACCATGGTAGCCATTAACGGACCTTGAAAATTACAGGTTTGGTTTTCTTCTCATTTTGTACTAAAAATTATATTTTCGTTGTGGATTTTTTCTTCTTACTCTGCTGGTGAAATTTCTCTTTGATTTGATTACCGGTTTGATGGGAAATCAATTTTTCTCTCCGTTGAGCCAGATGGAAGATTTCTTTGTTGTGAGTGGTTTGAGCAATGAAATGATGATTTGAAGGTGAGGTTTTAATGGATTTTGAAATAGAAGAGAGAATAAAAAGAAGGATCTTCATTTCGTGCACCGGTTAGTAAGATCCGTTCGAATCTTCGTTCTATGGCAATGGAGTTTTCTGAATATTTTTTTCACTTTTCTCCTTCATTCTTCATTCTTTTGGCTCTTTCGATCAACCTCTATGTAAGGGAGAGGAGCCAATAGTGGAGCATGGACTAGTAATGGTGAGGGTATTTGTGAAGTGAGTGACTAGTACATGTACATTTGTCATTCAACATTTGAAAAAAAAGTAGCTAATAAAATGTGTCACATCAAATCACATCAAAAAATCACCCAATCACATGATGCCACATAAGTGGAAAAAAATGCATGACATAATTCCCTACTAATGGTCCACCCTTTTTTCCTTTGTATGAAAAACTACTTGATTTAAATCCATTTAAAAACCACTTTCCATAAAATAAAAATGCTCAAAAAAATATATTTAGATTAAGAAAAAAATCTTTTAAAGGGTTTTTTTTTTTTTTTTTTTCAAAATTTGATGTATTTAAATGTGTGTTGTACACCCCTCAACTTGGGTGCACAAATATTGGCTCCTCTCCCTTAGTCTCTGTTTACGTCTTGCTTCATCAATCAAACCCCAAGTGCACTGGCACATCATCTAGACGGGTATGGAAGATAACTTGAGGCACGCACAGGCACCGAGCTCCTCTTCTATGTGAACTTTGTGAGAATGTTCTCACTTAGTAAGGGGATGTTTACAAAAATAGAGAATGAACACACCCATTCTTGGAATCAAGATTAAGAACTAAATCCTAGTCTAATAAACCAAAACACGGAATAAACATGATCACACTACAAGAGAAGTAGAACTAAATCACAATTAGCATTTAGAATACTAGTATTGCACCCATGAACATAAAAGAAAATGCACAGATTAAGATCCATAACACATGTTCAGAATCATTCCATTATATCCATTTATCAAGTTACAGTAGCCAATAATACATCAAAGGAGTTCCATGGAGGGAAATTAAAATAGTATTAGAGCCTCAACACACTTTCTACCATTGCTTCATTACAGAGATTATGATAACATATTACCCTCTTTATCTATCCTCTAGATCTATATCTCTAGTTTCTAACTACTAACTATTCACTCATCCTTTCCAATGTTATGAAAAAAACATCCATATGAAGGAACTGGGAGGTATCTCTTCTAACCGCCCATCATCACAAGAAAAGGTCTGAAGGAATATTTCATGATCACCTAACCACTACTCAAGAAGATGCCAAATGTCATCATGCGCTAATCGAGTATCCTTAACATGCAAATTCCAGCTAATCTATAACAAACTCGACTCCTTATCCTTTCATGACAGTCGTAATGATGCCTTGGGATATTCTTTTCCTGAGCTAGAAGTCTCCAAATATTATCCAAAATTGTATCTGGTCACTTTTCCATTCGCTCCCTAAACGCGTCTTTACCCATTGTCCAAAATCGACTAATTCCCAAATCCATCCTTGCCTGGTCGCGAGCCTTTGTGCATCCCCAAAAAACTACTTTTGTGCATTACTTTGTGCCCTACTTTCACACTCTACAAACCATCGTGCCTCAGGTACTAAGTTAATTTAGGGGTCTAACATCACCCCACATTAATTTGATTGCCACCTCGACAATCCTTTGCGTTCCTCAAATCAAGATCTTAATGACCAAAAATTTGATGAGGAAAAATTGCTGCTCCTATAAAGAATAAAGAATTGTGGAATTGAAATAATCTGAATAAAGAATGGAAGAATAGAATAACCACTACGTGACCAATTGTAGGAGTTCAAGGAACTCTGCATCTTTTTCACCCCTTAGCTTCTCACATGCCTTCAGTTCTGCTAAGGCCTTTCTTGGTGCTTCTCCCACGATGCTAGGAACTTGGTTTGGGGTGACTTCCTCCACCTTCCCATTAAGCACATTTATTGCTACCAACATCTCCGTGCATGTATGCTTGAAATCATCCATCCACTCAGTGATGGAATCCTGAGGCTCACTAATCTTGAAATCCACCTTCTCGCGCTTCGTTTTTATCTTATCTTTCTTCACTGTGGTCTCAACAATCAACTGCGCACACTCAACTTTACTAGTGGGGAACTTTTCCTATAAATCCTTTAGGGAGAACTCCTCTACTACATGTGTGCCAATGATGAGCTCGCACTTTCTTCAACTATTGAAGCCCCTATCTGCCAATATGTTCACCTCCTCCTCCAACTTAGTTATTTTTAATGACGACTTTGTTTTATTCTTTCTCCTTGGTGAGCTCTGTAGCTGGGCCCTATGCCATCCTTGATGTTTGTGAACAACATCCCCACAAGGTCTTTGAGATACTCCATCTCATCCCTGTAGTCCATCCCAGCATGGCTCACCAATACTAGACATTGCCCCAAAATAATTTTTATGAGGGTGCCACCTCAGTTGTATGTTTCCTTAGTTCACACATGTTCATCCTTTAGTCCTTGGCGTAATCTTTCTATCTCCTTCTCCTTCTCCTTCTTTGCCACGAATAGGGTTCAAACAGTGGCCCCTGCGTCCAAGCTGAGTTGAATCACCTCAAAAGACATCTTCTGTAGTGCATTTCATGCTTTCTCATCTATGAGGTGGTTAGGATCCACCACCTTGTATGTCTCTTCTCCCTTCTTCCTCAGATGTCTCGATCGCATGATCGTTGTCCTCGAATTTGAGTTCCTCAGAGTGGAAATGCAGGTTCCAAATAAGCATCTTCTTTGTCCTAGGCAGCCCCCTGCTTGATCCATTAGATCCCACCCATATAGTTTCTCCAGTGGAAGGGTGGTTTGCTATGTAATACATTTTTGGGGTCATCCAAAAAGTCCATATGAGGGGACACAGGTGTCCAATTCTTCCTTGTTACCTTGCACTTTGATCGTTGCTTCTTTGACCTCAGGGTGAATCCTTTCTCCTCCTTTATAGTAAAGGATTCCTCCTCATCTTTTTCTCTTGGGCTGGCGGTCTATGTGGGGGAGGCCTCACACACTGGACTCTTCTCAGGCCCTTCTCTAGAATACTCCTTTTCTTCCTTGCGCGCCTCAACCTCAACCTTGGTTTTAGCTTCAACTCTCTTCTCTTGTTATTCGAGATCTTCCTCTTATCCACCCTAAAGGTAGTGGGGTCCTCTTCCTCTCCTTCTTTCAATCCTGTTGCTGCTCGGTGCATCACATGTCTTATGATTCTCCTCCTCCATATCTTCCTTCTCCTTCTCTTTGTTGTGTCCTGGTAGTGAATGAAGTGTTGGCGCCCTTGCTACCATTGCGGTGCATGTAATATTTCCTCTTCCAGGAAGTGTTACTGTGAAGGTGTTGGCGCCCTTTGTGAGAAACATTCTTCTTCTTCTTCCTGTCCTTTAACCTGTATTGTTTCCATGGGCAATTGGAGCCTCCTACAACTTTGAAAAGGGGGAGTAAAAAAACTCCACTTCAATCCTCCCTTATGTTTTGTGGCGCAGCTGTACAAACACTCGATGGACGTAACCCTTGATGGTGACACTAAATTTGCGGGTGTAAGCACAGAAAATATGGCTCCAAAACCTTGACATAGGCTGGTTGAGTGTCATGCTTGTATGTCACGCGTAAGGTATGGACATCAATGTCTGCTTTGTTTGCAATGAAAACCAAATTTTGCGTGTCTTTTATTCGGCTGATGGCATACTTCATATATTGAGTAGTGAAAGCAAAGGGAAGCTTGCACCAAGGCCCCATTTATCCCTTGGCCATCATAAACATTTCTAAGAAAAAGTGATTTGTAATTATGAACTTAACTTGATCCCTAACAACTTACAGCAATTCATGGGGGATGCACCACTCGTTCTCAAATGCCTCGCAAAACCATTCATACAACATGTTCATCTGAGCCTGGTAGGTGCTTGAGATGTTCCCATCAAAAGTGAACTTTGCAAATTGTATTACAGGGGACGAATCGGTGGGTGAACCCATATCTTCTGGCCCATCTGGGACACCAATCTACCAAAATAAAATAAATAGAAGTATGGGGCCCCATGTGTTTTTTTCTCCTGCCTCATTCTGCACTCATGCCTCAATAATTTTGTCTTCGATAAATTGTGCAAAATTGTAATTTGTCCACTTGGACAATATTGGGGTGTGGAGCCTATTTTTGGTATTCTTGAATCAATGTTAAAGTGTTGGAGCTCAAATGGTTAAGTTTGGAGACTTCAAGAGCTTTCTAGTCGTCTACTGTGACGTTGTTGTGTCGTTACTATGCCATCACTGTGCCGCCGCTATTAATATGATGTTAATTGGTTGTTAACATCGTGACTGTTTTTCTAGCCTTGAGAAGTTGAAAGATGGCGACTTTCAAACTTCTAGGGTTGGTTTTAGGACTTCTTAAAAGGATTGTAATGCTATAAATAGAGGTGTTAGAGTATCTTGAAGATATCTTGAGTGTTCAAGAGGTCTTGAGTCTTAATGATCAAGAGGTGATCAAGAGTGATCAAGGTTAAGAAATTGGGTGTCAATTGTGGTTTAGATGTGGTTTAACATCTTTGGAATTCTGTTGTGAGTTCATAACTAAGAGAAGACTGTAAGAGTTGTTTTACTCTTGTTGATAATAAAATCTGAGTAAGTTCTTGGTGGATGTATCCCACATTGGGTGAACCACGTTAAATCTTGTCTTGTCTTCTTTTGTGCATTATTTATTTATGTTGTTATATTTCTGCAAGTATAATTTTGCTATATAGTTTCCTACTGCTGTGATTTGAGGAATTGTTTCCGCATATTTGTTCTCTAATTCCTAACAATTGGTATTAGAGATTTGGTGGTTTTTTTCTGAAGTTGTATCATAGGGAAAGTTTAGCTTGAGTAGGAGCTATGGTAGATGAGGGCAGATCAAGGGTTGAGAATTTCAATGGGCAGAAATTTGGTTTGTGGAAGATGCAAATGGAGGATTACTTATATCAAAAGGACCTCCATGTTCCTTTGGCTAGAAAAGCAAAGAAACTTACAACCATGTCAGATGAGGATTGAGATTTGCTGGATAGAAAGGCGCTCATGGGGTAATTCTTTTATGCCTTGCATTTTCAGTTGCTTTCAACATATCGCAGGAGAAGACCACAGAAGGTCTCATAAGTGCATTGTGGAAGTTATATGAAATTTTTTTTGCCTCTAATAAAATATTTTTGATAAAAAAGTTATTTAATATGAAGATGTCTGAGAATGGTTCTGTTGCTGATCATTTGAATGAATTTAATACGGTTGTGAGTATGTTAAACTTTGTAAAAATTGACTTTGATGATGAGGTCAGGGCTTTGTTGATCTTGTGCTCCTTACCAGATAGCTGGGATAGCTTGGTTATGGCTGTAAGTAATTCATTTTCTAATAACTCAAAGATGAAGTTTGAGGATGTAATAGGTGTGATCCTAAGTGAGGAAATGCGAAGGAAGAGCATAAGATATTCTTCTACTTCTGGAAACGCTTTGACAGTGGAGAGAAAAGGGAGACTAAAGAACAGAGGGAAAGGTAACCATGGGAAGTCAAATGATCATGGAAGGTAAAATTCCAAGAGTAAGTTAGAATTTTGGCACTGTGGGAAGGTTGGTCATGATAAGAAAGATTGCTGGGATCTTCGGGATAAGAAGGACAAGGAGGAAACTAAAGAGGTAAATTTGGCAGCATGTGATGTTTGTCAAGATCCTTAATTATTTCTTTAGATAATATTGCTGAATCTTGGGTGTTAGATTCAGGGGATTCTTTCCATGCTACTCCACATAGAAATTACTTTACTGATTTTGTTCAAGGTGATTTTGGACATGTATATCTTGGTGATGATGAACCATGCAACATAGTAGGGAAAGGTTGTGTTCAGGTGAAAATGCAAAATGGGAAGACATGACTACTTAAGGACGTCCGACATGTGCCTAAGTTGAGGCGGAATTTGATATCAGCGGGACAGTTGGGTAGTGATGGCTGTACAATTAGTTTTACAGTGGATTCTTGGAAGGTTACTAAGGGAGATCTTGTGGTTGTAAGAGGTAAGAAAACTGGTACTTTGTATTTAACCAGTGGTGTTGATTGTTACAATTTAGTTGCTGCAGATGGAGATGTAACTTTGTGGCACCCGAGACTTAGTCATATGAGTCATAAAGGCATGCAGATTATAAAGGATAGGTTTCCCGGATTAAAGGAGTTATATTTGGACTTCTATGAGGACTGTGTTTATGGGAAACAAAAGCAGGTGAGATTCCTCAAGGTTGGACCTACTAGGAAGGAGGGTAAGTTGGAGTTAGTGCATACAGATGTATGGGGGCTAGCTAAGGTAAACTCTATTGGTGGTTCATGTTATTACGTCACTTTCATTGATGATGCAACTCAAAATTTTTGGGTATATTGCATTAGAAAGAAATCTGATGTGTTTGAAACTTTCAAAATATGGAAAGCCTTGGTTGAGAATGAAACAGGTCTCAAGTTGAAATGTCTCAAGTCGGATAATGGAGGGGAGTATTGCAACAATGAATTTATTGATTACTGTTCGGTAAATGGGATTTGTAGGCAAAGAACGGTTCCTAATTCTCCATAGGAAAATGGAGTGTCACAGAGAATGAATAGGACAATCATGGAGTGTTCTAGGTGCATGAGGTTATATGCGGGGCTGCCACTCATGTTTTGGGTGGAAGCGGTAAACACAATTGTTTATTTGATTAACAAAGGACTCTCTATGGCTTTTGATGGAGGTATACCTGAGGAGGCTTGGTCTGGTAAGAAAATTGATTACTCATTTCTTAGAGCATTTGGATGTGAGGTATTTGTTCGCATTGATAAAGATGATAGGACCAAGTTAGAGGTTAAGTATGAGAAATGCACCTTTGTTGGATATGGTGAAGATGACTTTGGTTTCTGTGTTTGGATTTTTAAAGAAAAGAAAATATTTCAGTCTAGAGATATTTTCTTTAATGAAAAAGTCATGTATAAATATCAGTTGCAGGAACAGAAAGAGGAATCAAAGAAAAAATACACAGTGTTAGAGGACATTGCGGACAACAAGGTGTCCAAGGGTCTGGTTTAGGTATAATATGTTCCGGCACAGCCAGTTTAGGTACCTACTCATCAGGAACCCCAAAATCCTGAGGTGAGAAGGTCTTCTAGGGTAAGAAGGGAACCTAAATGATTGACTCCATCTTTGAAATGTTTATTGCTCATTGACAATGGAGAGCCAAAGTGCTTTGAGGAAGTAGTGCAGGTGGATTCCAGGAAGAAGTGGGAGCAGGCCATGGATGAAGAGCATAGATCTCTTATGGAAAACCAAACTTGGGATCTAGTGGAGCTACTCGAGGGAAAGAGAGCATTGCAGAACAAGTGGGTGTATAGAATCAAAGAGAAAGATGGAGGAAGGAAACGATACAAGGCCCGGTTGGTGGTCAAGGGATTTACATAGAAGAAAGGTATAGAATTTGATGAAATTTTTTCTCCGGTTGTTAAAATGAATTTTATTAGGACTGTTCTTGGTTTAGTTGCAGTAGAAGACCTGCACTTAGAACAGTTGGATGTGAAGACTACATTCCTTCATGGTGAGTTAGAGGAGGAATTATACATGTAGTAGCCTCAAGGTTATGAGGTCAAAGGGAAGGATAGGTTAGTGTGCAAATTGAAGAAGAGCTTGTATGGCCTGAAACAAGATCCATGACAGTGGTACATGAAGTTTGATAGTTTTATGTAGGAGCATGGTTACTCCAGGTGTCACTCAGACCATTGCGTGTACATCAAGAAGTTTCTTGATGGTAGTTATATTATTCTGTGTCTGTATGTAGATGATATGCTTGTTGCAGGGAAGAACATGCAGGAAATAAAGGTACTCAAGAAACAACTAGGTGACTCCTTTGCTATGAAGCATTTGGGGGTAGAAAAACAAATCCTTGGTATGAGAATAACTCAGAACAAGAAGGAGAGGAAGCTGGTATTATCTCAAGAAGAGTACATAAAGAATATTTTGGAGAGGTTTAGTATGCAAGATGCTAAACCGGTTGGTACTCCTTTGGCAGGTCACTTTAAATTATCAAAGGAGCAGATTCCCAAGACTGAGGAGGATAGAATCTAGATGTCCAGGGTACCATACTCATCAGCACTAGGCCTGACATTTCCCATGCAGTGGGAGCAGTGAGCAGGTTTATGAGTGATCCAGGTAGAGAGCACTGATAGGCAGTAAAGTGGATCCTTCGGTATTTGAGAGGGACCATGGGAGCAGTAGTGTGTTTTGGTGGATTGGACACTACATTACGTGGCTATGTAGATTCAGACATGACAGGAGATTTGGACAATATGAGGAGCATGATAGGTTATGTATTTACAATTGGTGATACATTGGTGAGTTGGATTTCATGGTTATAAAAGGTTGTGGCTTTGTCAACCATAGAGGCTGAGTATGTTGCTACCACAGAGGCAAAAAAGGAGATGATTTGGCTACATCAGTTTCTTGATGAGTTGGGTCATAAGCAGGAAGTTGGGAGACTACACAGTGATAGTTAGAGTGCTATTCATTTGGCGAAGAACTCCGACTTTTCACTCTAGGACAAAGCACATTCAATTGAGATATCATTTCATCAGGGTATCTTTAGAAGAAGATAAGTTAAAGCTGGAAAAGATTCATACCAGTCAGAATCCTATGAATATGATGACCAAGGCGGTCACACAGGAGAAGTTGAAGTTATGTTCAACTTTGATTGGCCTTCATGGTTGATAAAGAAGGGTTAAGGACTTTGCTCAGTGGAAACAATCTCCAAGTGGGAGATTGTTGGGGTGTGGAGCCTATTTTTGGTCTTATTGAATCAATGTTAAAGTGCTAGAGCTTGAATGGTTAAGTTTGGAGACTTTAGGAGCTTTCTACAGTCGTCTACTATGATGTTGCGTGCCATGTTGTGCCGTCACTGTTAATATTCTATTAATTTGGTTGTTAACATCGTGACTATTTTTCCATCCGTGGGAAATTGAAAGATCACGACTTTCAAACTTCTAGGGTCAGCTTTCAGACTTCTTAAAAGGATTGTAATCCTATAAATAGAGGTGTTAGGGTATCTTGAAGATATCTTGAGTGTTCAAGAGGTCTTGAGTCTTAATGATCAAGAGGTGATCAAGAGTGATCAAGGTTAAGCAATTGGGTGTCAATTGTGGTTTAGATGTGGTTTAACATCTTTGGAATTCTGTTGTGAGTTCATAACTGAAATAATACTGTAAGAGTTGTTTTACTCTTCTTGATAATAAAATCTGAGCAAGTTCTTGGTGGACGTAGCCCACATTGGGTAAACCACGTTAAATCTTGTCTTGTCTTCTTTTGTGCATTATTTATTTATGCTGTTATATTTTTGCAAGTATAATTCTGCTATATAGTTTCCTACTATTGTGGTTTGAGGAATTATTTCCACATATTTGTTCTCTAATTCCTAATAGACACTCTGTATGCCACGTATAAGAACCTTATATTGGTATCTTTCCACCTCTCGGATGTGTTCAGTTTACAACTAATGAGTCATGAGGAGACTCTCAATGTTGGGTTTTGGAGATCTGCAATCACCTGCGCCCTTCCTCCCTTCTCGTAGTTCAATATTTTTGCTAAATCCTCAATCATTACAGTGGCACATAAGTCAAGTGCCATGTCTTCGCCAGTGTTCGGAAAACCTGTAATTGTCCTAAGGAAGTTTCCCTTAATCCTTATCCTTCTTTCCACAAAGTAGAAGAAGTCCTCATGCACCCATGACATCAACCACCTAAACAATGGGATGGGTTTTGCAAAGAATGGAAGCTCCCATAGCTACAAGACTCTATTCTTCTATAATTTTTGTTATACCGAGTCATCAACCTTAGGGTTTTTCGAGCTTGTCTATAGTTGGAGTGTCTGAAACCAAATCCGCATGCATCAAATTTTCATCGTCACTTGTTCGTGGTTATATTCATTGATTTTTCACATGTACAAATTTTAACTCCACTTCTCTTCCTTAATGACCCATGGGGGTTACTACATTTCTGAATAGATCTCCACAGGTTATTCTTTTTCCGCCACTGGTCTCTTATTATGGGATTTCTTGGGTGCCATCTTCCTTATTTTTTTCCTTGCTTTTCCCTAGGTCTTTCAACTTCTCCTTCTTTTGCTTGAACTCAAATACCTATATGATTCTCTTACACGTAACCCCTTCCTTCCCTATTGTCTTCTTTCCCTCTTTCTACTCCACAAGATCAAACTACAACTTGCACAATTCTACTAGTTCGTGATAAGTATCTTGCTCTTCTTCACAAAACCCTTGTCGCAGTTCGCAAAACCCTAGTTGCACTTCAAGCTCAGGAGCACAAAAAAAATTATCTAAGGAAAAGTAGTTGAACTGACTACTCTTCCTTTCTATTTATACTTTTTCAATACCTTAGAGTTCCTTCGACCACGTGTCTTAACATCTCTTTTTAATAAAGCATTTTACTTCACTGAAATCAACTTTCGCGACTTTCCTTTGCACGTCACAACTATAAATTTCTGGCGCTCCAACACTAATTTATTAACATAGACCTCCTTCGCATTCATCACCATGCCAAAGTATATAAATTTTGTGCTATCCACCAAGTAGTTCCCCATGGTGTTTCCTACCTCATATTATATTGTGCGATCTTTATTTTCTATGTGGTCTTTAAAATTTTCTCAACACAACTTTATAACTACAAGAATTAGAACACCTTAAACTTCGTATCAATCATTCTTCTATCTATGGGATAATCATTAAGAATGAGTCTCCCAATCAGTCCATCTTCTCAAAGGATCTGTTAATTACAACCAAACATATTTTCCAATCCTCCCCACACTAAAATATATGCACGGTCCTCTATGAATGGAATCACTTACAATGTAATTAGATACTGGCACACCAATGCGTGACACAACACTGAAAAGAAAAGACAGAAAAAAAAGACAAAGGAAACAAACAAGAAAGGAAACACATTAAGGAAAACCTAATCTAATTGGCAATACTACCTTATTTATAAACACATAGAAGCCTTATTTATAGTAGGGCTTCAACTTTCTCCCATTGAACTATCCTGATAACCTTGTCCCATCCAACACTTGCAACTGGCACACACTTGAATCAAGGATGTAAGATATAATATATGACCCTAACCAATGGAATTTGTGATTCCTAAGATGGCGCATAAATTTAGAATCATAGAGTAAGACCATTTTCCCAACCAAAAATTCTTTATTTTTAATATGATGATCATGCCATGCTTTTTGTCATGCTTTCTCAGTCTTTTGAATCTACCTAGCAAGTGATCACCTTTCTTCAAATTGTATTAACTTTTCCACATGCTCTTGTAATGATTATTTGTCAGCCAATCCTCCCATGCACACAATATGTAGAGATGGTAGCATAAATTATACCGGTAAAAATACTTCTCTGCCAAACATCACGTGAAATAGTGTGTTTTTTTTCAATCTCTTGTAGGTTGTTCTATATTTCCATAACACGGTGGAGAATTTATCCCAATCCTGTCTGCCAACATCACAAATCTTGGTTAGCATGTGCTTTAGTATCTTATTGAATGTCTTAGCTGTCACGTTAGCTTGAGGGTGATAAGGAGTAGTCTTGTGATTAGACATCATGAATTATGTCAACAAAATTCTGACTGTCTCATTCAAAAACTGAGTACCACTGTCACTAGTCAAACTCAAAGGGTATCCATACATACTGATTATATTTTCCCATAGGAACCTAGTTGCTATGGCCATCGTGCAATCCCTTATAGGCACTGCCTCTGCCCACCATGTTAAGTAATCAATACAAGTAATGATATAGCGTGAACTAGTTCTTTGCACGGTAGGGGAAATAGGGCCTACAAAGTCAACCACCCACTTATCAAATGGTTCAGTGCTAGCTATCAGCCTAAAAGTAATTTCATCCCTTCTTCCTCGCTTGTCAAGGCACTGGAAATGATCACATGCCTTACAAAACTCAATATAATCTTGGTAAATGGTTTCCCACCAAAGACCTGCAAATAAAATCTTTCACGCATTTGAATTTCCTACATAATTTCCTTTTGCAATTCCACCATGTGCTTCCTCCATGATTTCAGCGCACTCATGCTCTAGCACACAATGACACAAGATATCATCATGTCCTAACTTGTATAAGTCCCCACCAATTAACATGTAGGGCACAACACGTATAACTAACTTCTTTCTCTCCAAAGTCTTCATTCCCTCTGATGCCATATCCATTTTGAGAAATACAACAATATCTTTCAAATAAGAGGGCACGTGCTATAATTTAAATAGTTGTGCATCCGACATTGTATCCTCAATGCTCTGTGCATCCTCTCCTGAATAATTCCTTGATAAATGGTAAGATCCCAAATTACTCTTACCTAGTTTCACAACAACTGTAAACTCAAACTCTTGAAATAATAGGACCCACATGCATATGCACCCTTGTAAAACGAGCTTGTTCACCAAGTACTTCAATGTCATGTGGTCTGTGTAGAATATAAAGGATGTTGCTAGTAGATACTATCAGAATTTGTGTAGTGCATAGATCATCGACAATGCCTCGTGCTTGGTAGTAGTATATTTTTTCTCTACTAGAGTCAACTTCTTGCTCACAAAACAAAGAGGTTGACCAACAATCCCCTCACCAGGCTATGCCAAAATTTCTCCAATTTCCATCCCTGAAGCATCAACATGTACATGGAATGGCTTATCCTAAGAAGGAAATCATAATATGGGTGTAGTGATAAGCCTATTCTTCAATGTATGAAACACCATTTGCTATGCGTCTTCCCAATGAAATGTACTTTTGTGCTTCAGTAATTCCTCCAATGGTGCAAAGACTGCTCAGGTCCCACACCATCCGCATAGAACTTAAATCCTTCTTGCAACGTATGTCTCCATATCTCCATCACTCTAGAAACCTTACGTCATCTTGCTAACTCCCTCTCTCATGCTTCATCATACTTGAGTAGCCTCTCTTCTCTCTTCTCCTCTGTACGATCTGCCATCTCTCACCACACTAGCTTCTGTGCCCTGCGCCTAGCAGGACTTTATCAAACCATAGGAAAGGCTTCCAAACTCAAAGTAATAACCAAGATCTTGATAGCTAAAGGGATAACATGCAAGAATAATCCCCTAGTCTCCCTTAAGAACTCAAATTCAACAATATTCAGGAAATAATACGTAGAAATCACATACTCAAATGTGTATATAGTTAGCACTCTACTCCACCAGTGATCAACAACATGGTTCCAGGTCAGATTAATATCATGTAGCCTCTGATACTCATCTTGGTTCCATATAAGAGGTCTATAATACCAACTTGACCTATATGCATATTATGATAGCCATTCATACAACTCCACTAGAAAAAAACAAAAGAATGTCTCATACAGCTCATGTTATAGGTGGTCCTCTACCCATTTACGTGCATCAAACTCAGATCCAGTGTTAAATATCTGAGTAAGCTCATCCTCCGTGATTTTAAGCCACACTTCGATACCGTCTAAGGTCAATCACTCCGTCATCATGCATAATTTTCACAACTGCTTCAAAAAGAGGTCCTGACAACGAAACCAAAATGTAGTCTTTGTTTACCTCTTGCTTTATCAATAAAACCCCAAGCATGTCAGCACATCATCCAGACTGGTCTGGAATCTCACTTGAGGCGTGGGTAGGCACTGAGAACCTATTCTATGTGAGATTTGTGTGAATTTTCTCCCTTAGTAAGGGGATGTTTACACAAATAGAGAATGAACACACCTATTCTTGGAATCAAGATTAAGAACTAAATCCTACTATAATGCACCAAAATACAGAATAACATGATCACACTACAAGAGAAGTAGAACTAAATCACAATTAGCATTAAGAATACTAGTATTACGCTCATGAACATAAATGAAAATGCATAGATTAATATCCATAACACATGTTTAGAATCATTCCATTAAATCCATTTATAAAGTTATATTAGCCAATAATACATCAAAAGAGTTCCATGGAGGGAAAGTTAAATAGCAGCAGAGACTCAACATGCTTTCTATTATAGCTTCATTATAGAGATTATGATCACATATTACCCTCTCTAGCTATCCTCTACATCTCTATCTATAGTTTCTAACTACTAACTATTCACTCATCCTCTCCAATGTTATGCAAAAACCATCCATATGTAGGAATTGGGAGGGATCTCTTCTAACTGCCCATCATCATAAGAAAAGGTTTGAAGGAATATTTCATGATCACCCAACCAATACTCAAGAATATTCGAAATTCCATCATGTGCTAATTGAGTATCCTTAGCATGAAAATGCCAACTAATCCATAGAAAACTCAACTCCTTATCCTTTTATGATAACCATAATGATGCGCTGGGATATTATTTTCTTGATCTGCAAGTCTCCAAACCTTATCCACAACTGTATATGGTCACTTTTACATTCTCTCCCTAAACACATCTCTACCTGTTGTCAAAAATCAAATAATTCCCGAATCTATCCTACTTGGGCGTGATCCTTCACACATCCCCAAAAGCTACTTCCACGCGTGCCTTTGCACCCTTCTTTTGCACGCCACAAACCTTCACACCTCAGATACTTAGTTAATTAAGGGGTCCAACAATCCCCTTCGAAATATTTGCATTCTCATGGATTTGAGGGCTTCATTCCTGTAGTGGAGCTGGTTTGAGGTACAACAATGGTGTATGGAGCTTCTGGACAAGTTGCAGAGTATGAAGAGTAATAAGTTAGAAGTGGGAAGGTTAGCTTTTAAGTTAAAATTCAAAAAAATTGCATGTCAGGGATGGGGCACAATTTTTTGTCCCTCAAGCATTAAGGGACATCAATTTTTCATATGGCACCTCATGAAAACACTTTTCGAAGATCTAACGGTGGGGGGTTTGCACCAAAAAGCATGCTGGAAGCACATGAGGGTTAGAAGATGGTTGCATGGGGGACCAAAAGCCATTCCTTACACTGGGAATTTTTTTTATGTCCATCATGTCCCCCAACAAAAAGTGACATGAGGGTCATCAATTTTCACATGGTGCCTCATCTTGACACTTGTCACAGATATGACGGTTAAGGGTTTGATCTCCTAAAAGCACCTGGGGGCTGAAGTGATGATCCAAGAGGTTGTATGGGTGACCAGAGGGATTATAGGGGCTTAGAAAATTTTTATGCCCCTCATGCCCCTTAGCTTGAGGGACTAAAGGGAGAAAACATTGTGCCAAGATCCTGGAGCTGACACGTGTCCTCATCAAATTTTGACTAACTCCCAAACTTGTTCCTTGAGGGAAACTTCAAACAACGATATATCGAGCTCCTTATGGAATTTTTTGAATTTTTTATATGATTTTGAATCAAAAAGGACTTATAAATTAAATGGTGGGGGTCTTAGGTCTTTATTCCTCAATTTAATCCCTGATAAAGTGGATTTTATATTTTGCTCCCTAGTTGTGCATGGAAAGATCTAGTTGTAAGCCTATTGTGCCAAAGTGTTGTGAAAGTCATGATTTCAAAATATTGTAGGGATTGTAATTCAATTTCCGATGATGTATTGTTTGGCTCCTAAATCCATCCAGATCTCCCAGAATCAGCTCTCGAAGCTCAGTAGCTTTTTTGACCCTGTGTATTGCATAGGCCTGTGAACCCTGTTTTTGATTAAACTACCCTAAATTCTCCAAATCCTTCCTAAATATTCCAAAATCACTTGCATGATGTTTATGTACCTTAAAATTTCATTTGAATTTAATTTAGATTATCCGTTCCGCTCCAGGGGAGTGCATCGGTCTTGAGAAGGCTAGTGGTAGCCCTTCCGAACATTGCCCAAAAAGAGCAGTTTTCAAGAACTCCTAAAATCACTTAGGGGGTTGAATTCACTTTCTTAAATCACCTAGGGGATTGAGTTAACATCATCTGGGAGGTCATGGGACTGTTTGGGTAGACCTGAGGGGCCTCGGAAGAGAAAAACTTGGAAATTTCAACACCGTGGTATTGTTGTCATGCTGGAAAATTGTCTGTTTCTTTGTTGCACATTTGCATGACAACAACTGGCTCTAGCTTAGGGACATGGTATGGACTGAGCACAACAAAGACATGACATGAAGTATCCCAGAATCTCAACTTTATGATATACATACCAATGCCTTATCCATTGGGCCTTGTAGAGTCATGTACAACTTACAAGAGAGAGATAACAAGAAGAAACACACACACACACACACACAAATGACTAAAAGGAAACACACAACACACAACATAAATGTAAACACACCTAACAATCACCTATGGTAAAAGTGGGGGAAAACCTCCTTTCCCTGAAGCACTTTTCATTTCTCAAAATTTACCCCTGAGTGGGAAACACTGAGTGATGTTGTTATGTGAAACCATTATCTGGTTCCAGAAAGTAGCCTCCTCTCCTTAACTATTTATGAAATCTGGGTGCTTTCATGATTGTCTATCTTTTTTGTAGGAGTGATTCCATGTGAGCTTATTGATTCTCACTTCTTCACTTAGAAATTCCATTTCCTTCATTCCCTTTGAAATAAGTTTCATAATGTCAGTTACATTCCACATTTATCCACATAGTTTATTCTTCATTGAGCATCCTACCACTGCCCCAGGGCTGATTTTCATTCAAATTACTTGAATATTCTAGATTCTTTTCTTTCCCAGGTCTATACTCATGGAACTCTTTTCCATGAGAAACCCTAGACCTATCCTTTTGGTCTACTCCACTGTGAGGTGCTTGAAGATTTAATGGAGGATTAGAATTAGCTTCATACCTGTCCTATGTGGCTATGACACAAGCTAAGAGATCAAGAATTAGCTTGGGATATTATGCAATTTCTACCCCATTTAAGATTTCTTGTATGGAGTTCTCTTTGGTTACTTCCTGCAGTTCATCTTTGTACGCCTTCAAAGAATCTTCATTTCGAAACTCAAGGAAACTATATAGAGGGATTACTTCATCATATTGGGAATTACTACATTCTATCACTCTTTTATCAAGGTAATCCTTGGCTTCAAGGGCCTCAAAAATCCTTGCTTCAATTTCTTCATCATGGAAAGAGTCTTCCTTTTCAAATGGGAAAGAAAATACCTCCCTTTAATCATTGTATCCATCAACCATTGGCTCAAGAGGGACATCATATTTATCCTCTTTCTTTATTTCATCATGGCCAATATTCACACTGGTTGAGGCTTCCAAATCAGATTCATGCTTGTCTTGTAGATTCATGGCTTGCATCAGGAGTTTGAGACTTAGCTCAGGGTCTTCTATTTCTTCCGCGGCTCTAAGAAGTTCTTATATAGACAATTATTTCAAACCTTTCATGGGCTCATCACAAGATGGTATTTTCCCTCATGGATGGCAGGCTGAGATCATCTTCATTTCAAAATGGGAATGAGAAAATATCCTCTTTTTAGGTAAGTGTATAAATTGGTTTGTCCATTTGAGATTCACGAAAAAACATTTCCTCTTCTTTATGGTTTGCATCATTTGGGAATTCAGGTTTCCCTCTTGTAACTCGAATCTCCTTAATGCTTCTTCAAGGTCCATACCTCTCTGGGAAGGAATACTTGGATTTATCAAGATGGGAATATCCTCTTATTCTTTAGTTGTTATGAAAATATTCATCTTCCTGCTATCTTGTTACAATATGTTGGTTCATGGACTTATGGAATTTCACACCGTGTACCTCATCTTCTTCTTTGGAATTAATTTCTTCATGTCTCCCTTCATTGGTATAGTTATAGAAGACCAATTCATCTCAATTTTATCTCCCAAATGCTGAAAAAAACTCCTACTTAGCAACATTCCAAATGAAGTTGGAATGTCTGCTACCAAAATCATCGCTGAAACCTTCTTGTCTGGAAATTTTTGAGAGCCACCTGTGCATCTTTGACATTCCCTACAAGTGGGAGCTATTTTGACTCCAGGGAGTAACAAGAGCCACTAGGTGGATTCATGGTGAGTTTGAGAGCCTTGGTGACCTTTATAGGCATTACATTGTCAGAGGCACCAGAATCTATTATGCAATTGTTCAATACATATTCTCCAATGAGAAGGGAGACATAGAAAGGTTCAACCTTATCAGTCTTGGATGCACTCAAAGAAAGCATGTTCTGTGAGGGAGGTGTAGGTGGGTTTGGTAGTATTCCTTTAGAACTAGGAGTTACAACATTGGGTGTTAAACTACCACTCCTTGATATATTGAACAAATCTCTTGAATTGTTCGGGGTGAGTCCACAAATATTTGGTTTCAGTAATCTACACCTTGGATTTGTTCACATATTCTACGAAGTCAAAGGGAGAAGATGTAGAAAAGGGGGATGAAGGGACTGATTTTGGAGTCGGGATAGGTTTGGAAGTAGGGGTAGATGTTTGGGGAACAAAGGGTATTTTGAAAGGCACACTAGGAAATTTTGAAACACTAGATTCTACAGGAGTAGATTTAGATTTAGAACTAGAATACTTACTTGGAATAGTGGGTGACCTCATGCTTTCTACAAGATCAGGTTTCTCCAGTGTAGACTCCATACAAGGTGGGAGTGGAGATCCTTGACTGATTATTTTGTTTTGTAGAGTTTCCACATGAGGACCATCAACTCTTCTTTTTCTTTGCAGTAGTGGAGGGAGGTGATCCTTTCTCATACTGAGAATGAGTGAATACCACACATGAGAAACTGGGTGCATCTTCTTCATCATCTTCATCACCTCCAGAATACTCATAAAATCTGATTTGTGTATCATTCTCAAGTTCATCAACTTCTAGGAAATTACCACCTTCACTTTCTTGTTCAAGCTCTTCTTCATTTTCTTGAATCCTACAACTTGCATTGATGGGTGGGGCCTCCAAGGAAAGCCTTTGGGGTGCTCCTGCAATTTTATTTCTGTTGTTTCTTTGAGAAGATACTCATTCAAAAAATTCCCTCTTCAATGATGCCATCTCATTCACAAATTTCTGCAGCAATGGATCTATTCTCTCATCTCCAAGATTTTTGGATTTACCCTTTGAGGTAATTTTTATCTTTCTAGAGAGGATGAGATCATCATCAAGTTTGATGGCCATCCTTTGTGCTTCTATAATATTCCTTGGTTTAACTCTTCATAGGAAAAATCCTACCTCTAGTGATTGAGCATTTATGAAGGACCTCTTAGCGTTGTTTTTCAGATGACAAATCCTCTTCTGGTATCTTGTGAAGTAACCAGTCAAAACAAGCCACAAAGTTTCTCATAGTTTCATTTTCTCCTTTCTTCATTTGAGCCAACTGCACTAAGAGGTCTTGACACTCTTTAGTTGATTTAATATTTCCTTGAAGGTAGTCTTGATGTCATTCCAACTAGTGATGGATCGGGTAGGCAGGAGGTAGAACCATTCTGCTACTTTTTCTTGGAGAGATTCCATGAACAATCTTACAACAATGTCTTCATGTTCAACTCCAAGAATCCCGCATGATGTGGTGAAAGTGGAAATGTGTTCTTTAGGTATCTATGTGTCATTGCCTTTGAACTTTTGAAATTTCTTGCAGTAACCTGTTGGTAGGTCATGAAGAGGTGGTTCAAGAGTGAGCGGGCCTGTATTTCTTCCCCATGGAATAATGGGTTGAGGTATTTCTGCTTCATCCCATTGTTGTTTCTGTTTCTGATCTTGCTTCTACAAATTCTTCTTCCTTCAGGAACTCAATGCTCAATGGTGGTCGAAAAATGGGAGAATTTGAAGGGGGAGTATCAACAGGAGTTTGGATGGGATTTCCAAGTGAACTACTTGATGACCCGGATGGGGATGAGGCTTGAGAAAAGTAGTAGGGATTGTCTCTAACTTGTTCTTGCTGATTTTGCAAAGCCTCAAAAGTGGGGTCAATAATTCCTCTTGATCTATTCAACCTGGTGTATCTCCTTTCAGCTAGCTTTTCTAAATTCTTTTAGTGGGAATACAAAAGGAAATTGTGGAATATGAAAGGTCACGTGCAGGAATTGACAGTGTATCTTTCAGCAATGGATTTTCATGAAATTTTTTTTTTTTTTTCAATATTTGATTTTTTTTTTTTTGAATTTTCAGACTTTGCGGTTGTATTTTGGGTGTAGATGCTTCCAAGTCTACCCCACAGTGGCGCCAAAAATTTTTGGTGAGAAAATTTTTCGGGGGAAAAATTGGTGGGTTTCTTGCCAACTCTCTAGGAATCTAAGTCCCTCTACTTAACTAGTGTTACTTTCGTATATGCATACGTGAGTAAAGGTGGATTTTCCTAGTGGTCTTATGGTCGGGGATCCAACAGGGGCACTTCACTAACCCTGCAGAAAAATCTTGCAGATATTTGCAAGGGATGAATTTTCTAGGAAAGTGGGAAAGGAGTGAGAAATGAGATAGGAGAACTAATGTTGTAGGTAGAAAATCAAGATTCTTGCACACACTAGTTAGAAATTTCATCACATGCACTAAAATTAGGAATAAACAATACTGCAAACATCAACAAGACCAATTAGAATTTAATGAACACAAAGTATCAGTAAACCCCTTAGTCAAAAAGGCTAGAAACTCCTTTTTCTTGTATTGATGCTCAAGTAGAAATTGTACATAGTATGAGAATGGAAGACATTGAGAATAGGGGGAAAATGGCTAACTCTTTTCACTCACAAGTAAGCAAAATCTCTCTCATGAACTTACAAGAATACAACTAGCTAGAATAATTTCAGAATTAGAACCCTTTGGAATGAGGAGATCATTACAATTTATAGAATTTTGGAAGTCTCTTCTCCTATCCCCCATTGAAGCTTCATATGCCTTGAAATGTTTCACATTCCTAGGAAAACATTAAGTCCCTTTTTATAACTTAAGGGTGACTTATTACATTAAAAGCATTAAGGCATGCGAAAAAGTGCAACCCCAACGCAAGATTAGAATATTGAGGAGAGAGAAATTTGGGGGGTGAGAGGAGAGAGAAAGAGAGCAGAGAGAGAGGGAGAAAATGTTGATGAAGAAAATACCACGCTAAACCACTTTTGTACTTGACCGATCCAATGTAATGCTCTAATGTAGTAAAGTCTGGGTCTTCGAATGTCTTATACCACAAGATACTTCCTTTGGATGGTGCATGAAAAATTTGAACTAAGTGTTTAAAAATGTTGTCGAATGGAACCTTTAGTGACCAAGTCACTCATAAAGACCCCTTTTGAAGAGAATGAAGCTTTTAGAACAAATCTCACCTTGGCTCCTTACAACATCATCACAGTGCTCAGTTGATTTTGACATCATCTTGATGAGACATACTATGAATATTCTGATAGTGTTGATTGTGAATTCCACCTTACACATACTGATTGAAGCATGAAATGAGTGTCGAAAGACACTATTGAGATCTTAAGTGAACTGTCATAGAGACTACATTGGTTTCCCCCCTGTGAATCTGAACTTCATTATTTCTTGACACTTACTATATTTGGAAAGGGAAACTATTATTTGCAAGTGTTGATATTTTTCGTCTTTAGTTCCCAAATGGTGATGTAAACTTGGATATTCAACTCCTGATATGCTCCTTTTGTGAAATTCACTTTTTGGAATGACTTACTATTTTTAGTAAGTGAGAAAATTACTATTTTTAGTAAGTGTGAAAATCAGCTCCTACGATCTTCAATTGGATGTTGCAACTTGAATCCCTCTTTCTCCCTGCATTCCCCTCACCTTCTAGATAAATTTTCTATTTTTTAGTAGGTTCCTGTGAGACCACTTACTCTTTTTAGTAAGTATCAATTTTTGGACCAAGACGACCATCTCCATGATTTCTCCCTGCAATACACCTTCTATGTTCACTGCCTCCTTTGCAACTACTTTAGTTGGTGACTTTCCCAAAATTGCAGTATCCCACATAGAAGGCCTACTATTTTTAGAAAGTGTGTTTCTGGTGGTTGGATCATAGGGGAACATGAAGTTTTTTGATATGGATTTTTTCCCAATATCACCCCTCTGAAATCTTGGACCTACCCGATTAGTAGTTTGGTAGATTTTAAAGTTTTAAAAGTTTGACTTGTCAACACCTCTGAACATGATAGCCATTAGTGGAACTTGAAAATTCCAGGTTTAGTTTTCTTCTCCGTTTGTAATAAAAATTATATTTTCGTTGTGGGTTTTTTCTTCTTACTCTGCCGTGAAATTTCTCTTTGATTCAACTGTTGGTTTGATGGGAAATCAAGTTTTTCTCTCTATTGAGCCAAGATGGAAGATTTATTCATTGTGAGTGGTTTGAGCAGCGGAATGAGGTTTTGAAGGTGAGGTTTTAATAAATTTTCAAAGAGAAGAGAGAATAAAAATAATCTCTTCATTTTGTGCATCGGTTTCAAGATCCGTTTGAATCTTCGTTCTATGGTAATGGAGTTTTCTGAAGAATTCCATTGCTTTCTCCTTCATTCTTCATTCTTCTAGCTATTTCAGTTAATATAACCTTTGAAATATTTGAATTATCATGGATTTGAGGGTTTATTTTCTGTAGTGGATCTGGTTTGAGGTACATCAATGGTGTATGGAGCTTCTGGACAAGTTGCAGAGCAATGACAGAGTATGGAGAGTAAGAAGTTAGAAACGTGAAGGTTACCTTTTAAAATAAAATTTAAAAACTTGCATGGTAGGGATGGGGAAAAATTTTATGTCATTTTATGTCCCTAAATTATTAAGGGACATGAGTAACATGAATTTTCATGTGGCGCCTCGCGACTATATTTGGCGAAGATCTGACGGTGGCGATTTTGAGCCAAAAAGCATTCTAGGAGCACTTGGGAGCTGGAAGATGGTCATATGGGGGACCAGAAGCCATTCCTTGGGATTGTAAAATTTTTATGTCCCTTATGTTCCCCAGAAAAAAGGTACATGAGGGTCATCAATTTTCATGGTGCGCCTCAACTTGACACTTGTCACAGTCTGACGGTTGAAGGTTTGAGCTCCTGAAAGCACCTGGGGGCTGAACTAGTGATCCAACAGGTTGTATGGGTGACTAGAGGGCTTATAGGGGTTGGGTGCATTTTTATGTCCCTCATGTACCTTATCTTGAGAGACTAAAGGGACACAAAATTGATCCAGGCTCATGGAGCTGACATAAGTCCTCATCAAATTTTGACTAACTCCCAAACTTTCTCCTTGAGGGCAACTTCAAATGGCAATATCTTGAGCTCCTGATGGATTTTTTTGGAAACATTTTATATGATATTGAATGAAAATGGCATTCAAAATCCAATGGTGGGGATATCAGGTCTTTATTCCTCCATTTTATCCCCAAAATAGATGAGTTTTGATTTAGCTCCCTAGTGGTGCATGGAAAACACTAGTTGTGAGCCTATTGCACCAAAGTGTTGTGAACGATCTGATTTTTTCATCTTGTAGGGATTGGAATTAAATTTCCTACGATGTCTTGTTTGGCTCTTAATTCCATCCAGAGCTCCCAGAATCACCTCCCGAAGCTTAGTATCTTTTTTGACCCTATGCACTGCTTAGGCCTGTGAACCCTATTTTTGATCAAACTACCCTAACTTCTCCAAATCATTCCTAAATATTCCAAAATAACTTCCATGATGTTTATAGACCTTCAAACCACCTTTGAATTGGATTTGGGTCCTCCATTGTGCTCCATTAGAGTGCATTAGTCTTGGGAAGGCTAGTAGTAGCCCTTCCCAACATTGGCAAAAAATGGAAGTTTTAAAGAACTCATAAAATCACCTACGGGGGTTAAATGACTCTCCAAAATCACCTAAGGGGCTACTTTAACATCATCCGGGAGCCCATGGGACTGAATGTGTAGATTTGAGGTGTCTCAGAAGAGGAAAAATTGGAAGTTTTGACACATGGGCATTATTGTCATGCTGGAAAATTGTCCATTTGTCTGTTGCACATTTGCATGACAACACCACTATATCTAATTTTCCCATTATGTCTACCTATTTATAACTATGCATGCTATTATCTTTGTTTTTAGTCATCATGGACCTTTTTCATTACCTCCATCTTTTCTATGGATTCCACCCGCATTGTTTTTGACCTCATGACGTTATCTTTCCCTCAAGGATGATGCCATCACTCATTGGCGATGAATTCAAGTTTTATTTTTACCAAAACCTACAAAATTTCTCATAACGATTGCATCGGGTATATATGATTTACCACACTTTTTGTAATAAGTTAATCAATCTCTAGATCATCCCAAAACATTGCACTTCCTTGCACTTTAAACACTTGCACATATTTTCACACCTAGTTGTTATACTTTAGGTTTGGAGCTTGCCATTTTACATTTGGGTCACTATATTGAGATAGAAAATGAGTCCTTCCACTTGATCTTACTCCTCCACCCATATTGATTCTCTCCGAGTAATGTTGTCTTTATGGAGGTGATTCAATCTAAATTGAATTAAACCTTTATTTGAGAGTAACTATTGTAATGTATGATGTTTCAATTAATTAAATACAATAAGACACAAGAAAATAAAAATTCAACAATGTAAAAACCCTAAGAAAGTGGGAGAGGAAGATGGATTAGATGATTATGTGCAACTTGGAAGTGATATGGACTAAGTAACTACTGGAACAGACTAGAAGTAGTGTCGTCAAGGTTCACTAAGGGTTCTGGAACTCAAAACTAGACAGGACAGAAGCACCCACTGGAGGACAAGAGCATCCTAGGCACTAGTGACTGGGTGAATATTCAAGATTTGATCTTTTTTGGGATGGAGGAGCTTTGCTGTTGACATTATTTTGTCACTCTGGTTTCACTACAATGTCATCGTTCGTACTCGTAATCTGAAAAATAAATATCTACTTACACATGTACACAAACCACATTAAATCTAATAAAAAATATGAAGAATGTGGAGTTGAACTGACCCCAACGGTCACCCGAAGAGTGAACTTATGACCAAGCACTTCACTACATCCCAAACTCCATGTATCTCTTTGTGTTTGTGTGTGTAATGATGCCCTAGATTTCCCTTGTGAAAGTTACACGATGATAGCTGAGCTATATGTAGATTGTACCAAGTAAGCAAGATGTGTGTGATGAAATAGAATGAAATCCCCTCCTATTCTATGTATGTAGAATAATGCAACCCTTGCAATTTAATAAAATCTGATTTTTTTATTAAAATCTAAATGCAAATATATGCTATAACTGATATACAAGTGCTTGGAAATTTATTTGATCTTTATATAAAAGAGAATGTACAAGATAGGAAACTTACCTTAATTTCGCTTATCCCGAAGTGAGTCTGGACTGGAGAATGTGATGGAATAGGAGCACAGACCATCATAATTAGGCTCAAAAAAATGCAAATATTCTCACAATTCCTAGACACAGGCACCTGGGAAAGGATAGGGGCACTCGTGGGCACCCAAGAAGGGCAGTAACACCTGAGTGCTAGTGTCTAGTCTTGAGCGCTAGTGTACAGAGACAAATGACGATAAATGAGTAGAGAATGACTAACATGAATCCATGTGACCTTACCAGAACTGGGTGTATGAGTGATAAGTGTGAAAGATAAAAGCAATAGAAACCAAAAAGACAAGTGGATGGACTAGGGAATGGGTCACTAATGAATACTTTTCTTACGCAAGATCCATATATAAAAAAACATACTTGGCGTTATAGTAAATAGTAGTAAGTGCGTGATTTTGTGTCTATATTTTCCCCTACTTTATATTGTTGAGAAAAAGCTCGGTAACATAAAGTAGATAGAGATGCATACATGAGAGAAGTTTGGAGAAGCCCATGTTGAAGAAGTATGCACAAATGTTGCAGGAGTACATGTAGAATTAGAACATATAGCGTGACGAATAATTGATTGAAATGTCAATATATGCGGCATACCAAGAGATGTGGGACCGTTATGAGGAGCACGAAGTGAGATTGATGATTTCTATATTGAGTCATTAGATATTTTTTCACCAATGGAGATGTGTTGGGGGTAGGGAGTGATCAATTCCCAACCCAGTTTCATGTGTGTGTGAAAAACTAAGGATTTGGCCATCCTTCCGCCAGAGGAAGAGTGTAGGGGGAGAGGTATACCTTTACTTTCCAAATTTAACTACATCCTCAAAAGGTCTAGGCGCTGCAGATGGACAAAAGATAAAAATTTAATTGTTTGGATTCATTTTGATTTATTTCGATCAAACGTGAATGACCCATATAGGAGCATTATCGGAAAGGAAATTGTTGGGGCAGAATCATAGCACCCCTGAAATACCTCGTGTTTGGCTGGAGCATTCGGTGTGATTGCACAACATTGGACCACCTCTCAAGCTGTGGGACTTGTGGACTTGAGATGGAACTCCAGAGAAGGCTGGTTCCTGCTTCCTAAACTACCTGCCACAAATTTCTCTAGTGCAGGCAAGAACCTATCTATCCTAATCTAACCATTCCAAGGAGACAGGGAGAGATAGAAAGAGTGAAAGAGAGCCTACACTAAGTAGTGATACACCAGAAAAGGAAGTGGTGAGATACTCTGCTAAGGGATGATGAGACAAGGGAAAAGGAAATGAGGGAGGTTAGACAGTAGTGACACAGACCTAGATCCAAATCCACCATCGAAACTCCATGAAATGCGACATATTACACCTGTAAACATGAAATACATGCACAATAAGAAAACACGAAAAAGAGAGGCATAGAGAAACAAAAAAACATGAGAAAGGGTTGAATAACACCACAAAACATGATTTTATTACTCTATGAGGTACATGGGCCATTACATGGATGCTCACAGGCACAAATACGCTTGCTAGGCGCAGGAGAAGGCTTACAACTCAAATGGATTTGGGAAACAAATTTTACAGAGTTTCCCCATTCCTAGAATATCTCTCCTTCTCAAATGAGAAGTGTTTACAATATATAGAATGTCGAGGTGACAGAGAAAGAAGGAGAACTCAGAATCTTCTCTTAAAGCTCAACCACCAACCGTTAATGCCCCTGAAAATCTGCATACAATCTATTGATTCTAGTTCTCCATGTCTGTTTGATGTGTTGAAGAAGGAAAGATGGAAAATCAGATCCTACATTAATGGCATGGGAGAATTTTTCCTACTTTTCACCCACCTAACCTTATCAAAATTAAAGTTTTAGGCTTCCATGGTGTAGAGGATGTCGAAACCTTGCCAAAAAGTATTCTCCCAGCCCAAATATGAGCTCCCAATCAAAAGATATGATTATCTGAAGGTCCTTGGGTCAGGTGCTTAACGTGGCTTGCAGTATGCAAGGTTATGTCCATATAAGGGGCCATGTGGTAGCCCTGCACTCATTTTTGATTTTTCCCCTTGCCTTTTCTCTTGTAGTTACTACGGATAGACACGTGGCAACTTCCATGGGCTCCTCATTTTCCTTTGTGTTCTGCCTGAGTTCCTCCAAATGACGGAGACACTGTGCCCGACCCAAGACACGTGGAGGATTCATGCTCATTTGGAAACTGCCCCCAGATGTTTCTTTTGAAGTTACGTTGGATAAGACACATGGAGGCCCCCGTAATATTTTGGACTTTTCAACAACCGATCTTACCTTTTAGACCTTGGGACACGTGGATGGGTGACACATGTTTGGGGACCACTTTTGGACTGCGCCTTTTGAAATTGCACCGATCTAATGTGTGGCATCCTCCGTGGCTTTACCCTATTTCTTTATGTTTTGGCTAAGTCCTTTTTGCTTGGTAGGGTTATATTTTTGGCCCTGGACATGTGGGGGCTCATTGCTTGTTTGGGAACTTCCCCCAAGTTGATCCTTGAAGCTGCACTAAAGCAACACGTGGCACCTTCCACCGGCCCTGCCTGTTTAGAATTTTCAATGACCAGTGAGACCTTTTCTCTGAGTACCCGGCTACGTGGTAGACTGGTGCTCATTTGAGAACCCGCTCTTTGGACCCAACTTTGGTGTTGCACTAGGATGACATGTGGGGGCTTCCACCAGCCTGCTCTGTTCCTTTATACTTATCCGATTTGGGCCCGCTACCCATTTGACTTATGTGGGACCCTAGACACATGGAGGGCCTGCGCTAATTTGGAAACCTTATTTGGGCCTAACCTTTGGAGGTGTGCCTATCATACACGTGGAGGCTTTCATCTAAGCCATTCCAGACTTTTCAATGGTTGATGAGGCCCCCTCCGAGTCATGGACGCGTGGTGGGATGGTGCATGTTTGGAGACTACCTTTATGATTTGGCATTTGAAGGAGCAGCGATGAGGCACGTGGCGCCATCCTCTAGGCCTGAGACTTTTCAACTGCCAGGTTCTATCTCTGTTCAGACTTGGGGCACCTAGCATGTTGGCACTCATTTGGAGTCTTTATTTTACTGAGCCTTTTGGAATTACACCGAGATGACATGCGGTGTCTTCCATGACTTTGTTTGTTTGGCCCCGAGCCAACTCGTATGCGGAAAAGTCCAAAACTTTGAGTCTTTCCCCGCCTTCTTCCTTCTATGCGCTCTGGATTCCTTTGACACCATTGGCCTTCTCACTAACCTTGTTCTACCATTGTCAAGTTCACCTTCATATTTTGACCCTGCTCTTTACTTGAGTCAAGCCTCACCTAACCACCTTGATTTGTGATCGATTATACATTTGCGGGAAATAGCCAACCCTTTTTCTTTTCTTGTGCAAGGTCATGTTTGACCAATTTTGCTGGGGGGAAAATTTAAGATAAAAGTTTGGTGACTCAAGGGGACATCTGCTTGTTAGATGCAGAGACCAGTAGCCTTGATGCATCCATTGGGTATGGAGTCACAAATAATAACCTAGTACTGACCCTTTTCTTGCTGACACTTTCTAACCTTGAACTTGTCTCGTTGTTTGTACTCTCAATTTTCATAAGAAAATCTAGGAAATGGGCATTTCTGAGAGTAGAAACTTGTATTGACTTGGGGATTTCATTTGTCCCTGAAATGGACTGTAGGCATACTAGACTACATGGTGATATAACTTCAGAGAAACAAAACACAACAACACACTATGTACAAAACTGCAAATCATACACACCCCAAGTGGGATATGCAGAGTGTGTGAAAGTACCTCTTCTACTGAAAGCAAATCTATTCCTACTCCTATACTAACCTGGAGAAAAATGGAACTCAAAAAAATCCTACAACTGATAGGGAGAAGTAGATTCCCTTTCTCAAATCAATTTGACAACATGCAAAACAAAGCTTGGGGCCGAAGAAATTACAAAAATTGGCTAAGTCCTAGTCCAGGTGGTCTGCGGGACAGTTGGGACGTCGGGGCGTGAATCGGCCGAAAAGCCTCTAGGCGGTCCATGCAGCAATTGGGACATCTGGGCTGTAGGTACGCGCGGGACGCGAAAAGCCGAACTGGCCGAAAAAAGGGAAAAAATTGCCTAAGTCTTTGTTTCGCACAGTTGGGACAGTTGGGACAAAAGTACGCGAAAGACGCGGATCGGCGGTTTGGCACAAGTCAGTCCATTTCGGGCGGTTCGGAGAAATTTGTCCCAGGTAGTCCGGGACAGTTGGGACAAAAGTACGCGGAGGACGCGAACCGGCCGGTTCGGCCGAAACAGAGGACTTTCGTTTGGGACATTTGGGCCAAAAGTACGCGTGGGACGTGAAAAGCTGAAAGGAGCCGAGAGCCAATCAAATCTTGCCACGTGTCTTCGCCGCAAACAGGGACAAGGAAGCCCGAATCGGGTGGTTCGGAGAAATTTTTCCCAGACAGTTTGGGACATCCGGGCCAAAAGTACGCGGAGGACGCGAGTGACGTGTCCAAGAGCCCGTGGAGGGCAAGGTTTGAATCCGAGCCAATAACACCACGTGTCCTAAGGCCAAGTTTGGAATCAGGGAAGGACTTGAAAATTTGACAAAAGTCTTGGGCCAAAAGTTGACAAGGTGACCCCGCGCCCCGTCCTCGAACCAAAATGCCACGTGTCCCAAATGGCGGGCCGGGGAAAAAATGAAAATTTTCCAAAGTATAAAAAGGTCAAAATTTCAAAGGGAAACCCATGGAAAGGTGGAGGAGAGAGAATTTCTCATCCAATCAGTGCCTGACACGTGTCATCCAAGTGGCAGAGCGCGGGAAAAAAATTCAAATATCCGTTTTTGGCCTGTTTTTTGCCCTAAATCTTCAAACGATCATATCTTTTGATCCAGAGCTCGGATTTTCACGTTCTTTATATCAATGGAAAGCTGGTGAAATTCTCTACACGATTCTGGGGTCAATATTGCATTTTGGTTCAGTTTGGAGAGAGAAAATTGAGAAACGCCTCTGGCACGTAATAATAGACAGAAGTGACGTTTCAACAACCAGCTTTAATACAACAGACAGTTCACCGTTTCTGCTAGACAGTCCACCATTTTGCCAGGATTCACCGCTTCTGCCATAATGAGATGAGTTAAATGCAACCTAGAAGTGGTTGGGGTAGATCTGGATTTCCTCTCTCTTCCCTCTCTCATTCTTCCTATATATTGTAAGGAGGGGCTTCTTTCTAAAGGTCGAACATTCCTGTTTTGCTCCTCCCTTCTTCTCTTTATCAGGCGAATTTGTGGAGTTCGAACCTCCCATTTGAAACTGTAATGTGACTCTACCTCTTGGCATTTTGTAGTGTATTGTATCAATCTTTGGAGCAAGTAATGCATGTCTGTGGACGATTCTCAACCCTCTCTGTGTTCATTTGCATCCTCCTGGTCTTTCACTGCAAATTTTGTTATCTGTGCATGATCTTGCATCACATTTGAATGGTCTGTGTTTATTGGCAAGATAGGTGTTCTTCATTCCTCGGTGCATCACCTCTGTTAGCTTAGGTTTATTTTTATGCATCTTCTTACCCTGTCTCCTTGGCAAGTTAGATTAGGTTTTGAGTAAACCCTCTGCATTTTTGTGTGCATCTGAACAGAGGAATAGGAACCAGCCTTCTCTGGAGATTCCTTTCTCATTTTTACAAGTCCCACACTTGGAGAAAGGATTCAATGTTGTGCAATCACACTGGATGCCCTGAACATCAAACTAGAAACCTGATCAACATCCAGGGGTGCTGTGATTTTGCACTAACAGTTTTGGCACGCCCGGTGGGACACTAGAGGTCTCATTTTTATTGCAGCAAAGTTGATGTGCATCTGCTACAATTTTCTTGCTTGAAAAGAGCTATTATTTGCATATCTGGCGACTCCAAGGGGAAGAATCAACTGGTTTCAGCAGTGCAGGCCTGAAAACTCATGAGAAGAGTCACCACAAGGTCAAGAGTTGGAGAAGAAGAAGTGCTGTTTGAATACCTGCAATTATCTCCAAGAAGAAGGCAAAGAGGAAGAAGGATTCAAAGGTCTCCATCTCCACCAAACAGAACTCTCTCAACTCCTCCACCTGATAGGCCTTTCATTCAGTCAACAAGGGTTTTAAGACCAATTAGAATGGCACAAAACAACCCCTATGTCAACTTCACAGGCAGCAGCCCACTTGCCCTCAATGCACAACATCCAATTCCTATTGCAGCCTTGAAGAACATTCCATACTTCACTGGAGAAAATCAGACTACTCCAGGTGATCATGTTAAAGACATTGCTAACCTTTGTGCAATCCATGAAATCAATGAGATGCAAGTGGCTGTCAAGTTACTGGCATCTTCATTCAAGGGTAAAGCATTGCAATGGTTTAGGAGCCTTGGAGCTGGTTCTATCACAAATTGGAATCAGCTGTGTATAGCACTTCATGAGCAATTTGGAGAAAAGGGAGACAACTTGTCTCTTTTGGAGCAGCTGACAACCATCAAGAGAGCTCCCAATGAGCAGCTGACCGATTTCAACTTCAGATTTCAAAAGACTTGGGAGAGAATTCCAGTGGCAGTCAGGCCAACAGCAGAAGGTGCTTTTCTCTACTATCTCAAAGCTCTAAATTCTGATATTTCTATGTTGATTCAGTCCATGGGAGGCATAACTATCCCTATGGCTTATAGCATTGCCATTAGGGCTGAAAATTGTTTGATCCAAGCTGGCAAACTTGCCCCTAGACCTCCCATGCCACTGTTTCCAAGTTTAGAGAG
The DNA here is from genome assembly GCA_019776745.2 of Taxus chinensis. Taxonomy (NCBI): domain Eukaryota; kingdom Viridiplantae; phylum Streptophyta; class Pinopsida; order Cupressales; family Taxaceae; genus Taxus; species Taxus chinensis. The sequence continues at coordinate 71,019 of JAHRHJ020003764.1, forward strand.
TCCAAACACCAATCAAGCACCTAATTTGGCTCCTTCTCCCACTCCTAGAAATCAGAGTTCAAATGAAGCTTCCACTTCATCTCCAAGTGCCCCAAATGAGCTTCAAGAAGTCATGAAGCAATTGCAAAACCTAGGCAATGAGCTGGTTACTCTCAAAAGGCAGCAGGCCCAAGGTTTTAGACCTTCTTATCAACCCCAAGCTCAGCCTAAAAGGCAGCCATACCAACCACAAAGGCCACCTAATCCAGCTGCAAATATGAATCAAACAAGGCCTCCTGCCAATAGACCATTTCAGCCCTATAATCCAAATGTCATATCTGCCTCTAAGGCATTGGTGCCAACACAAAACAACATTGCCCAGGAGTATGATTGGTGTTTTCCATGCAATGAGCCTCATAATCAATCCATGTGCTTCAATGGTGCTTTGACTCAAGCATTAATGGTGACAACTACTGGTGTGGAGGGTGAGAGCAGTCAAGAAAACAGCCAACAACAAGAAACATTCCAACAAGCAATCAGCCCCAAATGACACCACATTGGTAAATTGGCAAGCAGAGGATTTTTGTGGCATGAACCAGGTAGTTTCTCAAGGTGTTGCAGCCAACACAAGGTCAAAAAGGAGGAATTTGGGTGAAGAACAGCCATTAGCCCCAACCAATCCACAACCTTCCATGGCTCCACAAATGATTGGCAAGCAAAATCCAATTTCAAATGCACAAGGGCAGCCAAGAACAGCTCCTAGACCAACTCAAATACCAGTTATTGCTGCCCACGTGCAAGGAGTGAATGTACAAGCAAAGGGACAACAAAAGGATACTTCATCCCCATTCAACATCATTGATCAGATGAAGAAGACAAATGTTAATATATCAATGTGGGAATCCCTATCTATCCCAGGCCAAAGAGATCTGCTACAAGCTGCCATGAAGGACTGGTCAACTTCAAATCAACAGGTCCAAAGGCAAGAGAAGGTACTTACAAATGCTGCCCAGCCTGAGGGAAATCATGGAGGACAACAAGGTAAAATGTTGAAACCCCCTCCTTTCTATGTTTCATTGATCATTGGAAATCAGCTAGTGCACAATTGCATGATAGACTCCGGGGCAAGTAGCTCAGTAATGCCTAAACAAATAGCTGATCAGCTAGGGCTCCAGTATGAAACAATATCCAAAGGGGTAGTGCAGCTAGATGGGACAGCAGTAGCAACAGTTGGAGTGATTAAAAACTTGAGTCTTACCTTGCATGCATGTCCAAATGTTGTTGTTTTACAAGATGTATCAGTCATAGACCTTCCACCACTCTTTGCCCTTTGCTTGTCAAGGGACTTCACAGCCAAGATTGGGGGATATTTGTCTGCTGATTGGTCACACATGCTGTTCAGAACGAGGTATGGAACTAAGGCTACAATCAGGTCTGAACCTATTGCAAACTTCCATATTGAGCCTTACACTCCAAGTCAGATTAATGCCAATTGTTCAGCATTTGATCAAGAAGACCACCCAAGCACTGATGAGGCTGACACCAAGGTTGGAAGCATCCCGGATCTAACTCTTGATGAATGGGCAAACAAGATACATGCATTTGATCCTTATCAAGAAGTGGAAGAATCTGAGCTAGGGGTCTATTGCATACACGAAGAAAATCAGCCTATTCCTAGCATCACCAAGCCAAACCACAAAGATGACAATGAGGTATGGCAGCTATTTTTTGATGGATCAAGGAGTAGACAAGGTGCAGGAGGTGGAGCTATGCTTGTTTCACCTCAAGGAATAAAGTACTATTCAGCTTTTAGATTTCAGTTTGCATGCTCCAATAACACTGCTGAATATGAAGCCTTGGTGCAAGGGATGCATTGGGCAATCAAGAAGAAAATAAAGAACTTGCAAGTCTTTGGGGACAGTGAATTGATTGTAAATCAGGTCAAGGGACAACATGCTGCCAAGAATGATCTACTCAAGTGCTACAAGAACAGGGTGTGGGACCTCATGGAAGATTTTGAGGGTTTTGGCATCAAATCCATTCCTAGGAAAGAGAATCAAGCTGCTGACAGGCTTGCAGCAGTAGGGGCAGCCTTTGACATTGTGGAAAGTATTCAACAAGACAAGGTACAGCCAAACATCCACGTGATTGTGAGGCCTTCAGTGCCAGATAACAATGTCAGTTGGCAAGTGTTTGAGAATGACCAGCAAATCATCCATTTCTTGCAAGAAGAAGCTGAGTTCTCAGCCAAGAATCAAGAAAAATTGGAACAGCAGTATGGTGACCAAGTGGTACAGCTGAGAACTAACAAGCTGCCCAAGGGACTTATCACTTTGGAGTCCATTTTTAACCCCAATGATCAGTTTAGAAAGGAGAAAGCAAACATTCAGGTCAAGAGAGAGGATTCAGTATCCATCTTGGTAGAAGAGAACAAACCATTGCAAATTGGAAGGATGACAACTGAACAAGAAAGGTATGAGTTCATACAGCTGTGTCAAGAGTTCCCTGATGTGTTTGCTTGGAGCTATGAAGACTTGAAAGGTTTCAATCCCAACTTAGCTCAGCATACCATCGAATTGGATCCAAATACTAAGCCTGTCAGGCAGAAACAAAGACCAGTCAATCCACACATGGAGCCTCTCATGAGGAAAGAATTGGACAAGCTGATTGAGTCAAGGATCATATTCCCAATCAAGCATTCTAGTTGGGTTGCCAACTTAGTTCCAGTCAGAAAGAAGAGTGGAGAGATCAGATTGTGTGTTGACTTCAGAGACTTGAATAGAGCCTCTCTCAAGGACCATTACCCACTCCCTTCCATGGAGCAAATCTTGCAAGTTGTGGCTGGCTCCGAGAGGTTTTCACTACTTGATGGCTACTCAGGCTACAATCAGATTATGGTGAAGGAAGAAGACCAGTTCAAGACAGCCTTCACAACCAAATGGGGAACTTTTGCATACAAGAAAATGCCATTTGGGCTGTCCAATGCTGGTGCTACCTTCCAAAGGGCAATGGATATGGCATTCAAAGGTTTGATTAACAAAATGGTGCTGATTTACCTTGATGATATCACTGTTTTTTCCAAAAATGCAGCAGACCACCTCTCTCATTTGAGACAAGTCTTCACGAGGTAGCAGGAGATTTGGAGTGTCTTTGAATCCTAAGAAGTGCATCTTTCTTGCACATGAAGGAAAGCTCCTTGGCCATATTGTCTCCAAAGAAGGATTAGCAATTGATCCAGAGAGGGTTGAAGCCATAAGAGCACTACCATTGCCAAGCCACAAGAAAGCCCTTCAGAGTTTCTTGGGAAGGATAAACTTTGTTCGGAGGTTTGTCCCAGATTTTGCAGCCCTTGTCAAGCCCATCACCAAAATGTTAAAGAAGAGCATGGCTTTCAAGTGGACAGCAGAAGGCAAGGAGAGTTTTGAAGCAATCAAAGAAGCCATCTCTCAAGCACCAACTCTCATCAACCCAGACTTCTCCAAGGATTTCATCCTCTATGCATTTGGAGGTAATGACACTATTTCTGCCATTTTGGTACAACAGAACAAGGATAATGATGAGCAGCCAATTGCCTTCTTCAGCCGGAGCCTAGATGACTATGAGGTGAGGTACTCTTTTATTGAGAAGCATGTACTTGCAGTAATCAGAAGCTTGAAGAAATTCAAGCATTTAGTCTCAAACAACAAGGTCCAGTTGCTGGTCTCACATGCTGGGGTTAAGGACTTCCTCCTCAACAAGGATTTGAATGAGAAAAGGGCAGGTTGGATCACCCGTGTCATGGAGTATGACATTGAGATCAAGATCACCAAGCTGGTAAGAGGGAAAGGATTGTGTGAGCAGCTGGTTTTGGGGAAGCAAAAAGAAGTATGCAATGAAGAAGAGGCTGTTTTGACAGTCCAGGACAGCCATGAGCCAAGTGGCAATCAAGAAGAAGACAATGCTGCCCCCACTCCTTGCTGGACCCAAGGTATTATACACTTCCTAGGCACAGGCCTATGCCCTCCAGAGATGAACAAGACCCAAAGGAGACACTTCAGATTGCAGGCTGTCCCGTATGCCATTGTTGATGGAGTTTTGTTCAAGAAAGATGTGAATGGAGTGCTGCTGAGATGCATTAGCACAAATCAGATTCAAAGGGTGTTGGAAGAGTTCCATGGTGGACCAGCTGGTGGTCATTTTGCACCAAGAGTGACAGCTCTAAAAATCATGAAGGCTGGTTATTATTGGCCTAAAATCTTCAGTGATTGCTATGCATGGATCAAGAGGTGTAAGAATTGTGCATTCTTCACAGGAAAAGAGAGACTTGCTGCCCTTCCATTACATCCAATCTCAGTTGACCAGCCATTCATGCAATGGGGTTTGGACTTCATTGGAGTCATTAATCCCAATTCAAGCCAAGGGCACAAATGGATTTTGACAGCCACGGACTATTTCACCAAATGGACAGAAGCAGTAGCACTCAAAGAGGCAAATGAGTCTAGCATCTTAGACTTTTATGAGGGGATAACAACCAGATTTGGTGTACCTGCTACAATAATCTCTGATAATGCATTGGCATTCATAGGTTCCAAGATTACTGAATGGGCTGTCAAGAATGGAATCTATTACCTAAGCACCTCTTCAAATTATTACCCTCAAGGTAATGGACAGGCAGAGTCCACAAACAAAAATTTGCTAAGAATCATTAGGAGAACTCTAGATAAAATCAAAGAACATGGCATACCAAGCTAAAATCAGCATTATGGGCTGATAGAATAACACCAAAGAGGTCTACAGGTAATTCCCCTTACAAGTTGGTCTATGGAAAAAAGGCAGTATTGCCTATGTCATTAGAACTGCCCAACATTGGAGTTCATGAAGCAGTTGGAGTTGCTGAGTTTGAACCCATGGAGGTGAGGTATGCAGAGTTGATGGAGCTGCAAGAGATCAGAAATCAGGCATCCCAAGCAATGGAAAAGGATCAAGCTTTGATCAAGAAGACCTTTGATAGGAAGGCCAAGGATAGATCCTTCCGAGTTGGAGATCTAGTGTTGAAATGGGATGTGGATAGAGCAAAACCGGGAAGGCATTCAAAATTTGATGCCATTTGGAGTGGCCCATACATGGTCACGAAGTGCAAGAACATAGTAATGCTTTCCAATTGGCCTACATTGGATGGTGAAGAACTCCAGATTCCAGTCAATGGAATCTATCTCAAACATTGCTTCTGAAAATAAAAGGTTTACCTTGTAAATATTAGATTAGATTTCAATTCCTCTAAGTGCGTATGCACATTGTCTTGTTGTAGTTAGGTTTCAGTTTCCCTAAGTGCTTTGGCACAGGTTTTGTTGCTCCTAGGTTGGATTTCTACAGTTCAGCGTGCTCTCGGAGAAGTATTTGCAGTATCAGGCTCGGGATCAGATATCAGGTTGGTTTCAGGTTATTGCTTATGACTCCATGCCCAATGGATTGCTAAAAGGCCACTGATCTTCTACCTAGCAGGCAGGTGACCCCTCTGAGTTGCCAAAATTATTATCCAAAATTCACCCCTCAAGGTAATTTTGATAACATGCATCAAAAGTCCCAGGCAAAAGCTTGATTCAAGGCCGAAGAAATTGGGGCCCCCTCAAAAATTGGCTAAGTCCTAGTCCAGGTGGTCCTTGAGGCGGGACAGTTGGGACGTCGGGGGCGAACCGGCCGAAAAGCCGCCAGGCGGTCCATGCAGCAATTGGGACATCTGGGCCACGGGACGCGCGGGACGCGAAAAGACGAATTGGCCGAAAGAGGGAAAAAATTGCCTAAGTCTTTGTTTCGCACAGTTGGGACATCCGGGACAAAAGTACGCGAAGGACGCGGATCGGCCGGTTTGGCGCAAGTCAGTCCATTTCGGGCGGTTGGAGAAATTTTGTCCCAAAAGTCCGGGACAGTTGGGACAAAAGTACGTGGAGGACGCGAACCGGCCGGTTCGGATGAAACAGAGGAACTTTCGTTTGGGACATCCGGGCCAAAAGTACGCGTGGGACGCGAAAAGCCGAAGGAGCCGAGAGCGAATGAAATCTTGCCACGTGTCTTCACCTCAAAGAGGGACAAGGAAGCCCGAATCGGGTGGTTCGGAGAAATTTGTCCCAGACAGTTTGGGACATCTGGGCCAAAAGTACGCGAGAGGACGTGAAGGAGCCGAAAGAGCCGCCAACGAATCAGGAAACGCCACGTGTCCACGTGTCAGCCAAGGGAAAGACTTGAAAATTTGACAAAAGGGCCAAAAAATTAAAAGACAAGGATGACCCCGCGCCCGTCCCAACCAAATAGATGCCACGTGTCCAAATGGCAAGGGGGGCGCAGGGGGAAAAAATGGAAAATTTTCCAAAAAACTAAAAAATTATAAAAACATCAAAATTTCAAAGGGAAACCCACGGAAAGGTGGAGGAGAGAGAATGAATCAGAGCCTGACACGTGTCATCCAAGTGGCAGAGCGCGGGAAAAAAATTCAAATATTTTCCCGCCGATCCGTTTTTGGGCCGTTTTTTGCCCTAAATCTTCAATCGCCATATCTTTTGATCCAGAGCTCGGATTTTCACGTTCTTTATATCAATGGAAAGCTGGTGAAATTCTCTACATGATTCTGGGGTCAATATTTCATTTTGGTTCAGTTTGGAGAGAGAAAATTGAGAAACGTCTCTGGCACGTAATAATAGACAGAAGTGACGTTTCAACAACCAGCTTTAATACAACAGACAGTTCGCCGTTTCTGCTAGACAGTCCGCCGTTTTGCCAGGATTCACCACTTCTGCCATAATGAGATGAGTTAAATGCAACCTAGAAGTGGTTGGGGTAGATCTGGATTTCCTCTCTCTTCCCTCTCTCATTCTTCCTATATATTGTAAGGAGGGGCTTCTTTCTAAAGGTCGAACATTCCTGTTTTGCTCCTCCCTTCTTCTCTTTATCAGGTGAATTTGTGGAGTTCGAACCTCCCATTTGAAACTGTAATGCGACTCTGCCTCTTGGCATTTTGTAGTGTATTGTATCAATCTTTGGAGCAAGTAATGCATGTCTGTGGATGATTCTCAACCCTCTCTGTGTTCATTTGCATCCTCCTGGTCTTTCACTGCAAATTTTGTTATCTGTGCATGATCTTGCATCACATTTGAATGGTCTGTGTTTATTGGCGAGATAGGTGTTCTTCATTCCTGGGTGCATCACCTCAGTTAGTGTAGGTTTATTTTTTATGCATCTTCTTACCCTGTCTCCTTGACAAGTTAGATTAGGTTTTGAGTAACCCTCTGCATTTTTCGTGTGCATCTGAACAGAGGAATAGGAACCAGCCTTCTCTGGAGATTCCTTTCTCATTTTTACAAGTCCCACACTTGGAGAAAGGATCTGTTTTGGCTTCTCCCTTGGCTCCAATGAAGCCAAGTACCTGATAGGGCATGGTCTAGTCCTTTGAATCTGCCCACGGTTCTGAATTTCAACTCCAAGAATGGAGTCTTCCTCTGACTGTCTTGGGTGGATGGTGTGTATCTAGAGCAATGGGAGAGATGGGATCCTCATGCCCATTTTCCTTCCTCCTCCTAAGCAGAACATTTTGGAATATCATATCTTCCAACCTAATGGTTCTAGAGGGATATTATGAAGTGCAGGATATTTTCATCCTTGAATTCTCTCCTTCATGGCAGTAAGCTCATGTGCTTGGAAGGAGGATGATGGAGGAGAAAGTGATGTGATTCCATGTAGGATCCTAAATTCATCAAAGCAATGATTCCAAGTCAGAGACAGATAATCTACCTCCTTTTTTCCCTGTTGCATGTGGAGATCCTCCTCCATGGTGTCCTCCTGATCTAAAACTTGCTCACCATGGTTCCCCTCATCCTCAAACATGAAGTTTGAAACTTAAACTCTTCTTCAACATTAGTGATATTACAAGGGGATGAAGTGGGAGGAAGAACTAAAGGTTCTTCTGTGGTAACTGCTTCCACACTTGGAGCCTCTAAAATTCAGTATGGCCCTCCTCTTTCATGGATTCATCAGTCAAATCAGGCCCTTCAAATGAAAGCAAAAAGTCTTCAATAATGCTTTCTTCATTAAATGGCCTTAACTCTAATTTGACTTCCTCCAGTTGCTCCTCTTTAATGGGACTTGGAGCTATTTGTTCTTCCTCTACTACAAACTGATCTTCCACCACTTGCGGTCTGACCCTAGACTCCTTTGTTAGCTTAACCATCAAGGGGATCTTTGTAATCCAAAACCTGACAAACCCAACTCTTCAGATTTTCTAATAATTTCTTCTCTGTTGGGTTCTGCTTCTTGCTGTTCTCCTTGACTAGTCTTTGGAATCTCTTAACATGGAATTGGGAAGGCATGAGGAGGAAAAGTGGTAGGTTGGGGTTCAACAGTTTAGAAATTGTTTTTGGTGGTGAGGGAAGTGGAACTTCTTGTTTGTTTGGAGGGGATGACTTCTTGGAAGGGAAAGGGAAGAAGAATTGAGATGAAATGGAAGACTAGGAGATGGAGAAGGGAAATCAACACTTGGGGTGCAGCAAGTGAGGGGCTTGACTCTTACCATGTGCTAAAATGATAAAGCTTGAGAAAGAGAAAATGAAGGACAAGAGTTGGTGATTGACTTACCCATTGACAAGGTTGTCCCATACTTCGCTCATATGCCTCAATACCCTCAATCCATGTGATCAAGTAGAGGAAAATTTTCAACAATGAGTCGGTCTTCTTTGAGGGCTGTAATGTCTTAGCATAGGGCTTAGCCCATGGACAAGGTGCCCTATGGACAATTTTGAAAATGCTTTCATCTGAGTTTGGCCCTTTATTGTACCATGTGTGCCTCCATTTCCTGAATCTTCTGGAATGATAGATCCACATTCTCCATATAATTGTTACCATTATATGTGTTCCCTTGTTCTTGATAATCTCCAAGACCAAAATAGTTTTGACATTGTTCATATGGGTAAGCCATAATGGTTCTAAATTTGATCATAATTCTGATCTGGAGGAGTTGGGAAATACATTGGAGATGAATATACTATTGCTGCTATTGCAAGTGTGAGTTCTCAAATGGAAATGAAGTCATGATTGCACAACTTCATGGAATGGAAGAAAATGAAAGATGTGGAAAGCTTAATGGATGAAAATGGATGGAGAAAGGTCTGTAACTTCAGAGATGTGGGTTGTTGACCTAGATGGAGTTACCAGATGTGTTGAAACATGTGCCTCAAAGGATGAATCTCACCAAGAACACATCAACTTGGTGAAATGAAGTGGTAATTGCTTCAGACCTGTCCCACTGGGCGTGCCAAAACTGTTGGGATCACTCTTAAGATTTGGAATCACATCACCCCCAAATGAAAATCTCATGTTTGGCTGGAGCATTCAGTGTGATTGCACAACATTGGACCATCTCTCAAGCTGTGGCACTTACTGGGAGCGCACAACATTGGACCAAACTTGAGATGGACCTCTAGAGAAGGTTGGTTCCTGCTTCCTAAACTACCTACCACAAGCTACTCTAGTGTAAGCAAGAACCTATCTATCATAATATAACCATTCCAAGGAGACAGGGAGAGAGAGAAAGAGTGAAAGAGAGCCTACATTAAGCAGTGATACACCAGAAAAGGAATGGTGAGATACTTTGCTGAGGGAGGATCTTCAATAGGGGAAAAGGAAATGAGCGAGGTCAAACAATAGTGACATAGACCCAGATCCAAATCCGCCATCGAAACTCCACTATATGTGACATCTTACACCTCCAAACATGAAATACATGCACATGAAGCAAACACGAAATGGAGAGGCACAAAGAAATAACAAAACATAAGAAAGGGTTGAAGAACACCAGAAAAACATGATTTTATTTCTCTATAAGGTGCAAGGGCTATTACATGGATTCTCAGAGGCACAAATATGCTTTCCAGGTGTAGGAGAAGGCTTACAAATCAAATGGAGTTGGGAAACAAATTTTACAGAGTTTCTCCACCCTCAGAATGTCTCTCCTTCTCAAATGAGAGGTGTTTACAATATATAGAATGTCGAGGTGAGAGAGAAAGAAGGAGAACTGAAAATCTGCTCTGAAAGCTCAATCACCAACCATTAATGTCCATGCAAACCCATCTATAATCTGTCAATTCTGGTTCCCTATGTCTTTTTGGCATGTTAAAGAAGGAAAGATGGCAAATCAGATCAGATCTAGGTAGTTGAAGCAAATAGGATCCTACATTAATGGAATGGGAGATAATTTTACCTTAGTCAACTTTTCACCCATTTAACCTTGACTTCAAAATCATATTGTAAGCACCTTTCTGGAAATGGATTCATCAGGTAGGATTTTTCTTCCCCTTTCCAAAAAGGTAAATAAGTCCTCCTAACTCCTTGTATTTTTTGAGTTATGGCTCAGCGGAGTTTGGAGGGAAAATTTGCCAAGGCGGACCCACAGGAAAATTTTTGGCACTTAGCCTTTTGGCTAAAAAACTCAAAGGAAAATTTTGGCCCGAAAGCATGTAGAGGAAAATATATTATTTGAGGCCCACACCTAGTTAGGATGTGCCACGTGTTAGGTCGGAGCGGCGGGCACTGGAGAGAACTTCAAGTTTTTGGCTTTTGGTCAAAATGCGTCAAGGCAGAAATGGGAGCGCATCCCTGCCGAGCTAAGAAAAAGATGCCACGTGTCCATTCATCGGCAGGATCGGGGCATCGAGAGGATTTTGGAATTTTTTCCCAAAGTGATGAAAAAAAAAGGTAAAAAATGGAACTGCATCTCCACAACAATCAGAAGATGCCACGTGTCTCGGAGTGGTCGGGCCCATAGAGAATTTTGGGAAAATTTCCCAATTTTGCGCAAAGGGGCAAAATGTTATTTTATAGCCATGGATCAACCTAAAAGATGCCACGTGTCATCAGAGGAGTGGGGTGTGGATAATTTTTGGGAAAATTTCTCAATTTGAAAAAAGAGGGAAAAAGTTCAAATTTTGGCCCGTGAACCTAATTTTTGCCCTAATTTTGCCATTTTCCCCCTAAATCTTCAGAGGGGCATATCTTTCACACCAGAGCTCAGATTTTCATGATTTTGGTATCAATGGAAAGATGGTGAAATTATCCACATGATGGACCCTTCAATTTCAAATTTTGATGGAGTTTGGTGGGAGAAAATTGAGAAAATGTCTCTGGCATGGAAAAGTTACAGAAAATGACCCAACAACTAAAATTAATCAAGTATGGGTCTCTTTCTTGCTTTGCGAAGCAATGTCAATTTCAAAGTATGGGATTTTTCATGGAAACCCATCATTTTTTAGGCTAATTAAATGGATTTTTTGGTGGTTGGAGATTTCAAATCAAAATTTTCCCACGTTTTCTCATTTCCTTCATTCTGTTCGAATGATAAAAGCTAGTTTTGGCTCATTTGTAAAAGGTTGTTCATCATTCTTCTCTACCTCTCCCTTATTTTCTTCCCCAGGGTTGAAAATGGAGTTTGAACTTCCTCCCCTGCTCTGTAATGGCATTTTTTCCTCTTACCCGTGAAATGATGTTCTGTGCAAACTTCTGGAGCAATAAAAAATGTGTTTTGTGATGCATTTGTCCATCCTTTCTCATTTTTTGGTTGTTTTCTTCTTACCTCTCTTCATTGCAGGTATTTGTGCATGTTTAGATGTTCATTGCAGGTTTTGGAGCTGTGTTCATGGAGTTTTGGAACATTTTTTGTGTGAAATCCATCTTTGGTCTGTGATGCACTTGTCCATCCTTTCCATTGCTCACCTCTTCTTGTTCCATGGCAGTTTTGATAGATGTTCAACATTTTCCTTCTCTGGTGTATCACCATTTTAGTGTAGGCTCTATTTTTCCTTATTTTCTTTCTCTCCCTGTCTCCTTGGAAGTTATATTAGGATTAGATTAGTTTTCCTGCACTAGAATAGCTTGTGGCAGGTAGTTTAGGAAGAGGAACCAACCTTCTCTGGAGAGCTTTCCCCATTTGCAAAGGTCCCACACTTTGGGAAAGCTCAATGTTGTGCATTCACACCAAAATGACATTGCCTTAGAAAAGTAGATCCATAGGTCATTTTGGGGGTGTTGTGAATTTGCACTAACAGTTTTGGCATGCCCGGTGGGAGACTGGGGTTAGATATTTCATCTTCTCTTATTATCTCATGCAAAAAACTTGAACAAATCCAACACCACCATGCTGGCACTAACGGTTTTGGCATGCTTGGTGGGACCAATAATTTTCAACTTCATATTTTGTAGGTTGGTGTGTTCTTATGAAGATTTCATCCTTTGGAGGCATTCTCAAGCACATCTGGTGACTCCATCTGGCCAACAACCCATCTCTGAAGTTGCAGACCCTCTTTCCATTCATTTCTTCATTTTTCATCCATTCTTCCTTCCATCTCTTCCATCTTCTTTCCACTCCATGAAGTTGTGTAATCATGACTTCATTTGCATCATGGAATTCACATTTACAACAGGAGTATATTCCACCTCAACATGCTTTACAACTCCTCCGAATCAACATTTTGAACAAATTCAAAACTAGTATGCATACCCATATGAGCAATGCCAAAATTAGTTTGGCTATAAAGCATATCAAGCACAAGAATACACATATGATGAGGGAAGTCAAGAAGAAGATGTTGATCTATTGGAGAAGATCCAAAAAAATGGAGATTGTCATGGTGCAATCAAGAGCAACAACTCAAATGGAGGCTTTCAGAATTGGTTTCAGGGCACCTTTTCCATGGGTTGGCCCTTTTCCAAGACACTTCAGCCCTCAGGAGAAGCTGGGCTTCATGGTGGAGATGTTGCCCCAACTTTCACAATGGACAGTAGAGATAGGGGCCTATGAATTTGGTGCTAAGAAACCTTGTCAATGGGTAAATCCTACACCATCATCTGGTAATTTTCTCTCTACTCCTCAAGTAGCACCATCTCAATTTGGGCTTCAATTTCTAAGCTTCCCATTGAGTGCTGCCCCAAGTGTTGATTTCATTTCTCCATCCCCTAGTCTTCCACCCCATCTCAATTCTTCTGTCCTTTTCCCTTCCAAACAGTCATCCCCTCCAAAGAAATAAGAAGTTTCTACCTCCTCCACCAGCACAAAAAATTATTAAAATCAATTGAGTTACAACCAACCCCTCCTCTTGCATTCCCAAATCCATGTTGGGAAGATAAAAATCAGAATACCAGTCAAGGAAAACAAAAAGAGGAGCCCAAAAAAAAAGAAATGGTAGACAACTTGAAGATTTGAGATCTCAAATTTGGGATAACAAAGATCCCCTTGCTGGTTAAACCTACATAGGAGGTAAAGGGTGAAAAACAAGTGGTGGCCAAGGCTAATTTTGTTGCAGCCGAAGAAGAGCAAAAAGAAGAAGAAGATCAACAATCAGTTTGCTCAGAATGTAGTGTCCATGTTGGCACTCTACTTGAAGGAAATGCTAATCCAATTCAATTTGCACAATCAACCATGGAAGAGGAAAGCTTTAAAAGAGATCTTGTAACCACAACTTGTCCTCTAGAGCATCAGATTGAAGAGTTTGATTTGACAAACTTCATGCTAGAGGAAGAGTTCAATCAAGAGCAAGATGGTATTCAAGTAGAAGAGGAAGGAGAAGCTACTCCAAATCCAAAAGAAGAGGAGCACATTCCAGCTATGGAGGAGAAAAGTGTAGATCTAAAAGCTTTGAGCACAAAACAAGCTATAGAAGAACCTTCAATTCTTCCTTCTACTTCATTCTCTTCAAGCTCTAACATTGAAGAAGAGTTTTATCTTTCAAACTTCATCTTTGAGAAAGAAGATAACCATGGTGAACAAGTTGTTGATCAAGATAACACCATGGTAGAGGTTGAACATTTGCAACAAGACAACAATGAGGTAGTTTATCTATCAGATTTGGAGGACTATTTTGATGGAGAGGAACCAATTGAAATCACATTTTTTTCTCCTTCATCATCCATCTTCCAAAAAAAAGATCCTACTGTCATGGAGGAGAACATTTATTTACAGTAAGCCTACACTTTATAACATCTCTTTGGAATCAAGGTTGGAAGATATAAATCTTCCACGTTCTTCATTGGAAGAGAAAGGTAAACAATAGAAGAGTTCCACCATTTCTTCCACACCATCCATTCAAGAAGGTCTACAAAAGGAATCCATTTTTGGAGTTGAAAATAAGAGAAATGGGCACATCCAAAGGATCAGACCATGCCCAATCAGGTACTTGGCTTCATTGGAGCCAAAGGAGAAGCCAAAAATAGTCATGCTTACTTCCAAACATGAGTATGAGCATCAAAGTGCCAAGAATCAACTGCAATGCCTCTTCAATCCAAATGCAGAGAAAATAAAAGAGGTATCTAATTTGTTTTTAGTTGACACCTTGCTAATTTGGGTAGAAGACCAACTTCTTGTTGATTTTCCACTCATCCCACTAGCCATGTTCAATGCCAAATCAGTTGCATGGCTGCCATTTTTTAGGAAGGGAAGCTATTTCTCCCTGCTAGTTGCAGGCTTTGTTTGAGCTCCCTTTGCTCTTGGTTAGAGTAGAGTAGGTAGGTTTTCTTTCAACATAGTAGGTAGGAGTGTTTTAATTAGTCAAAGGTGATTAATTAATAGGTAGATGTAAGCTTATAGAATCCAATTAGAGGAATATTAGTAACATTTAGGCTATTAGGAGGGGATTAAATCAATTAAATATTTATTTAATAGTAAAATGAAGGGGAAGACGAATTAATAATAATTAATTAATCTAGATAAAAGAGGTGATTTATTAACGAAAGGTCGTTAATTAGGGTGTTAGTTGGATAGGCGACTTAATCAATTAGCGTATTGTAATTAATTAACGCCAATAAGAGGGAATATGAGTGCTTTTGACGATATGTCATCGATTTGTGAGGAAGGGGATAATTAGCGCAATTTAAGTATTTAAATTTCTTGGGCGTAATTATAGGTGTCTACATTTTCCCCTCTTTGGGGTGGCATAAGTGATGCCACTTCAAAGATAGTAGACAGAAGAAAATTTTGAAGGGATAGAAGAAAAATTAGTAGGAGAGAGATGCCCCCTCGAGTGTCGATGGGGTGATGAAAGAAGTTGATCGACGATTGAAAAAGATGAGAGATAGGTAGAAGAATGGGGAAGAGGCAGGATGCCCTGGTGAGAGAGAGAAGATTAGGGGTGAAAGGAAAGTGATGTAGAAGAAATATGGAGGAGGGGAGGGAAGAGCTTAGCCTATAGCCACTGTATATTGGAATAATTTTGATGTCATCATATTGCCACAAGAGCTACATCATCGGTCCTTATGAAAAATATAAGCATACGACAAAGGTAGAATGACATGAAAATCCATACTACGAACAATTGTCCATTGCTGAAAATACCAACTCCATGCAACATACAACAATGCAATGCAATACGAGAAGGAAAAAAGCTCATCTAATAGGGAAAACAAGTACGAACGCACATACCCAACCCAACAATGGTCAAGACAGTTGTACAAATGTTTTGTTATCAGTGTTAAAGAGATCCACAAGGTCGTGATTGACGACAAGGGTTAAAAATGATGCCCCGAGAAAGGATACATGCAAGGGGAAATGAAAATGGACATGAGGTCCATGAAAAATGTTTGTGTGCAATGAAACAACACCAGGCAACAAAAGTGCCCCAGAGTATAGACGAAGCAAGCAACTAGCTTTGTGAATGGTTGTGAATCCGGTGATCTGCGAGTCATATTAATTAGGGAAGATGTGAGACAAACCAATAGGATATGGAGAAAATACCATGTGCAAGACACAAGTTTCAGCCGTAACAAGCAAGTTACCATGTTTGTAGTTTTTTTTTAAAATTTACTTTTGAGGATTTTTTTGAAAACTTTTGCCCTGTTTTTGGATTTTTGACATATATATTGTTTTTATTGTTTTTGCTTTCCAAATTGTGGTGAATAGTAGAAGAAAATAGAAGAAGAAAGTGAAGGGCCTAGGGGAAACAAAAAGTGCCCTAGGTGGAAGAAAGAAGAAACAAGTGACAAATAATGTCCTTGTTTAGTGGAAACATTAAGAAAAAATAATTATTTACGAGAGTGTGGAGAAGAATAAAAATCGCCAGGGAGCAATAAAAATTGTTTGAGGGAGAAGAAAGGGGTATCAGACAGCAAAAAATGCCCCAATATGGTGAAAAATAAGAGAAAAATAATTATTGAATAAAAATAATTATTCCACAGTAAATAGAGGAGAAAACGGTGATCAAAACGGGCCTCCCAACCTTCCTGATGGTGAAAAATGGGTTAATATACCCTACCAGCAGGGTAAAAACATCACGATCAATTCATTTTAACCGAGCTATTTAGAAATTTTACCGTGAGGCTTTGATACTGACGAGAACCATGGTGATCGCACGAGACCAATAGAGGCACGCATACACAATCTAAGGGTATCAGCGACACACAGATGATGGCCATTTTGTGGGTATCAAACCCTAGCTTAGTAATTTTGGTCATTAATGCATTAAATGAGGAATTTAGCCCTAGGAAGTCATGTTGGCATGCTTGTGCTTAGGCACAAGTGTCGAATAGGGGGCACAAGTGTCCTTTTGGGGGCGCAGGTGTCCCATTGGGGGTGCATGTGCCAAAGCACATACACACACACACAGGCACGGAAAGCACACACCCATGTGCACGCGCACACATAAACACATGTGCGTGCATGCGCGCACATGGGAAATGGGGTGCACACGTGAAAAGTGTGATGCATACATGAAAAGGTAGGCACACACACTCAAGAGCATATGTGCGCAAGCGCAAGCACCAAATGTGTGGCGAACACGCCAAAAATGGTGCACGTGCACCCAAAAGAGGGTGCAAGTGCAAAAGACACATGCACACAAGTGTAAGCACCAAAAAATGAGGCGCACATGCCCAAAATGGCGTGTAGGTTCCCTAGACAGGTGGAGAAAAGATAGGAAAGTGTCAAAAACATGACACTTAGAAGAATTTTTAGGATTTTTGGGTTAACCCTAATAGGGGAGATAGATTTTTAGAAGAAATTTTAGGAACTGACTAGTGCCGTGTTATTTTGTAGAGATGATTACCAGTTTAATAGATGCGGGAGTGACATACCTGGATAGCAGAGCTAGAGGGTAGTATGCACCGACGCGATCAATGAGCTATGGCGATACTTCTCGAGGCGGTGGGGCTAGGCCCCGTGTCTTGGATGCCATCAATTATACTAGATCACGACCTACTGACTGCGCTAGATGAGCGATGAAATAGTGAGAGTCAGTGCTTCAGACTACCGATAGAAGAGATGACTATGACCATCGAGGATGTATGGTGGATTCTTCACGTACTGATGATGGGAACCTTGATCGAGTACAACACAGATTCAGGGGGTTGATTAGAGTAGCTTGTTGTGCCCTTTTTGATGTTAATGACATTCTGCATGATGGGATGACCATAGCTTTGCATGAGTGTATCTCTGACCCCACATTACATCGGGGGCCTCTCTACATCATGTCTCTTATCAGTGGGTTCCTACTCACTGACAAGACAGGGACCTCATTCCCGAGAGGACTACTGCCCTTGGTTCATGGCATATTTAGTGGCGAGAGATATTACTGGGGGCAGTGCATATTGGCTCACCTATACTGGGAATTACATTTGATCACATACCACGGTCAGAAGACCATGGGTCCAACCTCTTTATTACAAATATGGTCATGGGATCATATTGCGATCAGACACCCCGTGGGCACTTTGCATGTCTGAGATCCTGAGGAGCCATCATACATGGCATGGGTAGCAGATGGTGGGGATGTACACGGCCATCTTGGTATCCTATTCAGATATAGGTGAGAGTTTGACGAGCTAGTAGAGATAGATGTTTTCAGGTGGACATAAAGGCATTTCCAGTGGCTAGAGGATGCCATAGAACTCGACGTGTGCTTGGTGGAGCATTTTATCATTGGCAGCCATAGTTATATTATGGAGTTGTATCGAGTAGACAGGTTCCAGCGACAGCTTGGCAGGGAACATGGGGTCTCCCAGCCAGATATATGACATGCACGAAGGGATTCAGAGAGGCAGACCATGGGGCCTCGCATACTGGTGGCCCGAGCTAGGGTGAGTTTCATGCAGGTGGTCCCACAGGTATGGGATATAGGATCGCCAGAAGGAGTAATAAGGACCACTCCTGCACCTGAACCATGAAACGTAAAGGCTCCATCAAAATGTATCTGCCACATGACAGATTATTCAATGTAGAGTAAGGAGGCATCTAGCAGATCCAGATTCAAAGGTTCCGTGCCTTGCAAAGGTGCTTCCGCTAGCTGGTTCGTAAGTACTTATCCTTTAACCAATTTTTGATGTATAAATTCTATGTCAAACTCACCGAGTAGAATGATCCAATTAGCCATTCTACCTGTGAGGGTGGGTTTGGAAAATAAATACTTGAGTGGATCAACCTTGGAAATTAGCTTGGTTTTAGTATTCAATAGGTAATGGCGATGTTTTTGAAAAGTAAAAACAACAGCCAAGCAAGCCTTTTCAATTTGAGGATAATTGAGCTCATAGGTGATGAGGGTGTGACTCAGATAATAAACTACTTTCTCCTTATGACCAAGGTCGTATTGGGAAAGCAACGCACCAATAGCAAATTGCGTAGTAGAAATATAGAGCAAGAGTGGCTCTCCAGGAGTGGGAGGCATGAGGACGGGTGGATTAGCCAAGTATTGTTTAAGCAAAGCAAAGGCTTGTTGTTGCTCAGGTCCCCAGATGAAAGTGACGTCTTTTTTAAGCAAGTGGGTGAATGAGTGACATTTATCTGCAAGCTGGGAGATGAAGCGGTGAATGGCTTGAATTTTCCCCTGTAAGCTGCGTAGTTGCTTGATATTCTCAGGTGGAGGCATTTCAGTGATAACAGACACTTTAGCAGGGTCTACCTCAATACCTCATCTTGATACAATGAAGCCCAGTAGGTTCCCTGATAGCACACCGAAGACACACTTCTTTGGATTTAGCCTAACTTTGTATTCACGCGAGCATTCAAAGATACACCAAAAAATGACAGGGTGATCCTCTCTTGTTTTAGACTTTCCCAGGATGTCATCCACATAGTCCTCCATGATATCATGAATCATATCATGAAAAATTATTTTCATTGCCTACTGATAAGTAGCTCCTACATTTTTGAGGCCAAATGCCATTACCTGATAATAAAAGGTGCCCTAAGGAGTCGTAAAAGTTGTTTTGTGTTGGTTTTCTTCAGCTATCTTGATTTGATTATATCCTGAAAATCCATCCATGAGTGATAGCATCTCGTACCCTACTGTTGAGTCAATAATCATGTCAATATTTGGCAGTGGAAAATCATCTTTAGGGAAAGCTTTATTGATGTCCCTAAAATCTGTGCAGATTCGGATACCGATAGGTTTTTTCTGGACAGGAACAATGTTTGATATCCATTCAGAATAATCAATTGGCCTGATGAATCCTGCTGCAAGCAATCTTTCCAACTCTTCTTTAACCAATAGGGCCACTCTTGGGTGCATCTTTCGGAGCTTCTATTTGATAGGCTTAGCATCTGCATGCATGACTAGGTTGTGCATGACCAAAGTCAGATCTAAGCCGGGCATGTCTTTGTAAGACCATGTGAACACATCTATAAACTCTCAGATAGTAGCATAGTGAATGTATTTTGTTCTCTAGCCGAGAGTGATGCTCCCAATTTTACTATCTTGGGATCCTCTTCTATACCAATATTGACATCAATGGTTTCTTCGAATAGTAATTTTGATAAGTCCTCCATACGCGTAGGATCAGGAGGTAGGTTGAGATCTTCATCCAAGGATGTCTCCACGAGATTTTCATCCTTGGCATGGTCACTTTGTTTGTCCTTTGATTTTTTTATTTGTTTGTCAGCCAGTGCCTCAAAGAGGTTTTCACTGTGTGACTTGGACTTTGATTTTTTCCGAGGCTTTACTTTGGAACTTTTTCCCTCGCTTTTCTTTAAGTTTTGCTGACCACGAAGTTCAGCCTCCTCGCCGAAGTAGGCACAGGTATCTAAGTTGATAAAGAAACCTTTCTTGTGATCTCCAATGGGAATTGTATCCCTTATGCCCATGAACTCTGTGATAGCTTCGTCATTCTCAAATAAATCTAGTGACATGTGATGTTGTTGGTCCCATTCAACAAGGGAAGGGTATACAAGGTCAAGGGTTGGTTCTGTGGGGGTTATGGTTAGGACAACGTTGTTCATGAAAAGGTTTGTGGAGGCCAGATCCTCATATTGGCTACAATGGGAATCCGTATTGCTGTCTAGATAGTCAGAGCTATCCTCACGTTCAGAACAAGTAGCGTCTTGATCATTGGGGTGTGCTCCATAAGGGTGAATCCCAATGCCGTATCTTTCTATTTTGAAATGTGGAAGAGGGACTGGTTCTCTTTGTCCTTGTTCATTTCTCCCACATCCTAGGCCTTTATAGCCCATGGAGTACATCATTTTACTAGATTTTTCATATTCCGGGGTTTGATAACAGGATGGCTGAGTATCCTCAGGGACCCAAGTTGTAGGTGGATCAAGCAATTTTTCCTCAGCTAACAAGCCTCTAGGTAAGAATGACCCAATAGTGTGTTCCTTTCTAGGTCTTCTGAAGTGGTAGTTGGGTCGACCTCTAGTCTTGGGTGACAATGAGAGGTCTGAAACCAAGAGTGCTTGTTGTACATTATACTCCCCATAGCCATATTCAAGGATTTTCATCTCCCATGAATCAAATGGAGATGTTGAAGTAGATGCACCATGAGCGCAAGAACTAAGAGAATCTGAATCCACCCAGGATTCCATGGCCTCAGACTGGAGAGGGACAGCTATATCTGTGGAGGGACATGCATATGTACCCTTTCGTGCAAAGCTATTGAGAGCTCTACAATGAGCAAAGGGCTTGAATCTCCTTGTATTGTAATGGTATGTCCCTCATGCTTCAACTTAATGCATTGATGAAATGTTGATGGCACGCCTGTATGGCGTGAATCAATGGTTGGCCTAGAAGCATGTTATATGGAAGTTCCAAGTCTAGGACATGAAACTTTGTCTGATGGCAAGTGGGACCCACCTCCATGGGCAGCGTGATGGTGCCTGCTGACTCCCTTTCCACGTTTTCGTATGCGGTGATAGTGATAATATGGGACTCAAGATCTTCCTCTGTATGTCCTAACTGTTTAACCAACTTGAGTGTGCAAATGTTCAACCCAGATCCGTTATCCACAAGCACCCGTTTGATCTTCCTGTGGGTGACAACTACCTCAATGTATAAGGGAAGATTATGTGTTGGATTCTCAGTAGGGATCTCCCTATGGTTGAAAGCAATATGTTCATTTGGTATGATGTTTGCCACCGTGGCTTGAAGGTGTGTAGGATCGACTTCTAAAGGCACTCCCGACCCCTGAAGAGTTTGGTACAAAATGTCTTTATGCACATTGGATATCTTGAGAAGATCTAAGATCAAAATCTTAGCAGACGTCTTTTCAAGTTGTTCTAAAAGGTTATATTTACCAGTTTGTGGGGTCGACGGAGAAGGTTCCAGAATCACGAGGTGGGCATGCCTTGTTACCGCAGTGTAGTCCTTTCCCTTGATTCAGATGGTATTGACAGGGTCAGCAGGAGAGTGAATACATCCAATAAGTGAATCATAATGATTGTTGTCTCTTTTGGTGTACAAGTAATTCATGGCTTTATAAGTTTGGGATGACTCTCCCCGATCCGGCTTTGACTTTTCTGACTTATCATGATTGGGGAATGGTTCTTTATATATCCCCATTTTCTCGTTAGGTGTTTGTGTTTTTCCTGGGTTATCCACCTCTATCTCCCCATTGTCAATGAGGTCCTGAATATAATGACGAAGCCATAGACATTTGTCTGTCTTATGTCCTTTGACGCGATGCATTTCACAATATTCATGCTCCTTGTACCATGAAGGTTTTGGAGCGTTGTCATCAAATGGTTACGTTGTAGGATAGGTCATCATGTGGGCCGCATCCAATTGTTTTAGTATAACTAACAAAGGTTCATTAAGAGAGGTGAATGTTCTTCACTTTGGTGGTGGTTGAATTGGGCCCTTGGTCAGTTTAAAAGGTTGACCAGTTTGGACCGTTTGAACATGTTTGGAATCAGTGATTCCGTCTCCCACCACATTTTTGTTTTTGTTAAAGATCTTTGGCTTTTCCATGGGTTTGACATTTTGGTTGTCTCTAGATTGGGTTTTGAGGGTGCCTTTGGCAATGAGAGATTTTTCTATCTGAATCCCTTTCTCGATAACCTCCTCAAAAGTGTGAACACAATGCATTTGGAGGTGGAAAGCTATATCCGGGTTGAGGTTGGGAAATGAAAATACTAACCAGCTATTTTTCAGGGAAAGCGCAAGGGAAGTGACTAGCTATCCCTCTCCACCATTGGAGGAAGCTGGTGAAAGTCTCATTAGGGCATTGCTTGGTGCCACATAAGTCTACCATGGTGACATCACTCTCTATGTTATACGAGAAGTGACACACGAACCTTTCTACCAATTCTGGCCAGGTGAAAATTGATCCTCGTGGTAAGCGTGTAAACCACTCCAAGGCTTGACCTCCGAGACTCTTGGGGAAAAGTCTGATGAGATAATTGTCACTATAAGACACCTCTTGACATGCCATGTAGAAATATTTAACATGATCCCGTGGATCTCCTTTCCCTTTATATTTGTCAAACTTTGGCATATCAAATTTCTTTGGAAAGGGTTGAAGGGTCATTGTCTTGTCAAAAGGATAGGGGCATAATTCTTCGTATTGATATTTCCTAATGCTCCCTATATTGCTCTCTTGTAGGCTTGTGAGTGTCACTTTCATAGACTGCACCTCTTGTGTGAGCAATTGTTCTCTAGTGGGAGAAGCGGGGATGTATACACGATGATACCCTGTGTCTTCTTCTCCTTGGTTTTCTTGATGGAGTTCATTGATCTTAACCTTAGGCCTCAACTTTTGAATGTTCTTGTTTGCGTCCTTCTGTACATGGGAGGTAAGCAAAGCTAGTTGTCGGCTTAGGTTACTAATTTTTTGTTGGATTGTGGCTTCTTCTTCTAAAGGTTCCTCCTCCTCGTATTGTGGAGGTTCTTCACCCATCTCATGTTCTATCTTGTTTCTTCATGGCACTTTGATAAAGGGTATTCTATGCCCCACCACTTTATCATTCCCTATGTAAGAGGTAGAAGCATGTCTGTGTGTTAAAATATCTTCCATATTGATAAGGGGATGTTCTTCCTCAGTAGCATTATTTGCAGGTGGTATTGTTTCATTTTTGGTGGGAAATTTGGCCCCTAATTCTACGACCTGTGCCAACACTCTATCTTTGTTTCTGAGAAGAAACTCATCTAGTAAAGTGGGGTCAAAATCAAATTCTGTGTGTGGGGATTCTAATTCATTTCCACTATGATCGACCATCTCTTCTGTTTCTTTTTCCATAGAAAACAGTGGTCCTAGATCATGTCCAATGAAGGGGTTTGACCCTTGTCTATTAGAGGTTTCCCAAGCTTGCACTTGTTGTTCCTCGTATGTCTGTTTCTTTAATCCTAGTCATGTTTTAGGAGCCATGTTTTCCATGATAGTTTCACTAGGGTAAGTTGTAAATGTGTTCAAAGCTTAGTGACCACCCCTAAGTGAGATGCAAGATGTATTTGTTAAGAGTATGAATAAGTCAACAATGTGAGAATACCAATGTGATAGAGTGATAAATCACCAGTGACACAAGTGTTTGGTATCTAAACCTGTTTAAATGAAGTACCTCCTAGACTACGTCTCAAAAAGTAGTTTCACGTCGCAAGATGATTAACAAGATGTTTTCACTTATGCCAAGTTCAAGGGAATGAACAAAACGTAAGTAAATACAAGAAGTCAATGTGACCTCCTAATCAAGATATACTATGAGCGAGCTCAAACTTGATTAAGACCTATATCTCAAAAAGTGCCAATTACAATTCGTGAATGACACAACAATATCACCAAGATATGTTAACCCACTTTGCGAGAAAGTAAGGTATTGATATCAAGGTGTTATTGATATAACACGCACAAATGGTAACACCTAGCACTCTTCAAAATCGAGGTAATAATAGAACCAAACTAAAAAGCTCAAAGTATAGCTAGGAATAGTTAAAAATGTGTGCAGCGTAACCTTACAATATAGATATTTATGTCGAGTTTACAAGAAACAAGACGTAAATATCAAAATTGTAGTGATACGATACAAACAAGCTAACTCTTCTAAGGAAGTCCACGGTGATGAACCATGCCTAACTACAATGACGATCTTGACATGGGTATCAAGATCACAATGGCTACCAATGACGTGAATATGCCTCCACACACTTTAGACGTTTAACTTACCCAGCCGCAAACATGGATGGGTGTAAACGGACATAAAAGTGACAGAAACAGTCGATTGGTAACACAAAGGTAGTCACCCTTCTTCTGATCAACAAAGTGTCAAAAGAATGTGAAGGAAGCAAATAAAAAAAAGGATGAAAAATGTTGGCTTCACTTTGGCAGAGTTTTGCCTCGCCCTAAGGCAAGTAAAAACTAGGCGAAAGTAACGCGTCACACGTTTCACAATGAAAATACGGTTCACAACTCAACACTGTTTTAGAATGGTCAAAGTGGGCTCCTGGCCAAAGTATATCTTCCTAGGTGGTTCTCTCATCCTAGGTGCTACAAAGATTATCCACGAGTGGGATGATTTACCCAAAAAGTCACACTGACTAGTTTGGGAGTATCTCGACTTTTCCCCCTTCAAGCACAGTGGGCATCAGATGCATCCAATTGTGTACTTAAAAGGGTCGCGTAGGGACAACTTGTAACTCTATCTCACAAAGGAATTACTAGTCAGATAGGTAGTGTGGAGCACTTCCCGTTTCATCCACAAGGTTCCCTCTTGTGTGGACTACTTTGGGGTTCCTGGAACCACCCCCATTGTTGTAGCTTAAGGTGTTATGCCAAAGGGGTTATGTTCCAGTTGAGCGGAGAGGGACGTACCCTTTTCTGAATCTTGCAATAGAGTGTTTTCAATATGTTGTTCATTTTATCTTTTTTAATTAGATGTGGTTTTCTCGAACACCATTTGGCAACCTGTATAACAACTGTATTAGTAGTTTTCTGACTTTTGTTTTGATTCCTCCATTCTTTGGCAAGCGATGGCGTTTTGGTCCTGTATGATGATTTTTAGTAGTTTTCCATCAAAAGAGAAGGCATCATTTCTGATTCTCCAGATCATCCAAGGATGCAAGAGAAGAGCATACGTGATTGTCTTCAAAAATCCAAAAAGATATCAAAATGGAAAAACACTTTTAATTCAACTATGCCAAGTTAGCCAATTCCCACTCAAATATTCCTAACAACCTCAAAGCATCAAAAGGACTTAAGAATCATTTCTGATTCCCAAGATCACCCCAAGGGATGTGAGGGAAGAGCATACGTGATCTTATTCCTATAAGTAAACAATGCAAAATATTACCTAATCAAATACAAACATGTAAAAATAGCCTGCAAAGACAAATATATGATTAGATAAACCTGTAAGAATGTTAGCACATCAACACCTTAATTTCAAAAATACAAAAGGACACCTGTGCCCCTTTTTTAGCACCTGTGTGTGGGTTAGGGTGTATACGCCACTCTACGTTGTTTCAGATCACAGTGCACCTGCGCCACCCGAGAGGTGTGTGTGCCACGAAAACAACATATGCGCCAAAACAATGTATGCACCACTCTGCAGATTTTTTTGACTTACCATGTGCCTGCGCCACCAGAGAGGCATGTGTGCCACAAAAAAGTGTATGTGCCACTCCCGAGAAAAATGCAGACCACTCGTCACGAGAAAAATAGAGCATCTGTGCTAGAAAAACTGCCACCACTTTTTACTAGGAAAAACAAAAATGTGTCTGTGCCACTAAAACAACATGTGTGCTCTGGTTAGGTGTGTGTGCCGATCTGATAGGTTTCAAAATGTAGTGAAGGTACAATATGAAATGATGTCTGCACCCGGTTTAGTGCACCTGTGCGCTGGTTAGGGTGTGTGCATTGGGGTTAGCGCACATGCGCCGGGGTCAGAAAATAGAGTAATAGGTTTTACCAGTGTGCCTGTGCCACTAGAGAGGCGTGTGCACCATGAAAACCATATGCACCACAAAAATTGTGCTTGTGCCCCTAAAAATGTACCTGCACTAGACCTGCAACCAAAATATGGCAACAAACACAAGAAAACTCACAATATCTCAAATTTTGACAAGTTAGCTTAAGAATGGCAATAACCCATTAAAATTATGGCTATGAACATGAGGTTACACATATCAAATTAGCAAAAATTCCAAGAAAATGGACATTAATTACTACATGTGTATATCAAAAATTAGCCAAAACAATGAAACTTAAACTAAAATGCCATGGGACTAAGTGTCCCACCGGGCATGCCAAATGTGTACAAGTATTCTTTTTCCTAAGTTAGATTGAAAGCAAGAACTACCACCTAAAATAGTTCCCTAACCTAGCTAGAAACAAGAAAAGAGTACCATCAAGATGAAGAAATGAACAAGGCCTACACTAGCATCATAACTTTGAAATAATGAAATCAAACATAATGCAAATCAAGAACTCTATTCTTCTAATTGCCTAATTAAATCAAGTGGACCTATGTAGTCCAATGGAAATCAACAATATTGCTTGCTTTGATCCTTCAAGGATGCTTGGGTGTGAGGCCTAGCTCTTCAAGATGGATGATGGAAGGGCTTGAGAATGGCAAAAGGCTTTTAGTGCAAGACTATGTGCTTTCTTTTGCTTTCTCAAGGGAATTAGGTGTAGGTATAAAGGTAGAAGGAGGGCTCCTTATATAGCCCAATGGATAAAGGAAACACTTCATCCCTTTGCATGTGGGATAAAGGTAAAACATGATTAGGAATGGATAAGGTTGCTTTATTAAAGGTAACCTTACTTTAGAAGGGTTTAATTTATGCTTAGCAAGTAATGGGAGTGGGGGCGGTGTTTTAATTAATCAAAGGTGATTAACTAATAGGTAGATGTAAGCTTATAGAAGCCAATTAGAGGAATATTAGTATGATTTAGGCTATTAGGAGGGGATTAAATCAATTTAATATTGATTTATTAGTTAAATGAAGGGAAGGCTAATTAATTAATAATAATTAATTAGTCTAGATAGAAGGGGTAAATAATTAACGGAAGGTCGTTAATTAGGTTGTTAGTTGGATAGGTGACTTAATCAATTAGTGTATTGTAATTAATTAATGAAAATAAGAGGGAATATGATAACTTTTGATGATATGTCGATGATTTGCGAGAAAGGGCATAATTAGCGCAATTTAAGTATTTAAATTGCTTGGGCCACAGAGGAAAATATATTGTTTGAGGCTTGTGCCTAGTCAAGATGCTACCACGTGTCAGGTCAGAGTGGCGGGTGCCAGAGAGAACTTCAAGTTTTTGGCTTTTGGCCAAAATGTGTCAAAGGCATAAATGGGAGTGCATGCTCGCCGAGCTAAGGAAAAGATGCCATGTGTCCATTCATCGGTGGGATCAAGGCGTTAGGAGGATTTTGGATTTTTTTCCAAAGTGATGAAAAAGTGAAAAGGTAAAAAATGGAACCACATTTCCATAATAGATCAGAAGATGCCACGTGTCTTGGAGCGGTCGGGCCTGCGGAGAATTTTGGGAAAATTTCCAGATTTTGTGCAAAGGCGCAAAATGTTGTTTTGAAGCCATGGATCAACCAAAATATTCCACATGTCATCAGAGGAGTGGGGTATGGAGAATTTTTGGGAAAATTTCCCAATTTGAAAAAAGAGGGAAAAAGTTCAAATTTTGCCCCGCGAACCTGATTTTTGCCCTAATTTTGCCATTTTTTCCCTAAATCTTCAGAGGGGCATATCTTTCGCACCAGAGCTCAGATTTTCATGATTTTGGTATCAATGGAAATTTGGTGAAATTCTCCACATGATGGATCCTTCAATTTTAAATTTTTATTGAGTTTGGTGGGAGAAAATTGAGAAAACGTCTCTAACATGGAAAAGTTACAGAAAATGACCCCAACAACCAAAATTAATGAAGTATGGGCCTCTTTCTTTCTCTGCGAAGCAATGTACTTTGAAGTTTGGTATTTTTCATGGAAACCCATGATTTTGTAGGCTAATTAAATGGATCTTGTTGGCGGTTGAAGTTTTAAATCAAATTTTCCCGTATTTTCTCATTTCCTTCATTCTGTTCCTGCGATAAAAGCCAGTTTTGGCTCATTTGTAAAAAGTCGTTCATCATTCTTCTCTGCCTCTCCCTTATTTTCTTCCCTAGGTTCTAAAATAGAGTTTGAACCTCCTCCCCTACTCTGTAATGGATTTTTTTCCTCTTACCCGTGAAATGATGTTTTATGAAAATTTTTGGACCAATAAAATAGGTGTTTTGTGATGCATTTGTCCATCCTTGCTCATTTTTTGGTTGTTTTATTCTTGCCTCTCTTCATTGCAGGTATTTGTGCATGTTTGGATGTTCATTGTAGGTTTTGGAGCTGTGTTCATGGGTTTTGGAACAGTTTTGTGTGAAATCCATCTTTGGTTTGTGATGCACTTGTCCATCCTTTCCATTGCTCACCTCTTCTTGTTCCATGACAGTTTTGATAGATAATCAACACTTTCCTTCTCTGGTGTATCATCGTTTTAGTGTAGGATCTTTTTTTTCTTCCTCTCCCTATCTCCTTGGAAGTTATATTAGGATTAGATTAGTTTTTCTGTAGTAGAATAGCTTGTGGCAGGTAGTTTATGAAGAGGAACCAACCTTCTCTGGAGAGCTTTCCCCATTTGCAAAGGTCCCACACTTTGGGAAATATCAATGTTGTGCAGTCACACCAAATGAATTTTCCTTAGAAAAGAAGATCCATAGGTCATTTGGGGGTGCTGTGATTTTGCACTAACAAAATTTTTAGGATTTCATGGCATAGAGGATGTCGAGACCTTTCCTAAAAGTCTTCTCCCGCCTAAATCTGAGCTCCCAATCAAAGGATATGGCTGTCTGAAGGTCTTTGGGTCAGGCCCTTAATGCAGCTCGCAATATGCAAGGGTCTATCCATATAGGGGGCCACGTGGCAGCCATGTACTCGTTTGAGATTTCACCCTTTGCCTTTGCTCTTGTAGTTGTGCCGAAGAGACACGTGGCGGCTTCCATGGGCTCCTCATTTTCCTCTGTATTCTTCCTGAGTTCCTCCAGATGGCGGAGACACTGTGCCTGACCTGAGACATGTGGAGGCTTTGCACTCATTTGGAAAATGCCCCCAGATGTTGCTTTCGAAGTTACATGGATAAGACACGTGGAGGCCCCCGTAGGCTTTTGGAATTTTCAACAACTGATCTTACCTTTCAGATCCTGGGACATGTGGAGGGCTGGTGCATGTTTGGGGGCCGCTTTTGGATTATGCCTTTTAAAATTGCACCGATTTTATGCGTGGCACCCTCCGCTACTCTATCCTATTTATTTTTGTTTTGGCTAAGTCCTTTTCACTTGGTGGGGTCATATGTTTGACCCTGGACACGTGGGGGCTCATCACTCATTTGGGAATTACCCCCAGAGTTGATCCTTGAAGCTGTGCCAAAGTGACACATGGCATCTTCTACCGGCCCTACCCTGTTTAGAATTTTCAATGGCCAGTGAGACCTTTTCTCTGACCCCCGGCTACATGGAAAACTGGTGCTCATTTGAGAATTGCTCTTTGGACCCAACTTTGGTGTTGCACTAGGATGACATGTGGGGGCTTCCGCCGGCCCGTTCTGTTCCTTTATAATTAGCTGATTTGGGCTCACTGCCCATTTGAATTCTATGGGACCCTAGACACGTGGAGGGCCCGTGCTAATTTGGAGACCCTGTTTGGGCCTGACCTTTGGAGGTGCGCCTATTGGACACATGGAGGCTTTGGCCTGACCTGAGACTTTTCATCAGCTGATGAGACCCCCTCTGAGTCATGGATCTGTGGTGGGATGGCACATGTTTGGAGAGCACCTTTAGATTTGGCCTTTGAAGGAGCGTCGATGAGGCATGTGGCACCGTCCATTGGCCTGAGACTTTTCAACTGCCAAATCTATCTCTGTTCAGACTTGGGGCACGTGGCATGCCAACGCTCATTTGGAGTCTCTGTTTTGCTGTGCCTTTTGGAATTGTGCTGAGCCAACACGCAATGTCTTCCATGACTCTGTTTGTTTGGCCCTGAGCCAAATCCTTTGTGGTGAAGTCCAAAACTTTGAGTCTTTCCCCGCCTTCTTCCTTCTATGCACTCTAGATTCCTTTGATGCCATTGGCCTTCTCACTGACCTTGTTCTACTGTTGTCAAGATCACCTTCATATTTTGACCCTACTCTTTACTTGAGTTGAGCCTCTTCTGCCCCCTTGATTTGGGATCGATTATACATTCGCGAGATAGAGATGACCCTTCTGATTTTCTTGTGCGAGGTCATGTTCGACCATTTACTGGGGGAAAAATTTGGGATAATAGAAATAATGTCTCATTTCTTCCACTCTAAGGGTGTCGACGTAATGTGTATGATATGAATTTTATTTTAAGTCATCTGGAAGTAGAAACAAATTTATAATAACTTCCCATGTTATGTCATCTTGAAAGTGGTGATATAATTCCCAAGTTAGGTCATCTGGGAGGATAAATACATTGTATTATGTCAATTGTTCGATGTGATTTTGAATAGTAAAAGATTTGTGTTTCTGAGATTTGAATGTATGTGATTGATTTGAATGATTACTCATGGAGATATTTTACACGTGTTACCCCTAGATTAGGTCATTAGGGGGAATTGTTAGAAAGTGGTGTGAAATGTCGTACAATGTATGAGAAACATTTCAATAATGAGGGAGTCAGAAATGTTAAATGATCACATAATGGTCTGAGGGGCGAGGGGGATTATAGGATGCCCCAATTATATGCCCCCCTTTCGATGAAAGAGGAAGTGATGACGAGAATGAATGTTGCACTGAAAGTTAGTGTGTAATGATGAAATAGTGAATGCATGATAGGTATCACAAAAGTGTGTATATATTGAGTTGAAATGATGTCAAGGAGGAATATAGTGTTTGTGGAATGCATACGATACGATATTATGTGGAATTCTAAAGAGAACGACGCAAATGGGATAAGAAATGGAGTAGGGGTGCTCTAGATATGAATGAAACCATGTGATGTCTATTAGTTAAGAGAATGAGTGCAAATAATCACTATAGCAAGGTAGGTAATGGAGATTTACTATAAATAGTAATGTGAAAAGCTGAATCGGTAACTATACGCACCTGATTTTACATGTGCTACATTGTCAGAAAAATGGTTACAAAAGTCCCCAATGATGATTCATGTCCTTTTAGAAGGTGTTCAAGTTCTTAAGCTCAATCACAGTGTCTATTTATAGCCTAGATGCTTGTACTTAACTTTTCCACATTTTTTTCCAGCTTCCCACTCCTTTCTGTGCATGTTTTGGATTTTAGTGTCAAAACTGCCACCCTTCCTAGGTGGCAGTTTTGGGACCACCACCCATGCAGGGCGGCAGTCTTGTGCATTTTTTCCAAAACCCTTCATGTGTGATTTTAACATGTGATGCTTTACGTAACTTGACTTCCAAGGTGTGTTTGTGAACCAAATTGCCTAAAAATATTATTGATTACATGGTATTGCTTCCCTCTTCTATTTTTAAATAAATTTGAATAGTTTGAACTACCTCTTCACCCAATGATTTGGCACTCCAAGGTTTCCTTGTGCATGAAGGCACATTCCAGCCAATTCCTATATATTCAATTCTTGTATTCAAGCAAATGGCTTGATATTTTTGTGTATCTTGCATAGTATTGCTGCCATAATCTTGCTAGAAATTTCATAGCCAAACTCTGTTCACTTGTGTTATCTCTCTTCCACCTGCATTAAAACCAAACTGCCTTCAAACTGCCATTTCTCAAGTACCTTCTCCTACTACTGCCTTTACATTCCCAATTCCTTGGACTCATATGGACACATAGAGAAAGAAAGGATAAGCTAAGGGGATGAATATAGATACAACCAGATTTTCTAAAGCTCTTGCCTATCTAGGTTTGAATTATTTGTTTGTTTTCTCCACTTGTTCAAATGATCAATTCTGAGTTATTAATTTCAAATCCATATCAAATAGAGTAGTAAAATTGTTTCATTTCAGTTAATCAAGCAATTGAAAATAGATCAAATAATTAGAAAGCTTTCTCTTTAACATTACCAAGGAATTTGTAAGGAACAATAGCTCCGCTAGAGTTGTGATTTGTTCTCTACCTCTGAGGTAGGGTTAAGGGGTTTTTGATTAAACTAGTTTAGTTATTTTAGATCTAGATTCACATATTTGCTTAGGTAATTAGCTACAATTGGCTGATTACCTATATTTAATTTTGTTCATTAGATTAGAAGCACTGTTTAAAATCCTAGAAAAGATAAAAAAGTATTTACTTATGCTAGATTAGTTTTCTTTCATCGTTTTGTTCAGATATAATATGATAATACCAAAAACATAGTTCATATTTCCTTTAATAATTAGTTTTCTTTGTTAGATCAATTCAATTCCATTCTACATGACCATCAAAGGTCCAAAACAAGAGAAAAGATTTAGTTGTGATCCATTGGTCCCACAACCCAATGGACCTGAGTTTTTGACCTAAATTGATATGGGCTTACACATGTTAGTTTTAAGAACACCTGTTAGGTATTATGAGAATATAGAATAATTAAACACATTAAACATTACAGTTGATCAATCCTACCATTATTGGACTAATCCTGACAACAGGGATTGATTACGAATATGACCACACAAAGACCACAGCCTCCACAAGTTCATGGTTGTGATCCCTAGGTCCCATAACCCAACGGGTCTGTTGATAAATTAAACATCGACACTAGTTTATGTGCACTAGTATTTAGATCATCACCACTTCTAATCAATATTATTGCATAAATTTCCATGTTTAACATAATAGTCGATTAGGCTAAGGCTTTCTGGACTAGATCAGAAAACCTCCCATAGACCTTTTGGTTCCACAACGCCTCTCATTCTCACTTCCACAAACTTGTTTAGAAATCTATACGAGGTGTCCACAGGTCATTTTCCACGTGTTTTGAAACCATTCGATAGAATTTGGGAAGAGATCGATATTGACTGGAGCCTTCGAGTTGCCATTCTATCCGACCGTTCCATTACGCTACTTCAGATTAGGAAGAATCTCTTTGTCTTAGACTCACAGATCCCAATATTGCATGTTTAAGACATAAGGTTGCCTCATTAGCTTGTTCATCGCTACCACACACACATCCATTTCCATTCTACATTGGCTGTCTTGGCACGACCTCAGGAGGGCGGGTGAAAAGAAGGTCACGTGTTGATTTTCTTTCATACAAATTGGTGAACTCGACATGAAGAAATAGTCTCTAAATGTTTCCACTTTCTTCATCCATTTTATCTTTTCCATTATTCTGTGGGTATTCTTATACCCCTTGAATATGTCCAGATACGATGAATACAGTTGACCCATCTTGGGTTTTGATGTGTATAACTATCAAACAAGTAGACAACAATAGTCACCCTCACTCTCTACATGGGAAAATAACTATTCAACTGCTCAGGCTCAAAATCCTCTTCCTCAAGGGGCCAATGTTGGTTCCTTAGTATGGATCGAGGAGGTTGACCAAATATCACAAACAAAACAACCTCATCTCTCTAACTCTAACAACATGAATTTTATCGGAGAGACAAATTCATCTCCTTGGGTTTTGTTCAGAAAACCCATTAGCATGTAGTCTGACCAACTCCCACATCTAGATGAGGATTACTTAGCATGATATGCCATAAGTGAACAACGCTTACAGAATATAAACCAAGATTTTGATAGGTTACAAGGACATGTTGATGTCTCACTCCAAAATAATAACACTACCCCTCAAACAAAGTAAAACATTGTCAAAAGGGGTGACAGAACAATGAAAAATTCATAGCAGGATACCATACTCCCTAATAACCTCCAAAATTTAAACAATAAGAAACAAAGAAAAACATGACCCCATCAATGGATGACATCATCTTGGCATTAGTAGATAAATTCAAAGAATTAAAACTTTCCCAAAATGCTCAAACTTCATATGTCAGGAAAGAAAGAGTTTCTCACTATCTGCAGAGCTATGGACAAATGCCTACTGCGTAGACTCCTCTAATTTATACGGGTGTTCGAAGCCCTAGATATTTACTAATTGGGATGGGCACCTTGGGTATGCCCCTCCATGCCACATACAAATATCCATAATAGGCATCAGTCGGAAGTGCATTCTCAAACTCCATACCATTTGGAAATGTAGCATTCCTTGGCTTTGTGCCTTCAAATCCGTATCAAAACAGTCTACCCCCTTATATAATCATGTATTCTAAGTTTCCACAAGGGGATTTATACACTTATCAAGGTTTATATGGTCAGCTAAAAGGGATGCCTTTGATGGGTTGATGTATTTTCCAATCATTTAACTAACATATTCTTCTACTATTGTCATTAAAAAACTAGGGATGTGTCCTAGGCTGTATGCAATGAAGCCCTATGTATTCAGTTATTTTGTTGGGTCCTTTTTTGGGGGGTTTTCTATTAAGTTTTCCTCTATTCTCTGCTAATCTACGGAAACATATTACTAAGCTACAGAAATGACAGTGTTGTAATGAAAGTGTTGCGAAAGGAAATTCTTAATCTAGAATTGAAGTACACACACCAAAACTAAGTCACATAATTGAAATAATAAACTCAAATAGAATTGAAATGCTAAATTGAAATAACACACTCAACATAAATAAAAATGTTAAATTGAAATAATGAGACTGAAATATATCCAAACAAGGAAAGTAACTAAATTCAAGTAATCACTCACACTTCAAATCCATATATGAAATTAAGCATTTAAAATTTATCTTGCCAGTAAACATAAAGCATAAAAACTCTCTAGTCACCTTGGTCGAGTGGGCCCTTGCTCTTCCTTGGGACGAAGTTCAACTCAACACCATAAATTGTTCAAAACAACATCTATTGTATTAATTCAAAAATAAGTTCTTTTACATCGTCCACAAACTGTATAACTAAATAAAATTGTACTTGTAAATATGTTGGTATTAACTGACCGACTCATTTTTTTTCAAGCACCTACCTATATATAGGCTTAAACAATTATACATTATGCCATAACTATAGGCACTGGACTCATTCATCAACAATCCTACTGAATAATATAAAAATGCTAAAAACATGCTTCATGTCTGTAGGACAGTTGGAACAGTTAGAACAAGCCCTCCACTACGCATGATGGCTATAGACTCAGTTCCTTGATCACAATTCTATGCATTGGTAGTAAATGTCCATCATTACATCTGCACATGTCACCATAATTCACTCATAGAGGTGGTTAGTAGGAAGTTACACAGTGAACGGTTTGCATGAACATAATCAAGAGAAATGCATTAACTTTACTAGGACAAAGCAATGTAAAACATCCCCATGCACTTAATTAATCATGTTTAAAGACAAATAAATAAATACATAGATCATATAATGAGTCAAATAATGAACCCATCATTTCCCTTGCATTTTACCTATTGCATGTCCCTATGCAACTTCATCTCTGCCCCATTCTCTACCCAAGTTGCTGAGCCATGTCATACTCATCGAAATGATCAACATAGTGCTTCCTTGTGCCCTTACATCCCTGAGTTGAGGAAATAACCTCAATCCAAGCTGTGAAACTGTCATGGGATTGAGACAACATTGTTTTGACATGGTGTCTCCATCCCCGGTAACAACACCAAAAATTATGAGTCGCTATATTTTCCAATCATTTAACTAACATATTCTTCTACTAGTGTCATTAAAAAACTAGGGATGTGTCCTAGGCTATACGCAAATGAAGCCCTATGTATTCAATTATTTTGTTGGGTCCTTTTTTGGTAGGTTTTCTATTAAGTTTTCCTTTGCTTCTCTACTAATCTACAGAAACATATTACTAAGCTATTAAAAGGACAGTGCTATAATGAAAGTGTTGCGAAAGGAAATTCTTAATCTAGAATTGAAGTACATACACCAAAACTAAGTCACATAATTAAAATAACACACTCAACTTCCTGTAAATTGAAATGCTAAATTGAAATAACACACTTCCTTTCATAAATAGAAATGTTAAATTGAAATATGTCAAAACAAGGAAAGTAACTAAATTCAAGTAATCACTCACACTTCAAACCCATATTTGAAATTAAAGCATTTAAACTTTATCTTGCATAGTAAACATAAAGCATAAAAAATCTCTAGTCGCCTGTGTGTGTGTGTGTGTGTGTGTGAGTGGGTCCTTGCTCTTCCTTGGGACGAAGTTCAACTCAACACCATAAATTTTCGACAGAAGCCTAACATCTATTGTATTAATTCAAAAATAAGTTCTTTTACATGGTCCATGAACTGTATAACTAAATAAAATTGATTCTTACAAATATGTTGGTATTAAATGACCGACTCATTGTTTTTCAATCACCTACCTATATATAACTTAAAAAATTATACATTATGCTATAAATATAGGCACTGGACTTGTTCATCAACAATCCTACTGAATAATATAAAAATGCTAAAAACATGCTTCATGTCTGTAGGACAGTTGGAATAGTTGGAACAAGCCCTCCACTATGCATGATGGCCATAGAATTAGTTCCTTGATCACAATTCTATGCATTGGTAGTAAATGTCCATCCTTACCCTGCACATGTCACCATAATTCACTCATAGAGGTGGTTAGTAGGAAGTTACACAGTCAACGGTTTGCATGAACATAATCAAGAGAAATGCATTAATGATACTAGGAAAAAACAATGTAAAACATCCCCATGCACTTAATTAATCATGTTTAAAGAAAAATAAATAAATACATAGATCATCTAATGAGTCAAATAATGGAACCATCATTTCCCCTGCATTTTACCTGTTACATGTCCCTATGCAAATTCATCTCTACCCTGTTCTCTGCCCAAGCTACTGAGCCATGTCATACTCATTGAAATGATCATCATACTGCTTCCTTGTGCCCTTACATCCTTGAGTTGAGGAAATAACCTCAACCCAAGCTGTGAAACTATCATGGGATTGAGCAGCGTTTTTCTACCATGGTGTTCAATCCCTAGACACGACGCCAAAAATTACAGGTCGCTATATTTTCCAATCATTAACTAACATATTATTCAAATAGTGTCACTATAAAACTAGTGCTGTGTCCTAGGCTATATGCAATGAAGCCATATGCATTCAATTATTTTGTTGGGTCATTTTTTGGTGGGTTTTCTATTAAGTTTTCCTCCATTCTCTGCTAATCTACGAAAACATATTACTAAGTTACGGAAATGACAGTGCTATAATGAAAGTGCTGCGAAAGGAAATTCTTAATCTAGAATTGAAGTAAACACACCAAAACTAAGTCACTTAATTGAAATAACACACTCAAATGGAATTGAAATAACACACTCAGCGTAAATGGAAATTCTAAATTGAAATAACGAGACTGAAATATATCAAAACAAGGAAAGTAACTAAATTCAAGTAATCACTCACACTTCAATCCAATATTTGAAATTAAAGCATTTAGAATTTATCTTTGCAATAAACATAAATCATAAAATCTATCTAGTCACCTTGGTTGAGTGGACCCTTTCTCTTCCTTGGTACGAATTTCAACTCAACACCATAAATTGTTCAAAACAACATCTATTGTATTAATTAAAAAATATGTTCTTTTACATCGTCCACGAACTATATAATTAAATAAAATTGTACTTGCAATTATGTTGGTATTAACTGACCGACTCATTGTTTTTCAAGGACCTGCCTATATATAGGCTTAAACAGTTATACATTATGCCATAAATATAGGCATTGGAGTCATTCATCAACAATCCTATTGAATAATATAAAAATGCTAGAAACATGCTTCATGTCTGTAGGATAGTTGGAATGATTGGAACAAGCCCTCCACTATGTATGATGGCCATAGAATTCGTTCCTTGATCACAATTCTACGCATTGGTAGTAAATTTCCATCATTACCCTACACATGTCACCATAATTCACTCATAGAGGAGGTTAGTAGGAAGTTACACAGTCAATGGTTTCTATGAACATAATCAAGAGAAATGCATTAACTTTACTAGGACAAAGCAATGTAAAGAATCCCCATGCACTTAATTAATCATGTTTAAAGACAAGTCAATAAATACATAGATCATGTAATTAGTCAAATAATGAACACATCAGCCTCATGCCCCAAGAAATGTATATGCTACACCATTTCAACAACCGATGCAACCTCCACCTCCCCAACAAGGATCTTCAATGGTTGAAACATATGCAATGGGGACCTACTCTAAATACCTTAAGGAGACTCTAGAATTCTCCATACGAACTTTCATGCTCCCAAGACCATTTCTAGATATTCCAAAGTTCAAAGGGGAGGGGGATCCTAACGCACACATCAAAGCTTACACAACTGTCATTCCAAAGTTGTTCTCGTGGGATGTAGTTGTTACAAATATTATCCCTAAGATGTTAGAAGGTATTGCTATCAATTGGTATTAAAGGATACCAGAGACTTTGATACACTCCTTCAAGCAAATCGTGTCAGAGTTTATCAAGGATTTTTACATGAACAAAAATATAAGGACATGAATATGAGAATTCCTTCATATAAAAGAAAAGCACAATGAATCTACTACCCATTTCATCCGCCCCTCTTTGAGACAGTAAAGCGAAACTGGTTTATTGCTACTTCTACTAGCAGGAACCTATGCAAGTCTCACAGATTCTGCCTTCGGGGGTTGGGATCTCATCCCAGTAGAGTGTTCTAGGCTGCGAAGAGAAAGGAATAAAAGAAGGAGAAGAGAAAGAACAGATCCGAAGGAAGAAAAGAAATGAGTTCCAAAGCGGAAGGGTCAGAAGATCTATGCTTTGGGCTTGGTAGTAAACAGAGCCAAACCTACTCGCATAAATAAACAAAGCAATACTGATAAACAAGTGACGGAAAAGTAGATATGAATTCAACAGAAAAGACACATGCAGATCTAACATAAGAAAGATCTAATGTATAACACAGCTATTGAGCACAAAGTCTGAATAATTGTATTAATTGTTTTTATCTGTTACAAGAAAGCTCAAAGTCTTTCTCTCCTCACCTCTATTTCTATCTGAAAAATGTTCACCTCCTTGAATACAACAAGTATTCTAGTATTTATAGAAAGTGAGGGAGAGAGAAGGCAAAATGGAGCCAACCACTTATTCACAAGATATTTACAAAATATCCAAAAGTCATGTTGACTTTTACAACTTGGATGGATGACATCATCCCATGATGCAACATGGATGATGTCATCGTTTGTGCCAACACACTTCAGATATTTCGAAGAGAAAGTCAGAGAATAGAGAGGAGAAGAAGAAGAAGAAGAAGAAGAAGAAGAAGAAGCTATTCATCATCATCATCCTGTGGCCTAAAAGGGGTCGCCTGTTTCTGATGCTGATCAGGAGATGAGATGTGGAACTGAGCGCGGTATTCCAAGAACTTGCTGATCATTGGCGCAAATTGATCCTGTGATGGATCCTTGTGCCTTTCACTAATTGCTTCGCAAGTTTCCCGCTCATCAATGAGCTTTTCGGGGACCCTGGAATAGTCTTTCCCCGCCTCGATTAGGGACCCGATGAAGTCTCTACAGGCCAGTAGGTTGTTGATGGATTCGATGTCGAAAGTGACTTCTGGCCCTGTCCCTTGAGAAGCTAGCTCCTTGAAAATTCGGATAGTATTGTCAGCTGATCTCAAGGTGAGGGAAGGAGTGAGCAACCCTGGAGTCATAGATAGAACAATCTTCTCCATTTGATGCATCGCATCCCAGGGCCTCTTCCTTCACCTTGTCTATCTTCTCTAACACAAATTCGAGCTGATCTATCCGATAGTCCAGAGTGGACATGATCTTGTTAAGGGTCCTTGGATGACCGAA
This sequence comes from Taxus chinensis, assembly GCA_019776745.2. Classification (NCBI taxonomy): domain Eukaryota; kingdom Viridiplantae; phylum Streptophyta; class Pinopsida; order Cupressales; family Taxaceae; genus Taxus; species Taxus chinensis. Next base: position 111,071 of record JAHRHJ020003764.1, read on the forward strand.
TACTCCAAACTTGACCAAATCTTCGACTGAACAGTCGAACATTTGTTGGAAGGCCTCGTGTTGGAGTCTGGAATTTTCGAGCTCTTCTGATACTGGACTCGCTAATGTTTGGAGTTCCTTATTCGCCTTCTCGATGTTCAGGTATAAACTAATATACTCGGCGATCACCTTTTCACTATCCTTAAGGATTTGGCTCCTCCAAGCAGAAACAGCCATACCTTGCTCGCCGATCTTTGAGTATTCATTGATCTTCTCCTGACTGAGAAGCTCAGGAGTTTCGGCGGCAGTTGTGGGAGGTGCACTTCCCATCTTCTGTAGGGCTTGAAGCAGGTATTTATTCTGCTCTTTCAGTAGCCTCTTTTCTTCCTTTGTTTCCTGAAGCTTTTCGCAGAGTGCATCAACTGTGGAAAGAGCTTCCCCCTGGAGACTTTCAGAGGATGTCCCCATTGTGACTTGGGTCACTGTGAAATCTACCGGAGACAGATCTTCTTTCTCTTTGGTGAGATCGGGGTAGGCAATTTCCATAACTCTCTCACCTGCAGCGCTATTGGAGAAGCGTGTAACCGGCTTGTGCTTCTTTGCTCCTTTAGCCGGAATGACTGAAAAGTCCATCGGAGCGATGGGGACTTTCCTCTTTGGTTGGCTCAGCTGCTGAGAGATCCAAGCTGGTCCCATTGAAGAAGGACCAGAGACAGAGGGGGAAGCAGCAACGGTAGAAGAGGGGAAGAACGTGGAGACACGCGGCGGCGGCATTGAAAGAATAGCCGAAGACATGCCCACGGGAGGAAGGGAAAACCGCAGCTGTAGAAGACATGGGAAGGGAAGGGAGCCCGGAAATGAGGGAAGAAATGGAGGAAGACAAATCAGCGAGAGAGGAGAAGATGGACGAAGAGGCAGGGGAGAGAGTAGAAGAAGGGGGAGAAGACACAACCAAAGGAGTGGTTGCCGACATCTGAGGAAGGGGAGGAAGAGAAGAAGAAGGGATAGAAGGGACCTCTGTAGTTGTAGCGATGCCAACATCCTGGGTGGATGGGCGTATAGGACTATCCTCTGCCAATTCCTTCTCTGGCGAATCCAGGGTTATTACTTGTTCAGGCTCTAAAGGAAGAGGACTTTCAGGGGCTTCCTCCTGAATGGTGCTAGGCTCACCTTCCGCAGCTTTGCCTTTTAGCTGCTTCTTTGACCTTGGAGGTGCATTACCCAAAGGAGAAGTTGTAAAATCTACACCGAGGTAGATTAACCCATTCATGCGGCACCAATGCTCTGTTCTCCGCATAGTCTCCTTGACCCTCTCCTCGATTGTCCGAGGAGCCTTGCTTCTGTCAATGTCCGGGAAGGGCCAATCATCCCCTTCTGTGTCATTATATACTTTGTCTACTTCGTCTTCCGTGGTTTGGAAGCCTTTTGGGACAATAGCCACTCCGTAATGGATGATTTCCGTTAATGCTAAGCGAGAGTGATCCTTTCTTCTGAGTTCTACCTCATGGAGAACGTCAATGTAGATATCCTCAATCTGAGGGACATGAATCGGATCAAGCTTAGCCCTTGGTAGACAGCCCCTAGGGTCGAATGTAGGCCTTGCTGGGAAATCATGCTTTAGGTTGAGCAATTCTAGCTCAGCAAACATCTCCTTCGCCTTGTGATAGCTGGAGCATGTGTAATGGCCTACTCTGAGGGGGAAAGGAGTTCCACCCTTCTTTCTCTTGAGGCACTTTTCATGGTATGTGACGAGCTGTCTTGATAGTTCCAATAAAATCAGCTTTGGTCCAGCATACCTTGGCAACCTGGTTGGTTCGCCCCAAAAAGTTGACCCGCCCTCAGATAGGTGAACGTGGGAAACTGGGTGAACAAGGCCCCCCCACTTCTCTGTGACTGCCACTATGTTTTTGGTTGTCCGGCCCATGAGTCAAATTTGGCCGCAACATGCACATGATGTGATAGAAGAAAACATCATTGATCTTAGCGAAGTGTTGGATGCTGTTCTCCAGCTTCAGCTCTTGATAGTATTCATATATTTTGGCCTGAGGCCAAGTTCCGCTTCGGTGCAGCCCTGGATAATCCCTTTCAGACGCAGCAGCATACACTACGTAGGAGTTCATGTGAAACACTCCTGTTGTGGCAAACTGTTGTAGCTGCTCGGATATTGTGCTGCTTATTATCTCCCCCCAGCAGAAACGCTGATCGGGCAGATTCTTATTCATTGTTTCCAGGTACCGAGGCAGCATCCACTTATGGAAAGTAGTGAGCATCTGAAAGACCGAAGACTCTGCTCAGGAAGGTGATTGTATCACTGAGTTCCTCTGAGAAATCACTCCGGTGGATAGTTTGAGGCCACCGGGTCACTACCTTCTTATTCTTGAGGTAGACCTCATTCATCAATTGCATGCACTTGTCTTTGTTGTCCTCCCAAGCCTTGAGGCATTCTTGCTGGCTAACAGCCACATAGTTTCGGTGGTGAGGGATTCCAAGCATCAACTCAAAGCGACGGGCAGTAAGGTTTATAACTACCTCGCCTTTGCTGTTCTCGACACATCTCGTGTCTTTGTTGAAGGATTGTGCAACAATCATCATGAACTCGTTATTCACAGCGCTGACAGGGATTCCCCCGGCAAAGTGCAGGGCGCTGCCTATCAATTTATCCATCCATGGACTCCTTGTCACTTTCTGAGTTCTTACCCAGAATTCCTCTATGTCAATGTGGCCCAGTTCAGAATCCCTGACATCCATATTACACTCTGCCTGTGATTCGGGCATTCTGACCCTCTGATATTTGTATTTCATTTCTTCTTCTGTTAGCTTTGCCTTCCCTCTTGGTTTGATGGGTCTCTTGCTTGACGTAGACATGTGTTCTTCAAGGCTTATCTGATGATCTGCACGCAGAAGGAGCGAAACCCAATCCAAGAAGCTTGAATTAGTCATTTGATCTTCCATTGGAATACCAGCAGAAGAAAGAGTTAGAACTTTTAAGGTTCGGGACGCAGGGCGCATGAGAAATGTATATAACAGGCTGTATAGTCAAGGCGCACAGAAAAAGGGTGCAACAGAGGTTAAGTTGGCGCCAAAGGCGCATGGCGCATGGATGAAGCAGACTGCATTATATAGAAGGGCGCACAGGAAATGCATGTTACATTGAGGTTTGGTGCGCCCTTTGGCGCATGGGCAGATTGTGCAACATGGAAAAAATGCGCGCCAAAGGTATATGGCGCGGCGCATGGGGGGTCTACACAACATCATGTACTTGCAATGGAAGGTGCGCCCGCGCCTCGGAGGTTTTACACTTGCGCAAATAGCTCTTGCGTTGCATGGAAGCTGGGCGCGCCCTTTAGCGCATAGAAGAGGGATGCAACAGGGGTAAAAGATGCGCCAAAGGGATATAAGGAGGCGCGGGTTTCGAGCGTGTTACGGGCCGAAAGGGTGCGCCTAGGGGCGCATGATTTTTAACTGCAGCATGCTGGGTAGACGCGCCGAGGGGCGCGACTGTCTAAGGTACAACATGACGCGGCAACGCGCCATGGGGAATACTTGAAATACTTAAGCATTTTCACATTTCAACCTCCACTTCGAAAGGACGCTTGGCATCACTTAGTTTGATAAAATAGGATCAGACCAAGCCAAAATAAAACCATCCCTCCCTTTTCCATCAAATCCAGAAAGAGGGAGGGAGAGGAGAAAGAAAGCACAGACCAGGCAGGAGGAAGAAAACAAAAAGTTCAAGGAGGGAAACATGCCAGGCAAAAATACAACTGATGAAAACCGCAAAGCAAGCACACACCAAGAACTAAAGGAAAAGAGGATGAACCTCATTTACCTAACAATATAGCCAAAATCCTTGAGCGGCGTCCACAGCTTGATGAAAATGAAGAGCAGGGCTGACAAGTTCAGGGATATCACGGTGGCTGCGCTGGAGGAAATAGGAAAATGACAGGGGGGCACTGATTAATAATAACAACTTTGTCATAAATGCGCCACCAACAGTTTTGAATGGCGACAATGGAACAGCGTCGGACAGGGGAAAACGTGCGCCTTTGGCGCATGGAAGGAAATGGGACAACAGGAGAGAGAGAGAATGAGCGCGCTTTGGCGCATCAAACGAGGTTGTCGAACGAGCTATGGCCCCTTTGGCGCCACCAAAACTGATTGTAAAAAAGATATTACGTGCGCCATTGGGCGCACCAAAAAACTGCACTCAAACATTCTTGGCGACGGAAAAGACGTGCTAAATGGAAAACCATGCGCCAAAAGCTTTTAAGAGGAGACATCAAAATTGATGTTGGCAAGGAAAACCAGGCCAGCCAAAAAAGGTCAAAAAGACTAAGTTAAAAACGGATTCCAGGAGGAAGGGATTTTTCAATATTTTGAACGCGAAGGATCCATAACGAGGATCGACAACAATTTCGGTAGGTTATCGTTAAAATGCCGTCACATTTGACAGGCTAACAAATGATGGCTTTGCTGAGGGCAAATGGCCAATTTTTTATCCATTTATCACTTCAGTGCTGTGGTTTGTTAGTTTACTTAGGATTAATAGTGTAGTTCATTTTCATGTTTGGTTAAGAGCATTGTATTGCAGATGGAGCCACCATACTAATTCTGTGTAAGCGCTATCGTTGCTTTGTTAAGCCCCTCAGTCTGCCAATTCATTCAATTTCAGCTCTGATCTATATTTAGTCTTTTTTCTATTTAGAAGCCATAGTGTTAATTCCTGATGTTTAGATAGTATTTTTCAGCTTTGTTGGTCAACCACAAACCATCTTGATGCAAGCAGTCTGTTATCTCATCCAAATCCAGTAGAAGATTGTCTCTGAGTTTGTCTTTGACATAGATTTCTTTCATCATATTTCTTGGTGTTCTGTTTAAGTTCCAATTCATTATATGCTGGTAGCTTATGAAGCTGTGTAAGCACATATCAAATTGTGCAAGTAGGGTCTTTATTTTACTAGTCGATGGAAAAGAATAGCTTAGGAGCCATTATAAGTGGCAGGTTTTGCTCTTCATATAGGATACTTACAGGTTCTGGTGTCGCTTCATTATTTGCATGACTCGCAAGTAGAGTAAAATCCTGTTAGGGGGGGGAATCGCATAAGCCAAGCTCTGTTAATCTTGCACATATCCCTCCCTACTCACATTCTCGGCTGCATGGGAGTTGTCTTGGTCCCAAAACTACTCTTATCGGTTGTTGCTAGCTCACGCTTTTCTGGATCACGGGAACACAAAGAATGAGGAGAATCATACTGAGGCGGGGACGAGATCACATACACCATCGGATTGCACGTTCTTTATCCGGAAGTACAGTTTTACACATTTCTAAAGTTCTAGTCAGATTCATATCAAATAGAGTAGTTAATCACTTTATTTATTTCATATTCTATTCTTGACATTGCCAGGGAACTGTGGGGATGGATGTTTCTGAGTGAAATTATGATTACTCCTCACTTCGGAGGTTAGGATCGAGAATCTTGCCGGTTTAGATTAGAAAAAACGTTTTATTTAGAATAATTCACAAATAGCACAGGCAAATAAAACTTACAATCGGTATTTTATATGGTCTGTTCAAATGTATTGTTTAGTTTTATTTCTAGATATGTTCTAAAATTAGTTTTCTTTCTTTAAAATTATTAAAAGTTTTTTAGAAGAATAAAATTTAATATAAGTTAGATTGATTCACATAGTTAGAATTTGCTTCGTTACAGTTATAAAATTTGGCATTTGTTCGATGACAATCACGGGACCTTCAAGAGCCAGGGAAATATATTGAGCCCCAATAATGCTAACCAACCTAGTCACAGCAATAGTTGACATAGACAAAATACTTAGGATACAAGTATTCCAAACAACCAAAGGATTTACAACTTGATAAGTTCTCAGTTTAAGAGGATTAAACATAGAAGACGACCAAGAACATGCGTTGGTCAAGTTAACCAAACTAAAGGATAACCTAGAAAAACATCACATGACTGTAGAGGCTCGAAAGAGAGCAAACATTGGGTGTTGATCTTCTAGTCCACAGCCAGATGTGGAGACACTCGTAGATATAGATACCAGCTAAGAATCCAGGTTATGAGAACGCTGTAAGGTATTCGGAGAAGATTGCACAACTATTGGTTCTAAACATAGAGCTGAGAAGAGAGAGATGGATTACTGTGATACTAGGGATTAGACTTGATCCCACCATGGACCATACAGGACCGAAACAACAAAAGTCATGGGTTGTGATCCACAGATCCCACAGCCCCCAAGATATCCAACAAGTCAGTTAGACATGAGAACACTACCTACGCAGCTTTGGTATTTAGGTCCACTCCACTGTCCACTGTCAATCATCGACCACTTTCCTTACTAAATATAGTGGCGAACGAAGCTAGGAATTTTTTTTTTATGGACTAGGACAGAAATCATCCATAAATCAATATATCATATCCACCATATGGACCCGGTAAGGAGAAATACACGAAACTATCAAGGTCATTTCCCACGTAATTCCACAACCCATGATCAAATCACGCCAGGAGCTCGATATTTATTGGAGCTTCGAGCAGTCATCCTTGCAGATCGATATCACAACAAGTCCAGTTAGAAGGGCCTTCTTGCCTTAGATTGTGTATTCCACTAAAGCGTGTCGAAGAATAGACTGCCTAAAAGTTGTATGCATATTTTACACCCAACGGCTGTCTCGGCACGACCTCTGAGGAGGTCGGGGTATGCAGGAAAAGAGTACTTGTTATTCTCACGCTCCCTGTCATTTCTGCGGTCAGGAACAAAGGAACTTTCTAATATGTTCCTAGCCAAATCCTACATATCTATGCAAAACATTTTATGATATGGAGCAGTCTCCCCTCAAAAGGCAACCCTCAAGACTTCAATGATCGCTCCACCAAAATCACATAAAAATTAAATTAAAACCCAAATGGGACAAAACAAAGGTCTCGTATGACAAGAAAGCAATGATCAATGGAAGCCTCGACTTACTAAATCCACTTGTCACACTGAATTAGAAGTCGCCACGACCCCCCCAACAACATAGTCGTTTAGTGGAGTTAGACATGAGCTACAGTGAAGCCATAAAGGACACGGGGAGAGAGAGTATCCTCAGCCAAATCCCCAGTTACCCGCTAGAACAGGGATTTAACATTCAAACCATTGTAGGCTCGTAGGTGCCTATGATTTAATTAGGACCTAACAAACGCCCTTCTCTACATATCCTTTTCGGAACTTGTTTGAAGAAACTCTCATGCCCATAGGGTGTCTTCAGAAGAAGCACTAGGTTAGGTTTCATTAAGTAACATCACTCCACCGCGAAACACAAGTAAACCATATAGACATTCAATATTCACCTCAGTGGCACCGATAGGGAACCGAGTTTATATTGACATAAAAAAATGAAAACAACACTTGAGATTACACGTAGAGGGAGTCCAACCCTACATTTAAAAGTGTGGGTTTATACAAACTACGTTAAGGGCACAATGGTTGACAAGAGGCCAGTATTAACATAGTCCCCTTCTCTTTACTTCAAAAGCTAGGGTATGGAGAAACAAATGTTCTACGATAGTGGAATACACTAAGAGGCTATGATAGCCTTAAAGCCCAATTCGATTGCGGAATATAATACTAACAAGTCACCTTAGGACCCAAAACAATCATAACTGAGTTTTAAATATGATTGGGAAACCAACTATAATATGAACTTCGGTGACCATGGATAAATTGTTGAAGGCCATCCCTTCGACGTGATTCCAAGAATAGATGTTAAACTGTGAGGAAAGAATTCGTGGCAAAGAGGATCCAAAACCATTCGATATACACTAACCGACAAAGAAAAGGCAGGTGGTTCACCTCCGAGTTTGAACTCAACAAACAACTTAACAAGCCAAACTGAACTCAAAGACAGGAAGAGAAAACTATACCTACAATGGAGTTAGAAGTTACAGCCATAAGGATAGGTAACGTGGTAGAACTAGTATCATAGGAACACTGCGAAAAATTGTCGATTGCCGTAGAACAGGATCTACCAATTTTCCTGCCATTGATTTTGTAGGTATGGACATACCCTAGATTGGTTTCTCTTCCAGCAGAGGAACTTGCCTGGTAGAAGTACCGATAGAAGAAATCGAGAGGCAAAGTCCCACATTCCATCTTCCCAACTAAATATTGGACTCTCCTTTCAATGAGCTAGATCGTTATGGGGCTGAGGCAAGTGTAACTTTACTTGGCCCGAGGGAAAGATACATACATTTTCCTTTAAATTAAAAATTTAAATGTGACAAACAAATGGTGCTGTGCCTGAGTAGAGGCCCTACCTCCTGGTCTCATCATAGCTAAAAGGATCGGTTGTTTGTTAATGACATTAGAGTGTTAGGAGACTCACAATAGTAGCAAACCACGTCTCTGAGGTGTATGAGACTAAGCTGAACACTTACGTTACAAAAAGGAGGATAGATTAAGCAAAGCATTTAACTTTCATATCCATTGAGGTGGTGAATCCCACCAAGAACAAAACCTTCTAGCAGATTCAATAGCAACCTCAGCTCAAGTTCACTCCAAACAGTGAGTTGGAAGACACTGTTTCATAGTGTATCCTTGCTAATTAACCATTAGTAAGAAAACGTCCAAAATCCTCGTTTGACAAACATAGCTAAGATAAATCTACTTCTTAGATCACGTGACAGTGATTTAGAGCCACTCTTGATTACTAAATGCCTATGCAAAAGTTACATATCACCCATCACATGGTAGATTGTCTTAATCACATTAGTCCTCTTACTTTGGAAATCCCATTGCAGAGCTTCCCTACAAATGAGCTCGACATATACGTGGTAGAAGAAT